>JAIUCT010000001.1:12759901-12793981 GCA_021307375.1 Tetraneura akinire
TAATCTTGTAAACTCATTATATTTCATGGAATAAATATTTATTAAAAATATACATGTTATGCATGTTATTTTTCGTATATTATTTTAATTTGACATAATAATATGTCATATGTGTCTGTGTAGTGTGTATACTGTACAATATCTACATTTTAAATTTCAATATTAAAAAAAAAGACACATACATCATTGTAAAACCAATACATTTTTCGCTCCGCTCAGAATCTAAAATTATTGGACAATAGACAATAGACATAACATATTATATTTTATCAGCATATAGGAAAAAAAAGTGAATAAACAAATAAACAATAAAGTATTAAAATATAGGTAAAAGTGTATAAATATGAATATAAATAACTTTAAAATATATAATTATATCATAAATTCTGGATTCTATAAAATTATGTAAATGAATCATATAAAATAGTAGGTATTATAATTAATAAATATATATAAATATATATAAATATATATATATATATATATATATATATGTAAATATAATAATAGTCAAATAAAAGTCAATAATAAATATAAAATAGTTGGTGTATAAAGTATAATATAATAATTAATAAATAATAAATATATATATATTAGTCATCTATATATATTATATTACCTATATGAACATTCAATAAAATTTTCCAAATTCACAGAGTTATCGAAAAATATTGAAATCGAAATTTCAGTTTTTGTGAAATATACCGTTTTTCGACATTTTTCCCATAATATTTTCGTTCAAATTGATGAATTTGTAAATTGTATGTAGTCATAGAGAGAAGATATTATACGTAAGCTATAAAGTCTATATTATATATTCAATATTATAGATAATAAATTGAAATTGTATTTGACACCCCAGTGTACCAGTCAGGTTACCAAGTAAAAAATAGTATTTATTATTTATTAATATTAATTATGTATTATATTATAATAATAAAATAAAGTTTTACAATTATACCTTTCAAGTTGAATTTAAACCAACAGTATTAACCAACAGTCCAACAGTCGTACAAAAAGTGAAAAGATATAATTGCCAATTGGTAGAATAGATACTTAGTTATAGTACGAGTATCAAACTATCAACTGATTGGGAAATGGGAATTATTATACGATTTTACTTTTTGATAATTTCGTGCCATAACTCCATAGGTCATAAGAAATAACCATTGCATAAAAACATTATTAGTATTCATTGGTCCAGTATAATATTGTAATATAAAAGAAAAACCCCCAAATATAATCGTCATTGCAACGTAATCAGTATTATTCTAAATTTCTAAATACCGAAAGTAGAATCATTAGTCAACACAATTATTTATGGAAATGATATATAATATAATCGTCGCCCGATTTCAAACGTTTAATATATTATTATTATTATTATTATTATTATTATTATTATTATTAAAAGTTATAATTTATTTTTTTTTTTTACATTGAAAATACTCATATTTTATTTTAATATATTATATCATTTATATTATATGGCACCATCTATATATACTCTTTTTTTCCTATACCATCTAAATACTTATACTTGGTTATAATTTAACGTTTCACATTATATGCACTATTTCTCAACGTATCGATTTTTGACTGTACAATTATATATATATATGATTTTATATACATATGTCAATTATTTTTCTACAAAATATAGGACCTTGAATATTATGTATATAATATATTTGATAAAATTGGCAATTTTGAGCATTAAAGTCTGAAAATTTTACTGTAGTGTGTCTACATATTACTTAATATCTTATTAAAATATTAGAAATATAGTCTCAATTTTTTTTTATAGCTGTTTAAAGTTGATATATTTTTTTTTTTGTTTTATATCTGAAGACACTATTACTTTAACTATCCGAAATAATGCTTCGATTTTTACGAAAAGCAAGTGTTTTTGGTTGGAAAGTGGATGTTGTTGGTACTTTATTCAGGTCATTTTTCGAATTTATCAAAATTGACCCTATGCATTAGAAAAAACGACAAAAAAACGAAAAAACGGCAATATATAAATCAATACCTACATTATCTGACTGAACTTCGGTCTGAATCGTTTTTCGAATGCAATGGTTCATAATTGCATTCAAATTCTAATTAAAATTAAACACTACGATTTTCACACCTATATCCCTGCGGCAGGAGTATCCCTTCCCTTTTTATTTCTATAATTAGCATAATAAATAATAATCTAATAATAACAATAAAAACAAATAAAATTAAAAATTATTTAATTTGTTAATTTTTTTAACCCCTCCCCCCACTAAACAAAAATCCTGATTATGCCACTGTATATATAATATACAAAGAAAGAATAAATAATTACAATTATATAAATATGTTACAATATAAATAAAGTTACATTTATTAGCACAATAAAACTTTTATTGCAATACATAAAAACATACAAAAATTTATCAATAAAATTTCAAAATAATAATTAATTCACAGATTTAAGTCACAATATATTATGGTGGTGATATTTTAAATTAAAATAATTGTTGTACACTGTAAAAAATATACACTTAAATGGTATGAAATAAAAAAAAAAAAAAATTGCAATAATTACAATATTATATATACCTAGTGGTTACTATACTTTTTGGTAAAACACATAAGTACAATCATTTATTAAAGATAAATAATAAATCTTAATATAACATAACATTACATTTATTTTATTTGTATTGTGATTATACGGTTTAAGTCACATATTATGGAGGTACAATTAAAAATTATAACAATTATTTGAATATATACACTGTTACATAATAATAATAAACAGAAGAAAAAGAAAAATATAAAACTAAAACGAAAATATTATAGATAGATATTACTATATTTTTTGGTAATCATATACATAACCATTTATTAAATATAAATAATAAATATTATTTTAAATTCCTACTAATGACAAAATTAGTACAGGATTTATATACAAATAATTACAATTTTATAAATTTAATTTTTTTTTGATAAAATATATAACAATTTGTTACAGATATATTATAATTATACAATATAATATACATACCATTCATACACTATGTTACATTTATTAGCACAATAAAACTTTTATTGCAATACATAAAAAACATACAAAAATTTATCAATCAAGTTTCAAAATATTAATTAATTCTCAGATTTAAGTCACATATTATGGTGGTGATATTTTAAATTAAAATAATTGTTGTACACTGTAAAAAATGTACACTTTAATGGTATGAAATAAAAAAAAAAAAATAAAAATAAATAAAACTGCAATAATTGCAATATTATATATAGTGGTTAGTGGTTACTATATTTTTTTGGTAAAACACATAAGTACCTAATCATTTATTAAAGATAAATAACAAATCTTAATATAAATTCATACTTTAGACAAAAGGTTAAGAGTAAACATATATAAAAATATAGTTATAATGAAAAATAGAAATCATATATATTAGTTATTTTACCCAAATCCCATTGGTTTTTTAATATAAATACTTCCAAATAATTTTTGGCCGTCAACACTGCATTCTATATTTTCTATATATAATATGAAAAAAAAATATTTATTTGTTATGACTAGAGTCCGGATTTATATGTTTTAGCATATCATTACTGAGTATATGCAGTCTTATGAGGGTAAGAAATGTGGACGATTCATTGAACATAGAGTTCACAGAAAAAAGTTTTTTTTGCATATTTGAGAATATTTCATCGATTAGGGAATATTTAGCATATTTAGCATATTTTGGCATATTTTGTAAATTTTGTAAAAAACATACTAATTTATCTTAATTTTAAAATTATTATAATTAATTTTTATATAAAGATATCTGAAAAAAAGTCCTGTATAATAGCAATGCTCTGGTAAATCGCTAGTATTTAGTTTACACCATAAAAGCATGCAAACATACATTGATTGTATGTATTGATGTACTGTAACTACTAACGATTGCAACGATGCTAACTAGATACTAACTTTAACTCTAAATATACCAAAGACAACATTGTTTTAATATAATATATTGTTATTTTATATTCACTGTTACTTCAGTTTTTAACTATAAATATACCAAAGGAATTTTTTATTTTTTTTTTATCTTTTAATAATAGGTATATATTGTTATTTTATATTTATACTGTTAATTTATGTTTTAATGTATTATATTGATATTTTATCAAAATTTCAATTTAAGCTACAACGATGGTATAATCTCTTGATGATCAACATTATTTTTGCTAACTTTTCTAATTTTTAAGAGAATATTGGAGAATATTTTGTAGGTTTTTTAGAGAATATTGGAGAATATTTTAGAATATTGGAGAATATTTTGTAGGTTTTTTAGAGAATATTAACATCATATTTTGGGTGTTTTAACAGAATATTTATCCGGACTATAGTTATGACACATTTTATTCAGTACATTAATTACTTATTATAGTCTTCCATTGGTAGTTAAATTTGAATGACTTACTCCTACTTTCATAGGAAATAATTGTTTTCTTGACATTTTGAACTGTATATTATGCAATTTAAGAAACACATTGTAAATATGAAATTCAAATGACTGCTTCTGCAGTTGTGCATCAACAATGAACTGGAGCACTCGGTGGTGGTTTTATAGTTGCACACTGTATACAAATAAATCATTATTATTTACTTTTTAATACATTAAATGTTAAATAATTATTCATACCTAATAGTAAAGAGGTAGTTTTCCACGGGTAGTTTATTTACATCAAGATCCACCTTTAGTCTATAGGTAATTTAATTCCTTCCAGTTGGTATATGCGATTTGCTCTATACACGGATTGAAATTATTGTTTTTGCAATTGTGGTCCAACAATGTACTCTTGCACTCGGCTCAGTTTCAGTTTTCTTTATGTTTTAATTGGCTATAATACATATTTTACATTAAACATCAAATAATTATTTATACCTGGTAGTACACGAGTAGTTCATACATTAATAGTACAGCTTCACATTGAAGACGGGTAATTTAATTGTTTCAAAATCAGTGTATGCTTTGGTTTTACACACCAATGATAACATTGCCAAATACATGTTATTTTAATAAAACTAAAAAAAAAAAAAAATTAAAATTAAAAAAACTATATAAATTTTAAATGTAATAGTTAACCCTTAACTACACGCGTTGGTGTATTTTGTACACCAAAGTTTTATTTGTCTTGTTCTATTTTAGTACATTGATTAATGACAGGTATTTTCATAATCTAACCTTTCCTTATCGTATATAATATTGTTAGAAACATATTTTAGTAGTCATTCAACGTTTATAATAGTAACAACAATGTATGGAGCATGTAAAATCTTCAATAAAATGTGAAAAATGTATAATAGATCAGGAAAGTGAATAGGTAGGCACAAAAAAATTAATATACTATTGACATACATTTGACATACATTTGACATACATTTGACTGTATATTAAATTGTACTAGTTTGTTAATATTATGTATTGATAATTATTATAATTAAATCATAAAATGAAATAGTAGAAATTTTATTTTTTTATGTAACACTATTGGTGTATTAAATACACCGCGCGTGCAATTAATGAAAAATAAATGACGCGTGTAGTTAAGGGTTAAACATATTAAGTTAGTACATTATAATTCACGTTTACCTTTATATTGTAAAACAATATTGATTTGTTCACAATATATCAAAATAAGGTAGACATGAACTATACAATTGATTACTTTTGTTTAATCAATGGTCATCATTTGTATTTTATAATATAATCAGAAAAGAGAATTATGCACTGTTAAACTTTAGCCTTTTAATATTTCATACCTAATTTATTGTATCGTTGGTAGATTAGTGATTTTGATAGTATACTGTAATAATCGGATACGATCAACAGTTGTCGTTTGTGATTCAGTAGTTTTGACACGTTTGCCATTTGCATAAACTAAAAAAATATAGAAGTTTCTTAGAACTGTTTAGATATTAAACGTGTAAATAATTATTATAATTAGTACTAACCTTTCTGTTTGACTCTGTTGACAATAATTCTATTTAGCACGAGGGTATGTTTTTAAAATTTGACGTTGTCGTATGGTAGTAATGTACTATTTTTTTTTACACTTGGCGTTTTGTTGAATATATTAAAAAATTCAACGATCATAACATCACAAAAGAACCGTAATGTAAAAAATCATTTTAATTCAAAAATGACAACAAAGAACAAACAGTTTATCATAAATATCGTGTTTGATAACGGGTATCAACCAATGTTTTAAATACGGCCAAATGGTAGTTGGAAAATATTGTAACGACGTTTAGTTCTAAAGCATTTTATATCTACGCGAATATCAACGATGGATAGTAACGACGGGAATTTGACATATAATTTGAAATGCATAGATGATTTCAATTTATTTTTTCGTTAGTCAATTATTTTGCACCGGATCAGAATTAACGAAAATCTTGGTCCGACAATGGTTAGTGAGTGCGCCGAAGGCGTACTCCGCGTAGGGTCCACCATGATCGGTCAAGAACTGATATGCCGGAGGCAGATAAAATCACGAACTAAGATATACTCGTACTTAGTATATCTTAGTTCGTGGATAAAATACTTTAATCATTATATCCGATAAAGAGCTACTTCCGCCGGACTCAATGTACCCGAACACTATGGTAGCGGAAAAGCTATGGTGGTGGTAAAGCTTTTCACCCCCCCCCCCAGTATTCCACTGGCAGAACTATGGTGGTGGTAAAGCTTTGGTTGCGGCAGGAGTATCAAGCATCTAGTTGTAATATAAAAGAAAAACCCCCCAATATAATCGTCATTGCGACGTAATCAGTATTATTCTAAATTTCTAAATACCAAAAGTAGAATCATTAGTCAACACAACTATTTATTAATTTATAAACACGTTTATCAATTTATTCAATTTATTAAAATAAAATTCTTCAACCAAATTTTGAATTATTCTATTAAATTATTAATTTATTTTATTATAATAAAATTTAATAAAATAATTTAATTATTACCTATTCAAAATTTTGTGGGCTCTCATTTGTTCGTGGGCCCTAGGCACCGTGCCTATTGTGCATATGCCATAATACGGCTCTAGGTGGGTGGATCCCTGGTTTTAAGTTGTAATTTGAATTGTTTAAAATGAAGAATATGATTGTATAATGTTAATATTTTTAATCATAAGAATACTAAATCTATACTAAATCTATATGAAAAAAACCTACCTATTTTACGATATAAAATATATAATGGGCTTGTGGGTCCATAAAAAATTTGTAGCTTGCCTCTAGAAAATTCATAGTTCGCCACGCCACTATCTATAGGTATGATGTATCGTGGCCGCTCGAATTGAAAAAAAAATATAAATTAAACCATTACAAAATGAATCCAATTATTTATTTATTCATATTTTATTATATTCGTTAATATTTTTTACTTTGTACAAATAAAAAGTATTTTGATGTTTAAAAATGACTTCCCTGTAAATACAACGCTTTAAACTAGTCTTCTATTTTCCCGCAGAAACGTGCCATCACAGACCATGCAATTTACATTTCATCAGAGAAATTATCTTACATAGTGTAAGCACTTAATGCTCTTACTCTAACTTAAAGTACTTTTAAATAATAGTACTTATAATTATTAATTATACTTTATTCAAATTTCAAATGAATTAAGTCAATGTGATTTAAAATAATTTAGTTATTTAATACCATCATAATCTATTTTTTTATTTATTTTTTTTTTTTTGTGGGTGAGGGACAAGGGTGATATTATGTTACATCAGAATTTTGTTACATGATAAATAATATGAATTTGATATAATTAACTAAATAACTAAATGTTAAAAAACAAATCGTTTAGTATTTAATAATTAACAAAAATATACATTAAGTCATTAATATTATAATTGAAGAGTGGGGGTTTTCATTCGTATAGGTATCTCTAATTCACAATGTGAAATACGTTATCTTGTACTAAAAAAAAAAATAAAACAAATTTAAGAACTTATTAGAATTTTTAACATATTACTTAATTCATTATTTAATGTCACGTATGAATGAATATAATAATACCTAATTATTATTGACCTTCAATTATTTATGATACCTGACAGTCTGACCCTTGTACTGGCTGTACACAAACACAATGCTTAAAAGTTATAACTTATAAGAATAAATCAATTTTATTGCATTAAATAACGGTAGAAACCAATTATAATTTTATGAAAAAGAATTTCGTAATTTATACAAATAAATATGAATTAAAATTTAATTATTTTTTTTTTGTCTATGACATATTTTATTGACCGTGTACATAAAACTATAAAAGTGCATTTATATTATATTATATACGCTTGTAGAATTTTAACTTTATGGAATAATTTTAGTATAATATAATTAATGATTTCAACAAATTGTATTTTATAATTTATTCTGAACGATAATACAAGAATTTAAAATTTGTATACAATATTGCAAACGTAATATTATATTATACATTAACATAATATTTTATTAACTATTATTATAAGTAGGTAGAGACACATATTATATGCAAAAGCATAATATTATAATATATAGAATAAGTTAAATTTAAAATTGTATACAAATGATAAACAGGATAAAAAAATTGATTTTAAGATGGTGCATTTGGCTGGTTAACATTAAATTAATTAATTTGAAAATATATAAATATATATGAATAAATTAATATTATATTAATTATAAACAAAAAACATATTTTTCTGCCATTTAAATGAAATTTAATTATATAAATATGGTTGTTTGGGAATGGGGGGGGGATAGATTACGGGACAATAGTGCAGTGTAGTGAAATATTTTTTTTTTTTTTAAACTATAAATAAATGTACAATAAGGTTAGGTTATGCACGTAATTCAAATTCCTATCCCTGCCTAATTATAAACTATATATAATATATTATTTAGTACTATAAAGGATGATTATAATATTAGAATAAAGTCTTCGTGAGTTCATGACTAGTTCAAGTAGTAAGTACCTACTCGTACATAATAGGTATCGCGTAAGATGTCTATACTCGTATAAAATACCGACACGTGGGTTCCACTTGTCACTTCTTCATCAAAGTTCGAAATAGTTTCATCTATATAATCTGTGCTTATATACCTACCCATGTACAATATTATACGCGGTGGTAACGATATAATAAAAAATCCATCTTAACGTTTTAACATTGAGGTTATATAAATGTACATACAAACACAATATATATAACATATTATGCATATTATAATATTATATAACAATGTTTATGCTTATATGCAAATGTATAAAACGGACTTAAAGATTGTCGTTGTTGGTGCTGTTGAAATACGAGTTTTGCATCAGGTAAAGTTTGTCGATCGGATTGATCTGTTGTCCCGGTACCGCGGAATTAGTGCCACCGCCGACATGATGTTGGTGCTGATGGTGCTGATGATGATGGTGGTGGTGTTGAGCGTTTTGGTGAATTGTCCCGTGGACGGATAGGTCCAATGACATGGTGTCCGAGCCGATTTCGTCGGCTGCGGTAATACTGCCGTCCAAAGATACGTCAGAACTACAGAAACTATCCACCGAATGATCGCCGACATACGTACCTATACAAATAGCATACATAAATACAATATTTTAGATCCAAGGTTGATTTTTAAATATTTTATAAGTCGATAAATAATTTGCGAAACGCAATTCAATTTAAATAATTATTAAACGAGTATTTCAATTTTTAAATGATAATGCTTATTATTTAATATATAAATCGAAATTGTATTTTATTCGCAACAACATAGGTAAGTTGAGATAAGTACTTCTTTTTTAATTATTTAAATATAACATTTTACAAAAAAAAAAAAAATATATATATATCTATAACTGTAATATTTATTCAAATAATTCATATAAGTCACGTTTTAAGTATAGACGAGGGTGAAAAAAGTTTTTGTTATGCATGAATAGAAATAATGTCAAATAAAACTTTTATAAAAACTTTTGAAAAATTATGAATAACCACGGATTCAATTTTTATTTCCTTATTAGTTTAAAAAATTTAACTGTTTTATATTTTACCGCACATGCAAATAATTTAGGAAATATTAGAAAAAAAATGTTTTAATCATATTTCCAAATTTTGGAATTTTGGAGAAAAAATTAATATAATATAAAATTACAATTAAACTTTGTAAAATTTAGTAATACCTACACGTATATGTAATATATCAATTTGTATGAGTACCTACCTAAATGGCTAAATAAAACTAGGTAGGTATTTACTTTAGGTGACGAATTTGTAAGTTATAACTTATAACAATGTAAATGAACGTTGACTATAGTTATTATTATAGCTCCGAAAGAAAGCGAAATGCATCATATTTCAGATTTTATAATTGAAATGTCAGTATGTAAAAACGTATTTCTCCATTTGTAAATTTTTTTTTTTTTTTTACCTTCAGGTGAGAACGGAACATTAGGATTCAATGGTTGGCTGTTCTGATAGTTGGAATCACTGCTGTCGTGCATACTCAACGTACTCAAGCTCAAATAGTGATCTGTATACGCAAACACACAAATTAACGAATTTTTACTATTAAAAAATGATGAATACAAATATTATCATAATTAAATTATTATATTCCAAATTATTTGCATAGCAGTTAAGATATATAGGTAACGTTGCTTTTATAGTTTATTATTAATGCGATTATAATATATTATTATACGCGATTAAAATTCAAAATTTAATTTTTAAGTATTAAAATATTAAAAAAATTATAATATATGCATATATAATGAAATATGAAAGTTTCTCATCTTAATTTATTTGAACGTATATATTATCAAATATTATATATAGGTATAACTATAAAAATAAATATAATAAATGATAATTTTAAATTTAAATTAAAAATTATATTTATAAATCAACACGTTTGTTGCAATTCAATAACCAAATAGCATGCCTAAATCATAGTTCAATAAATAATAATATTTATCTCATTTATCATAATAATAATATATTTTATGATCGAAATAAGAGATGCTAATATGCCATCACTCAACATTTTTGAGTCAAATACTATTCACCCTTCCTCTTATAATACGACCATCATAATAACGCACCCCTCGTGAACTTCTATAAAAATGTAAATCCATTATTCTATTGCAGAATAATATATTAATATATTATTGTAGTTTGTATAATTATATATACTATAAAGTATAAAGATAATATATATATATACATATATTATAATATAGATAAACTACGAATTAATTAAAAAATAAAAACTGATATTGCTGTGGTAGGGATACAGGCCTAAAGAAAATAGTGTTGAATTTTGATTTAAATTTTTATGAAACGATAAATCATTACATTCAAGAAAACGACTTTGAGCAAAGTTCATCAGATAACATATCATACAGTCTCTACATTTTATAAATGCTCATAAATCCCATAAATGAGTCATTTAAATACCCAAATCTGACAATACTCCGTTCTGAATCGTTTTTCGAATGTAATGATTTATCATTGAGTTCAAATTTTAATCAAAATTCAACACTATTCTCTTTATACCTGTATCCATTCCACACCGGTATCACTTCTCTTGCTATTTATACTTTAAAAGGCTATAGAAAAAAAAATGAGACATGAGATTTTCCTAATATCTTGAAAATACTTTAAGATAAATCAGTGTGCTTCAATAAAAAATTTCCAAATTTTTTGCTTTTCTATTAATTTATATTGTAAAAGTATTGAGAAATAATAAGAAGAATATTCGTGTGGATTATAAGATTTTCATTTGAACTAAAAATATCAACTTTAAACAGCTATAAAAAAATTGAGATTTGAAATTTTCTAATATTTTTAAATCGTGTTGAATAAATGTGAATAAACTTCAGTAAAATTTTTAGACCTAAATGCCCAAAATTGCCAATTTAATCAAACATTTTCTACATAAAAACGAGAATTTTACGAAATATTTAAAGTCCTATATTTTGTAGAAAAATTAACGTAACGGTTCCAAAATTTTATCACATATATATAATAGTACCTACCTATGTTAATGCCCAATAAAACTTTTAAGTATCTAACTTCAGAATGGCCTGAGTTATCGGAAATATTGAAATTGAATTCGTCGAAATTTCAGTTTTTTGGTCGTTTTTTAGGGTCAATTTTGAAAAATTCGAAAAACGACCTAAATAAAGTACCTATCAACTACATCCAATCTAACATCTAACTACTTTCCAATCGGAAACATATGATATTCGTGAAATAGTTCACATTTTTTCTTAACTACTTATATATAATATGATATACCTTATTACAATACATCGTATTAACAGAATAGAAGACGACTTGAGTAATAAAATAATGGCAATCCCCCCCCCCACACACACACACAATTGGTCTATAATATCTTAATATATAATACTATGGAATCTCATTAAATATTAGCAGACATTCCTTAATTCATTCTAACCATCGAATAAACTATCGTATACCTTTAATTGAACGTGGAATTATATAATAATATAATATTATATCTAAGATATGTCGATATTAATCAGTAATCACTAACCTCCGGAGCATACACTGGATGTGGTATTCGTCGCGTGTTCCGTTTCATTTTTGTCCGTATTGTTCGCATTGTTATTGTTCGTGTTTTTTTCTTCTTGTTTGCTCTTGCGTTGAATTTTCTTCATTTTGGCTCTTTGATTTTGAAACCACACTTGCACTACACGCACACTTAACCCCGTGTCTTTTGCGAGCGCTTCTCGGACCTGTGCGAGAATTTAAACGATACAGATACTCGTCAGATAAGTTTAATATAAGACGTTATATAATATAGACATTATAAATACATAATATTATTTTAACGAGAAAAAATATAAATTCTATAAACTATAACCGTTTGAATTCTTTAAAATGTGTATAAATCTTGGGGTCGTGTCATTTAATACAATATTTTTACTGACTAATTTTTTAATTTTTTATTTATCATATCACAATAATATAATAGCAGTTTTCGTTTAGTTGGCTTTCATAATTTGGTAGGTATACCACACATTTTTTGAAAATCGTTGAAACCATTAAATAAATTTCTAATGAAATGCGTGTATGCTTTAAAAATTGATTAAATTCTAATAATACACCAGTCAAAGAAATATATAGGATAATAATAATATATATTATATATTTTATTATTACTATTACATAGTATAAATATGATAAAACAAACGAGATTTAGGTACATACCTTTCTACAGGGTTTTGGACTGACTTCGAAAGAAGCCTTAAACTGACGTCGTTGTACCGAAGTCAGTATGGTCCTAGGTCTTTTTGGTCCTCGGCGACCGTCTCTGGGTCTACAGTTTTCGTCTATAGTTAGAACATCGTCTATGAGAAAATAAAAAGCGCATTTAAATGACAAAAGACGATTCATTAACATTAAAAATATGAAAATATGATGGTTGAATATAATAATTTTAATAGATAAATGTCTAAAACTATACATTATTTATAATTTTATAACCAATAAAGATAATAATCAAAAGACGTTTAATTTTAATTGTTGGTAATTGTTAATAGACTTATAGCCTATAGGTAACTAATATAGTAATATTATTGATATTCTATTATATTTTAATCGTCTCTAGTATACATTATAATATTTTATACATAATATATACTTGTATATTATATTAGTATGTAATTTCCAAATTTCCAAATTTCGACGATTTGCGATTTATTAAAGCATTTTAGTGTATAATTATATATAATAAAATATTTTACGAATTAAATTTCATATACTTTCAACTTTGTATTTTTAGTTTTTATACCCTTAGTATAAATATTTTTGATTAATCATATGAAAATGATCATTGAAAAATTTTTAATTATTGGAAAACTTTTTAATTAATTATAATATTATTCAGGTATATTTAGATTTTGAACGAAGCGAAAAAATTTATTGGTTTTACAGTGATTTGTGTCTTTTCTTTTTATGTATGTACACACATTTTCTACCCAAAATAATGTTCAAATTTTTACGAATAGCACGAATAGCATATTATGTTTCTGATAGGAAAGTAGATGTAGTTGGCACTTTATTTAGGTCATTTTTTAATTTCTTAAAATTGATCATATACGATAGGAAAAACAACCAAAATATGATGAAATAACCACATTTTTACTGAAATTTCGACGAATTTGATTTTAATTTTTCACGATACCTAAAACAATTTTGAATATAAAGACTTGCAAATTTTATAGAGTGTTAACATAGGTCATTTATATACCTATATGATAAAATTTTGGAACCGTTTCGTTAATATTTCTACAAAATATAGAACTTTGAATATTTCCTAAAATTTTCGTTTTTTTCTATAATAAAATGTTTTATAAAATTGCCAATTTTGGCTTTTCAGGTGTGAAAATTTTATTGAAGTATACTCATGTATTACTTAACATGATAATAAAAAAAAAAAAACCAAGTCTTAATTTTTTTCTAGATATTTAAAGTTGAAATTTTAGTGTAATCAAAAATCTAAGAACACATATATTAGTATTTTTCTCATTATTTCTCAATATTTTTATAACAATGATAAAGAAAAAAATTTTGAAAAATTCTGAAAATCTTTTGAAACACACTACATATTGGTTAACGTAGGTAGTTCCAAAATATTAGAATATCTCAAGTATCATTTTTTTTATAGGTGTTTAAAGTTTAAATTTGAGTAAAATCAATATTTAAAGTATTTATATGGATTCATCTTATTATATTTTACAATAATGTTAAATAAAAGTGACAAAAAATTTTGAAAATTTTATTGAAGCTCAAATACATATCACTTAATTCAATTCCAAATAATTGTGAATATTTCATTTACGATTGTTTTTTTTTTTTTTTTTAGTTTTTTAAAGTATAAAAAACAAGGAAAGGGATACAGGTATAAGGAGGATAGTATTGAATTTTGATTAAAATTTGAATGCAATGATAAATTATTACATTCGAAAAACGTTTCTAAGCGAAGTATTGTTAGATTTGGGTATTTAGATGACTAATTTAGAAGTTTTATGGGTGCATAAAATATTATTTTGAACGTATAGACTGATAAATATAAAAAAATTAATCAACATGCACATATAATTATCTGATGTACTTCACTCAAAATCGTATTTCCAAATTTAATGATTTATCGTTTTTCAAATTATATGATTTATCATTGCATTCAAAATTTAATCAAAATTCAACACTATCCTCTTTACACCTGTATTTCTTCCCTTGTTATTTATGTATAGGTTTACCTGCGGGCTGTGGACTTCCGACGGTCTGTTGCATTAGAAATATTTCTTTTTCGAAATCGGTGCGACAGAAAAGTTGACCACCTCCAGCTTTAACCACGTACTGTTGACCCTTTTGCAGCGGTTGCATGCAAGCCACGCACGCGAAACATCCCACGTGATAGACGTGACTGGGTCCAGCGCGCATCACGAGTTCTCTAGCTCCCAGCGGTTCGCCACATCGACCGCACTTGACGCCAAACAGTCTAAAAGTAAAAATCGATAATCAAAAATATATACGAGTATTTGATTACCAAAATTACATTTTTTTAACAATATATACGATAATATAATTATTACATAATATGACGTTTGAATTTTTTTTATTAGAAATTTTGATGTGTTCGATACATGAAATCTGTATTTCATTACTTTTTATATATTATGAATTTATGACGTTACAATTTTTTTTTTTTTTTAATTTTATCGTTTCGTTCTCGTATTCAAAAACGAATATAATATTTACGTTGTATAAGATAATTATTACATTATATTTATATATTTAGAGACGACTAAATTATAATAATAATAACGATTGATAATAATATATATTATTATGAAAAATAATGTTCGAAATGATATAGTGTTTTATAATTATTATAGCGTTAAAATAATATATATATTTTTTTTTTTTTTATTATAATTTAAATTGCATTTATTAATGTATAAATTAAAGAATAATGGATTATTATATTTTTTATTATTATTGTATAAAAAATACAAATAATAAATCTAATAATAATACATTAGTATTGTACATAAATCGAGGTCTATTACGCGTATGTATATTTATTAGGTATGTCGATACACATTATACATTTACTGTACACGTGTAGTTCGTAGTTGTATGAGCTATGTTAGTTCTTATTGTAATGTAATGCATCCATATCCATATTATTCCATAATAGAAGTAGTTATATTATACTTTTACAAGCGCGGTTTAATAATATATTAATAATAATAAAAAAAATATTATATTTATATTATATCATAAATAATATAATTATGCACAGGTTGATTATTTTTATTATAAATAATTATCGATTCGTATATATTTTATTAAATAATTATTATGCAATATACCTAGGTATAAAACATATTGATATTATACCTTATACGTATATAAGAAACATTTTATTTTAATATTATTTTTTCGTTAACTCTTAACTCCGAATGAAATTGTAAAATTCTAAATATTTATGTCCATTATTCTATCAAAAAGTCGGTTTGTAAAACGAAATTTTTAAAAATTTAGACATATTATGTATAATATCATGTTAATTGTCAGTATAATAATACACAAGTAAATAGGAATACTAGTAAATTTTTTTTTTAATTTTACTCGTAAATTTAAAAATTTCGTGTTTTTCAAATTTTGAATTTAAGTTTTGATTCGACCACTAGTAATTTTATTAATATGATAATATGTGTATAGTTAAATGAGACACGTTGCAGTATCATGTAACTATAATAATATACATGTTCTGTTTCCTATGTAATCATGTATATTACCTATGTATATTGTGTACAATGTGTACATTGTGTGCATATCATATAAAATATTTTTACCTGTCGTAATCGTTTTTGCAGTACAGTCCATTGTGACGGTAGTAGCACGACTTGGACAACGGGACGCCGCACGCGGAACAAGTGACACACTGTTCGTGCCAGCTGCTCGAACCCACTCGCATCAAGAATCGGTCCACGATTTTCATTCCGCAGCCTTCGCAACTCGACGGACCTTCGCCGCAGTCGCCGTCTGCTAACAACAGAAATTAGGTATACCGGACGATTATAATAAATTAATAACTTATATTGCTGATACACGATAATAATATGTAAAATAATATAAATACTGGAGATGGAAGAAGACCAAAGGAAAGGAGGCAATAATTCAAAAAAAAAGTTACGCGAAACATAGTAATATGCATATAGATTTTTCATAATTATAAATCATAATATAGAGGTTTCTTCCATGAAACTATACACTAAAATGATTTCCAATTGCAATATCATTATATGGTTACCTATATACAAAATGTTACCTAGGTACAAAATATCGGTATACATATACGGGTGTTTTAAACCGAGGTAATCATAACTTTATAACTATTACGTATAATTATATGTAGGTATTAAGATTAACACCATATATTACTATATACTTTATTAACTATATGTGTATAGTGGATGATTATAAATTTAATACTATAAAATTTAAATGTGAAAAAATAAGGAAAAGGGTATATGGTTTCTATAGTGTAACTAGAATAAAAACCAGCGTAGTTTAATATCAGATACAATTTCAGGAACATCCAAAGAGGCAATGAGCCTTTGAGAATAGTCAATATATAGATGAGATTAACTTAGGTCAGTATCAGATTGAAGAGCAGAAAGCAATGGTGTATTTAAATTAGAGTGAAAGAGTGTACAGTCATGCGAAGTGAGTATATGGTCGATTTTTAATACCTATATTTTTTTTATATAATATTAATCAAATTCAATTACTTTGTGATAATTTAATTAATCTACAAAAATTATTTGATTATAATTTATAATGGACGAATGTGAACAAATAAAGGGAGATTATAACTATTATGTCCGTTTTATAATACGAAGTAATGATGTATATCATTTAATTGTAGGTTTAAAATAATAGTCTAATCGTAATGTATTTGATATTACATTATAATTATTACAATTAGTATAAATTATAAATATTAATAAATATTTTATATGACACAAAAAATTACTATTATCTTTTATCAGTCATCATATTTAAAACCATATTTAGAATTAATCCTTAATTAAAATTCATTTTTTGTTAGTCGCAGTGATTTGCATATTTAATTAAAAATATCTAAGTTTTTATATAGATAATTTGACGATGAATTAAATAATATTTATCTAATATTTTCACAATAAAATAGGAATAATACCTATTATATAAATGAAAATTATTTACAAGTTATTGTTTTATTCTTGTTTACCGAAACCATATGAATACCAATTATAATTATAATAAACGGCGTATTATAGATTCATATATAGTACATAATTTTTCAATCATAACATATCATATTTAAAAATATTTGTGTAAATAAATAAGTAATAAATATTTAAATCGATGAGTTTAAACAATTTTCTCTGTTATTTTATTTATTTATTTTCGTTTGAGAGATGAACCACGAATTTGTTCTCAATTTCTCATCAATATTTCTTGGAAGATTTTATAATTATAAACAACAAGAAACTTTCTAAATTTTAATTTCATAACGAACTCGGATAAAACGTTATATAGTGAATCAAGAGTTGTTGGTAAGGTTATAAAATGAAATCTCATTTGTAATTTGAGAAAAAAATTATTTTATCGCGTGACGACAATACGCTATAAATATTAAAATTATTTCCTATGCCTATATGAATTACCTATAACTTACGATAGGTATATAAAAGTGAAAAATAACTAATTCGGGAAAGCCGACTAAGATTTGTTAACATAAAATAATTAATGTTGTAAAAATAAAAATGAAAATATTAAATTATTCACGCGTATAATAATAATAAGCCACGATCACGTTATTATTATTATTATAATTGACCCGTGTTTGTAATTCGCATTGTATAATTTCTACCCTGGGACTAAAATACTCTGCTGGTCCTTTTGTTTCATAAAATATCCTCGTAATACAGTTATTATCGGAATTTTCTCTGTGGGTCGGTGCTCCGTACTGTATTTTAATTAAATGAACAGTGGCGATCGATAACGTCTTATGTTAATATGCTCTATGTGACCGCAAAGAAAATATATTTTACGTGTATTTAAGTTTTAGACATTTCATCGTTTATAATATATTATATATATTATGTAATCGTGTATTGCGTTGAAATCTAAATGATGAAATTATATCGAATAGTTTGACGGTTTTATAATATTAGTAATTATTTTCGAAAAATTTCAATATAACAATGTTCTGAATACATAGCATCTGTATTTTTCAAATTATATTAGATATTTTTTGTTAATTGTTTTCATAATATTTTGAAATGGGTATTGTAAAACACTAAAAAATGGTCGAATTAATTCTATTCTATTCGAGTTATATACGAGTAGGTATTTATAAACAAAGTCTATAAAGATTTAAGTAAATCGTGAGAATCCGTGTTATAAAAACTTGGGTGACGTATTATATACTATATAGATTATAGGTAGTAATTATTTTAATTACCAGAATATTTATTTATTATATAATATCGTATATTATTAGTTTATAAGCTATAAGTTATAACTTATAACAGAAATAGACTGCTATATTAATTATATTTTTACTATATATTATAATTATTTCTTAATAATTATATCAATGTTAAAATTTTAGTCAAAATTAAAGATATATGCCTACATTATAATATTTTATAATTAAAATTATTTAAAAGAAACCTCTCTTATATAAGTTTAACTAGCTGTTACTTCTTACTTGCATTTTAAATAAATATTATTGTTTTATGACTAACTTCAATATTATTTTATTATTACGATTTATACGGAGTTGAGATGGAAATAAGAGGCAGAAATGAAGATGAAAATATCAAAATGAATATTGGTTAAAAAAAAAAAAAATAGAAAATTTAAATATGCTGATAATAAGGAGAAAGAAAACTTGACAAATCAGATTTAAAATACAACATTGAAATAATTAATAGTTTTCTATAAATAGTTAGAAATAATTCACATATAGGTTACATTATTACATAATTGACTTTCAAATTAATGTAAAAATAAATTGATTTTAAATGAAATAAGTAAAGTTTATGTTGAAATAGATACAATCAGTTCTTGAATTGGAAAATAAGAAGTAAAGATACCAGCAGACTATTAAAAAAATTATAGCGTTCCCCTAAAAATTATTTAGTAGGGATAAACATTAAGGTACTACGTATATCATGTAAAATTTAATAATTAGTAGGGATACGCTTTAAAAAGAAAAAAATAGTAGAAGTACTTTGTCCCCCAGCGACCCCCTCCCCTAAATTAAGCACTGGATACAATAGAAGTCTAACAGACCTAATGGATCTTAGTGTCTGATATAGATATTAGTATATTACCTAAAAAATTATTATCATTTATATAAGTACTTATAAAAATAATTAGTGACCTACTATATATAAGCTTAATAGCTGATGGTACTAGTACTATGTTTAAAATGAATAATATCAATAAATTTTACATTTTCTATTATCTATGGTGGTCATCAGGAGGCCCCGGATCTAGATCTCTTATACGTATATGATATTCTATGGACATTTCCCATATGACATATCTAATTTGTGTGCTACTGATCTAGTATAGTCTATATTAAAAAAAAAGAAATACGGACCATTTCATTTTTTCTGCTACGTTTTTACAAGTATGCCAATCAAACTTAAAATCTAAAAGTATACATTATAATTTTTATTTCACTCATACAAGAACATATCGATATTAAATTTATAATATATTATAAGCCATTATAGCTTGTTTCTTGATCATTATTCATAAAATTGTATGCATAAATAACGATCGTCCGGCACAATTTTAGAATTTTCAAATCGAAATAAGAAATTTAAAAATGTATTATCCACAATAATTAGTAATAATTAAAATAAGAAAATTAAATTATTATAATACTGTAAGGATAAATATATATATAAATACTATGTATAATAAAACGTTACAATTTATGACATAAAGTATATTAATCAAATATACCATTTATAGTATTAGCTCATTATTTAGTTCAATTTTACTTAAATATATTCCGCAACTATACCTATATGAGATCTGTCACCCAAATTTAATACTTAATACTGCAATAAGTCTACGATATTCAATTTTATAAAAGACACTAGAAGGTTTCCTCTATAAAATTATCCATTTCTCGTTTTGCACTATTTTTTCCCTCTTCCTTTAATTTATCATATACATAATACATATTAATTTGTATTGTTTTACAACTCGTGTTGCTTCTCAATCATCTTTTTTCGTATAATTTAATTAAAAAAAAAAAAAAAAAAAAAAAAATACCCACCGCTGGTCGCCATAAAATATAAATATGAATCACGATAGACATCATTTTTATAGGTTATGAATTATGATATACCATGTTTGCGGTATGATATATTGAATTGATATTGGTTTAGATATTGGATTTATATAAGTACCTATTTATACCGTTATCGGCAAAAATGTTTAAACACACGACGTGTTGCGTATAATAATAGTATGATATTTACTCACAATTAGAAATTCTTGGAAATCCGTCCTGCATGTCCCTCACGACGTGTCTGTGCAATATGTCCAGCATCGTTTATGTATATAAATATGGTACGCGGACAGGATTATTGGAACAGTCGTGTCCGAACACGGTCTTCGTCCAGCTCCAGATCACAAATTATATTTATAGGTAAGTGCCGAGTAAAAACTTTGTAATATATTGCTCGCGAAACCGGCAACGAAAATAATGTAACGCACGAGCGGCCGGTTAGTCGTACCGTACGATGCACAATATTCCAGACGAGTATTACAGTTGCACTGGCCACTGTGCCGCTTCGTGCCGCGTGGGACAGCGATGGCGTAGCCGCCCCTCGTGAGCTTCGCGCCTCCCACAGGGGACTCCGATCTCCGCGCATTGGCGCACGGGACGTACTATCGATCGGCCACACGTCCAATGCGGCGGATGGGACGATTCGACCCTCGACCGCTGTCGTCCTCCACCGACGGTCCGGCCAGTTCCGAGAAGACGATCGCCGGAGTCGGCCTCTTGCACCACTCCGAGAAAGAGACAAGCGCGTGGTCGTCGACCGGCCGCTATTGACATTTAAGCGACTTCCATTATGATGTGCACAGTCAAAATATATTTTAATTTCTTATCATCCGGAACACCGCAACATTATCTCACGCAGTACAAAAATTGGCTTGATTAAGTTAAAAATTGCCCGTCTTATAATTTTTCTCCCAACCGCGATTAGCTCATTTTATTTCATCCCTTATTTGATTATTTACTGTAGAAAACGTATATATTTCGAACGAAATTACACAGTACTATTTATAGTATAAGGGACACGAGCCATGACAGACAAAATATTATAACTTGTAAAGTTATAAGTACAACTATATAGACTAGATACGGGGACGTCTTTCCGGGTCAACGTGTATTATTAATAAGAATATAACCTATAAACGTGGTGCAAACACGAATAGCATAATTGCACGTGTACAAATCGACAGTGATGCCGTATGTGAAAAATAGATAAATCAATCATCCCTTTATATAATTCTATATTATAACAAACACATGAAAACATATTATTAACGTAATATCATATTAGTTTTAATATACCGAACAAATTGATCGTCATTTTTATTCATTGCATACAAACGTCTAAATTATAAACGTATAAGTTATAAAATTAGGTAATAAAAATTAATTTCTTATAGTTTCTATGTTTAGTATATTGCGTGTAATTTATATTATAATATGATAAAGAGTGTTTTCTTTTTTTCATATTCGATGACTTATTTTATATGTATAGTAGAAATATAAAAATCGATTTAAAAATAATATTTCTAACAAAAAAAAATGTTATATTGTCTCTCAAAGTAACGTTGAGCACATCGAGTATAATATTATGTTAGACGAGCAATAATAATAAAATATGCTTTGTTGAAGTGTAGTCAGTCAAAATTCAATAAGATTTAAGAAAAAATGTATTTATACATAAAAATTCAATATAAATAAATCTTCGAACTGAACATAATGTTATAATTTAAAATGTACCTATAAATTATTATTACGTAGGTATTATCGTATACTTTAAACCGTTAAAAATCGTGTATTCTATTGTTTTAATATTCCATTGATCATCGTAAACAACGTCATTGATCTATTTATTTTTTAAATTTATTAACTTCAGAAACAAAAATTAAAAAGTTATTATTATTTTAGTATAAAAAGTGAAGACAAATTTGGTTTCTAACAATAATGTCAAAGCAACATACGAACAATACGAATGTATTTTGCTACATTAAAATGGCATAATAGGTATACGCGCGACAAACACCTACCAGTATAAGTAAAATAATATTTTCAATAGCTTTAATAATATTTTGACTATCCTGTATATAGGTAGTCCAAAATACCCATTCTTCCGTCGTCAGGTTCCTTTTCAACAAATAACAATAATTCAAATATTATTCGATATATCTAATATCTTATGTCAATATTAATGTCAACAAAGTATAATATGACGTGTATTTGGCGAGTACCAATTTCAATTTTTATGATTTTTTTTATCCACAACCCTCCCATTTGTCTTTTTGATTTTTACTACGGTTTATTAACAATCTTGTAATATGTGTTTATTTTAGATATCATTTAAATTGTATATTGTATATATGGTCTCTTCCACTTGGTGAAATTGATATTTTTGTGAATAGTGGATATCCATTAAATTGTGAAAACGACAATATTTTACACTATGAATGGACGATTTTTTAATCTTTTCACGAAATGGATAAATCCTGGTTCATCCATATAATAAAATTATTGGAAAAATCCATTTGTGCCTCAAAGTAGCCAAATTGCGCCCATTTTGTATTATTTTAGATTCTGAGCGAAGCGAAGAATGTATTGGTTTTACAATGATGTGTGATTTTTTTTTGTGATTTTTTGTTTTTTTTTTTTTATGTCTGTAAACAAAATTACGACCCGAAATAATGCTCCGATTTTCACGAATAGGGTATGTTTCCGGTAGCAAAGTGGATGTAGTTGGTACTTTATTTAGGTCATTTTTCGATTTTCTCAAAATTGACCCTAAGCGGTAGAAAAAACGACCAAAAAATGATGAAAAAACGGCATTTTTCAAATTTCGACGAATTCGATTTCAATATTTCACGATAACTCAGGCAATTTTAAAGTTAGAGACTTGCAATTTTTTTTGGGAGTTTATATAGGTACTATGTATATATGATAAAATTTTGGAACAGTTACGTTCATTTTTCTCCAAAATATAGGACTTTGAATATTTCGTAAAATTCACGTTTTTACGTATATAATGTGTGATAAAATTGTCAATTTTAGGTATTATGGTCTGAAAACCCTTTTTTACTGAAATATACTTACATATTACTTAACATCATACTAAAATATTATAAAAATCCCTAATCTCAATTTTTTTTTATAGCTGTTTTAAGTTGATATTTTTAGTTCAAACGAAAATTATAATTGACTGAACTTCGCTCAGAATCGTTTTTTCGAATGCGATGGTTTATCATTGCATTCAAATTATAATTAAAATTAAACGCTATGATTCGCACACCTGTATCCTGTGCGGCAGGAGTATCAGCTCATCTTTTTTAAATATTAAAATATTAAAATATAATAATATTTCACTATAGGTATAGGATTTATCCACTTCATGAAAAGATTAAAAACTTGTTCATTTTAGTGTAAAAAATTGCCGCCTTTACGATATGGATACATTTAAAGAAATGAATATCCACTTCATGAAAATATTAATTTCACTAAGTGGATGCGAGTGATGCGACATACGAGTATATAGGTATATATACAATATACTATAGCCCAACTTATTCTCACTAACATTATATGAAAGGGCAAAAAAAAATTTTGAAAATTATATTATGTATATGTGCTGTACAAGACTAAACAGCAAATTATTATTTCACATATAGGTAGATATAAGATTTAACATTATATTAAGTGAAAAATGGGTTTAACGTAGGTAATTATATATTTATATCAGACAAACGGGTAATTGAATAAAATTTAAAAATAGTATAAATTATTTTCCATACTAGATATTAATTCGACGTATTAATATATGTGATAAAATTTTGGAACTGTTACGTTAATTTTCCTACAAAATATAGACCTTTGAATGTTTTCTAAAATTGTCGTTTTCTGTAATATTTAATAAGGGTAACGAACTAACGACTAACGGTAATTTCGAGATTTAGGATCTGTATAGAATCCTCACATATTGCTTGACGTGTTTCCAAAATATTAGAAAAATTCCAAGTCTCTATTTTTATTTATTCATTTTTTTTTTTTTTTTTATATATACCTATACCTAGCTGTTTGAAGTTGTTAATTTTAGTGTAATCGAAAATCTAAGAATCCATATAAGAATTGTTCTTGTTATTTCTCAATATTTTTACAATAATGATAATAAAAATAACAAAAAAATTTGAAATTTTTTGTTATAAGTGTTTAAAGTTGAAATATTAGTAAAATCTACAATATATATATTATATTAGTTGTCCTTATTAAAGGAGTATAATAAACAGGATAATATTTTATATTATATAAAATTATCGTTAATTATGTACAAATCTTAATATAGCAAAAGTCTATTAAATTTTTCACTCTAAAATTAAAATGTGTTTTTTTATTATTATTAGAAATATTGTAATATTACAATATTTTAAATATTTATAAATAAGAAGAAAAGAAAAAATTGTCGTACAGTACACCTACTTCATTTATTAAATATATACAAATATTATTTTTTATACGAGATAATATAATACAATAAATAATACTCGTAATGTATTCGTAAATATTTTTAATATATTATTTTAACGTGAAAAATTTCAGTGATGTTGATGTATATTAATAAGTTTGAGTAAATATATATTGTATTCGTGTAATTTTTTAATAATTA
Organism: Tetraneura akinire; assembly: GCA_021307375.1. Taxonomy (NCBI): domain Eukaryota; kingdom Metazoa; phylum Arthropoda; class Insecta; order Hemiptera; family Aphididae; genus Tetraneura; species Tetraneura akinire. The sequence continues at coordinate 12,785,998 of JAIUCT010000001.1, forward strand.
TTTTGTAAAACGTATTTATTATATTACCTTAATAATAATATAATGTTATTAAATTTCCAATGCAATTTTTTCCCCTAAAATTTATTTAATTAATGTAATATATAATAAAGTACCCCGCAAGTTATCATCACGACACTCATAGTCTAAGTATTATAATATTGTTAGGGTTGAATTGCACGTTACAAATATACGACGAGAAACAGTATACCATTATCATATAGGTATAGTATAATAATATTAACATACTACGACCCCTATCGTTTTTGTAACGTGAATCCCTGATCCCTGCTCTGTGTGAATCAAAAATTGGAATTATTTATAAATATTATTAAAATATAAATAATGTCTATTACGAAGTCTGTTTTGAAAGTCACGAAAATGATATTTATCAATATTATTGTATCCATCGTCAGTCATAGACGGCAAGACGTAGCTCATGGGGGATTGGAAGCGGCGATTTTCATTTTCCGTCCATCACGCACTCATTAAATAGGCATCAATATTTCGACGTTTTATATTTCCAACGTTACGACTTACGATCGATCTAGTAATATGATAAGACATAAGAGTTTTAAAAACACACCAGAATATGCCGTAAATTATACTTGAAAATGAGATAATTTTTTTTTCAATTTTATCACCCCAAGTTCTTCAAAAATTGAATATTTACAAATTTTTTATTTACAATTTGTTAATAGTTCATAGTTAACAATAGGATGATCGAAGAAGAAAATTCTAAAAAAAAATAATAATAAAGTCGATATACTGTACAGTTTGTAAAAGTTCAAAATATTATATTTGATGAGAAATTATATAGGTACCTAGTATAATACGATTGATTACTAAAATATAATAATAAATTGACTTAAAAATTAATAAAATTATAATACACTATTTTTTTTTTTTAATACATTTTAAAATTCAAATTTAATTCACAGTATAATATATAATTATTATAAAATATGTTGTTTGTGCTTTTATGGATCGAGTTTTATAGAATTAAAATGATTATAAATTATCTATGAAATTTTTTAATAATTTATTCTTATTTTACTTGGTTATAATCAGATTGAAAATTGTTTATACCCGACTCTTAATGAAACGATCGATACCCAATTGTATCATTTTATTCATTCATAATATCTATCATGTTTATTATTATAAAAAAACATAATAGAATAATATTAACACGATTAATTTAAAATCATTATTTATACTCAGTAATAAACTCAAACATATCTTATTTCCATGTTAAACTTAAACAATTAATAATATTATTTCTCTCTAAAAATATTTTTATTATACATAAGTAGATAACGTTCAGATAATATATGCAAATTTTATGGATTTTCCCTTTCTTCCATACTATAATATAGATTTGTGAATTCTTATAATATCGTGTATTCTGTATTTAACTTATAAACGTATTGTCATCATCCCATCGACTATATTATTTATATATCAAATAAGAATTCAAAAATGTTCATAAATAACTAGAAAAAAATCAATACTTTTTTAAATACTTCATATATAGGTACTTACATTTCTTATATTTCATTAATCAAAATGAAATTGATTTTAATGCCGATTCTGAAAGCCAATCATTCTTCGTACGCGATTATTATTAAAAATCCTCAACGAATAAAATGGTAGGTACATTATAAAATGATATAAAAAGTGTTTTTTTTTTTAGTTAAAAATATATAGTAGGTATTAACGATTTAATATTTTAAACCAGATCATCATTTTTCATCATATTATCGTTGCTCGAAGTGACAAATTACAAATCGAAATCAAAGTCGCAGTTGAATATAATCTTCTCGTATATTCCAAACGAATTAAAAATAAGATTTGATTTTTAAATGTGTATCACTTGACACGAACGTGTAATATAATTTGAATATTATAAGTAGGACTAAACGTATATATTATTCTAAATATGAATTACCTGCGGATTCCTAATAAATTGTTATTTAAAAAATATTTTGTATACAAAAAAAAGTTTCTTAAGAATTTTTTTTAAATTTATTTAATAATTATTATTTGAAAATTAATTTCATTAATATAAAGTATATGACATTTCTTTAAGAAAAAAAAAACAAATAAAACGTATAAATGTATAAATTGATAAAAAAAAAAAAAAAACACTACTATAATATTTCTAAAATCTACAACGGGCAGTTTCTTTAAAAAAAAAATTACAATAATTTTTTTATTTGATAATATTTGCCATTAACTTGTCTTCTCTTACTTCGTTGAAACTTTTCTCTGAGTTTTCTTTACTCTCCAACAAGTCCGCTTTTTCTTTGATTTCTTTAATTTGTTCTTCCAGTTCCAGTTGTTTAAATTTACCGTTGTAGTATGGAACGTACTGCAGTACAGCCCGCCATTCAGTAAAATAACATAACAACACGAAACCTGTTACGCCGAACGCCATTCCGGACATACCCCTATAAACAAAATATAGTTAATTATTATCACTATAATATAATAAATATTGTAGAATGTGGATATTTTTTAAATAATTATTTTTAATATTGGATATTACGATGAAGATTTTATATAATATCATTTTTTTTTTTTACATTTTATTTATATCAATATTGTATCATTTAATGATACATTTTATAAAATAAATGTATTTAACTATGTAGGTCAAACATAATAATGTATATACGTATTATAAGTATAATAACTAAATCATCCTGTTGTTACTTTTACTGAATAAATTATACACTTGTGAATGTATGAACTATTTGGGTGTTTTCTTCGTATCGTACTTGAAAAATGTAAAAACGTAAGAATAATAAAATATTTATACGCGTCACGTTATTATAATAACATCAGTTTATACGTTTTTCTCGGACGTTTTTCGTTCCAAACACGACAATACGACATTGAACTTGAATTTCATCTTTATTAAATTAACAAAATCATGAACTCAACCCGACGTACATAATAATATTATAATTTAAAATTTTACACTCGTTTTCCGCAACTTGTCGCCTGCAAAGACTATAATTATAATAATATGATATTAAAATAACAATGTTTATCGATAAGATTTGAAGGTCACTTTAATTTACTATTGCTAATATTATTTGGAAGTTTCTTAGTCTATCTTAGTCTATTATATAATAGGTAAATATTATGAAAAAAAAAAAAATTGTTTATCTAAAAAGTTCATTGCCCTGTCGTTCATATATTATTATTTAAAATTCATAATACATTGTATAATATTAACACATCTATAACGGACAGATTTTTTTATATTACATACTATATGCTATATTTACACGAAACATTAATTTCAGACGTCATGTGTTATAAGTTATAACACGTCTAGTTTGGCCTCGTAAATAAATGTTATTTCTATAATTATGTATAATATTTTTCTAAAAATCTGAATTTAATTAATTATAACATTGTATAATATAGAAGACGGCCGTACTCATCGCGCTGTTATTATGTCCAAATTGTTTATTTTACAAATCTAAAACGGTTATATCGTAAGCACAATTTTTTTTTTTTTTTTTAAATAATTTATCTAAACTCTAAATTTAATGTTTGATATCTATCGTTGAATTTTTGTAACTATATTATTATAGGAGATTTTATATTGACGGAAGTAGCAAAGAGATTATGTAATAAAAAAAAAAAACTAAACGTGCAAATAGCTATTTCTTTAATTTTTTTTTAAATTTTATTTTAAGTAGGTAGTTACATAAATTGAGCAATTTACTATATAAAGACCGTTAAATAAATTGTATTTCCAAAAAAAAAAAAAAATCCTCGTTCATTTGAATAAACAATAAGCCACGTCACGATTCGTTATTATCCTAAACTTTAAAATTTCTCATCCGCCTCTATAGATGAAGTCAATGTACGTCTAAACTTTGTATAAATACTCACTACTCGTATAATACTTAAAGGGTAGGTAACGCGTCATAGGTGTTTTAGTAAATTATTTCGTATTATTTCACAATATTAACGATATTAATCGTTCAACATAAAAATTGTAATATAAAATATAAATACTTTTACTATTATTATTATTATTATAAAAAACGAAAAAGCAGCTTACCATGTTTTCAACGTCACTGCGGTTTTATACCATTTCGGTATAATCTTTTTTGATTTTGGTGTCAAGGATGTGAATTTGTTTGGCGCCTGCGACATGATTCTCGTAAACATGGTCGACAATTTGTAAAATTACAACAGTTTATAATAATATAAATTATGTAACTATTATTGCAAGTTGAAACGTCAGTCGGAAAGTAAGAAATTCGGATTTGTTACGGTGTTGACCGATCGGTTTGCATTGAACAATATGCGTTTGCACGTCAAGTAGGCGTGTTAAAAATAAACGAGAATAATAATAAATTAATAACAATACAAAATAATATTTACACTTTTTCGATTATGGTCGATAGTGAAATAATATTGTATAATGCATGTCAACAACAAACACTAATCATGGAAGTACCAGTGTCGTCCAAAATATAACACTATATACACTGCAGCGTACTTTTATCAAAGGATATAATAATATTATATCCATGTCCTTTTTCCTCCACGGTTATCCTTGGAACGTAATAACTTGGCGTACACGGAATAAAATATTTTGGTCTTGATAAATAATTTGAATGTTCTTCTTCTTTTTTTCCCCTTATAATTCACTACACACTTTAGCGTTTTACACATTCACGTTGTCGTAAATGTTAGGAATTGGCGAATTGCAGTCCATTTGGTTGTCCAATTGATTTCGTGATACTTTGCACCTAATTAATAAACACGTATACATTTAATGACTTTTAAATTTTAGACTCATTATGCGACAATAAATAATATTATGTACGATGTACCTACGAATATTATTATTATCGATCGTTATACTCTTACATAAGTCGTATACGTTCCGTTAAAATGTTAAATTACCTTATTTAAAGATTTACATTTAAAATAATTAAATAAAGTATTCTAGTGAACGGTATAGTCGCGGTATAATAGAAAACATTATAATTTAATTAAGATTCCTTTGTCTTCAAGTACGAATAAATTATAGTAGGTATATAATTGTTATATCATAAATTTATGATAACTAATAATAAACAAATAGTTTAAATAAATAATAGGTAAATAAAAGACATTAATTATAAAAAAATAATAATACATTTATGTATAAAATATTGTGTTTTACTTTCACTTAAAGTTCATTCGTATTTTGTTTGTTATCATATTTTTACATTGTTAATCACATATTCATGTATAAAATATATGTACAATATCGCGATACGATATAATTGAAATTTTTGTAAATCGTATTATAAATTATGACTTTATAGTAATTTAAAAACGATGGCAATACATATAATTATTTTAAGGTTCATCGTAATAATTGCAATATTATTTTCTTTCGTTGACGCTTTATAAATCACAACTAGGTACTGATATTATTTAAACTTATCGTTATCATCATATCAGTTTTTTATTTATACACAGATGAAAGATTTAAAAGCATAATATATTATATAAGAAACTTTAGAAGTCTTTGTATAATTTTGAATAAATTGTACATAACAATCAATATTTTTTTATTTTATAGTATTTTCTTAGTTTCTTTTTTGGCTTTAAAATAGTACCTACTCATTAAATTTCATGCAAATATGCCTATGCAAAATCGAGCAATTAATATTGCTCAATTGACATATAAAATGACCAGGACAATAATTTAATACTTACATAATTTTATAAATAATATTATATATACATATATATATTAATACATATTAAATATAATACAAATTATAAGTTAAGATAAAATTATGTATAATATTATATATTATTTGATTTGTTTTTTTCTTATTTCGTTACCAAATTCTAAAAAAGTTGATTGTAATGATTTTGAGCGAAGTTTATCAGAATTACTTAAATATCCAAATCTAAATAGTCAGTACTAAAGCACTTCACTCAGAATCGTTTTTCGAATGTAATTCGATTGTATTCAAATTTTAATCAAAATTTAACACTCTACAGAAGTATCAGCTCTTCTTTTTATCTTTTAAAATCTTTTGCAAAGAAATAAATCGTAAATTTAATGTTCACAATTATTTGGAACTGAGTTAAGTAATATGTATTTGAGCTTCAAAACAATTTTCAAATTGTATTGTCAATTTTATTTAATATTATTGTTAAATATTGAAATATAATAAGATGAATCCATAAAAATATTTTAAATATGGATTTTACTAAAATTTAAAATTTAAACGTCCATAAAAGAATTTGTACTTGAGATTTTTCTAATATTTCGAAACTACGTTAACAAACATGTAAGTACCTATGCTTTATTATTGCTAAATATAAAAATTGTCAAGTTTCTAAGTTCAAAACTGCCTGAGTTATCGTGAAATATTGAAATCGAATTCGTCAAAATTTCCGTTTTCGTGAAAAATTTCATTTTTTCATCAATTTTTATAAATTTCGAAAAATGACCCCCAACTTCATTAACTTTTCAATCAGAAATTTATGCTATTCGTGAAAATCGGTGCATTATTTCGGATCGGAAAAGTGTCTTCAGACATAAAAGAAAAAAATAAGACATAAGTACATCATTGTAAAACCAATACATATTCGGCTTCGTTCAAATTCTAAAATTATATGTGAACATTTGAGCGTTGGTCCGATAGAAAAATGTAAATAGTTTTAATTTTAAACATATTTCCTATTTAAATTATGTGTGTAACATAACAGCGATAATTCAACCACACGGTTGTCATCGTGAGTGATCAGTATTAACTTCTACTAAGTGTGTAGACTGAATGCTAACTGATGTTTAGTTAGAGTGTATTAAATGTTTCTTCGTTATATAAATAGTATAGAAAATATTCCTAGACCACAGTAAATTTGATTATACGACTGTGTCACGAGGATTCTTGTTTAAAATATTGTTTTTGAACTATAGTCAAAAATCTGGTATTTACTTTTTTTTTATAGATGTTAAATTATTAAAATTAGGTAAAAATGTAAAAAAATATTGATTTACTCGTTTAATGATCTTTAATATAGTTATAAGATTTTATAATTTATCCACTGTCTATATTTTATAATTTTTTTATTCAATGTAACAATCAATTACATTATAATATAACTATATATAGCCGATATTTATGAATTTGAGGATGCGTTAATATTTATATAAATTCCACCTCATAATTTTCTTATTAATTATATGAAAGTTAACATTTTGACTATCGTATAGAGAATATCAATACTTTATGTCTTCTATCTTCTGTAATTTTTTTTTTTTTTTTATTAAAAGCGATTTCGCGAATAATAAATACAAACTATATATAAAATATAATATTGAAATGATTAAAATTGTACGTATTATAAATTATAATTAATATAATATTAATTATGACGTATGATATTGAAAATAATTTCACGCGAATCGCGAACAAAAAATAACGAAATAATAACCCTGAAAAGTTAACGTTTCATTTTGAAATATCTTTGACCGAATTTATATTTATATAAAATATTATATTATGTATTACTTATTACACGTTTTGGAGTGTATACTCTTGTAAGATATGTTTTATTGGCAATTCTCCCTTTCAACAACGTGCTGACGTTTTGTATATACATTTTTTCTTCTTTTTCCGTTATTTATTTTGCAGTATGTCGTTTCTTCGATAATTTTTCAAGGTATGGCATCCTGGTGCAATTTTAATTAAGTTAAATCATTAATCACACAACAACGGCTTTAGTGAAAAGAGGGTAGAACGCAGCAAACTGATTCCACGCGCGCGAAGTGAAAAATCCGAAAAGAAAAATTACGGTTATTTCTTATACCTACTGTGTTTTATATGAGCAAACACATAAACATGCACACGTACCTCTCGCACATATACATATTATTATTATACGTATATATATATTATTATTATTATTATTATTATTATTATTATTATTATTATTATTA
>JAIUCT010000001.1:12793991-12853864 GCA_021307375.1 Tetraneura akinire
ATTATTATTATTATTATTAAAATTATTATTATTATTATTATTATTATTATGAGAGGCGATCGAGTTTTTTTGGCCAAGTCTTATGTCCTGCTAGTGGAATTAAACTTGTTCGTGACAATGATGCGATCGGTCGACACGATTTACATCCCTGCAATCAATCCGGATAACAATCTAATACAGTACTATGAGGTGTCTTCACGGTTTCTGGTAAAGGACCCGTACCGGAATCCGAAATATGAAGTGACCATCAACAGTTATACGGATTTCCTAAATTTCCCGGAACTAGAGCACAATTCACATTTCATCGCGATTGCCAACACCGGTGACGGGATGACGTTGACCGGCGACTCCGCGTACGAGATCAACGACGAGATAAACAGAATCATGAACCAGCTTCCGAAACTGGTCAGACAATTAACGTTTTACCAGCGCAAGTCAGTAGACCACTTTCCGTGTTATAACGTTTATACCGGACCATACTTGCAAACGCACGCGCCTCCCCATCAAGACTATTTCAGGAATGCCACCGAAAAGATAGTTCCAGTATATCATAGACCTCTTCCGAGAAAGCCTTAACAAAATATTATAGAGTAATTATTTTAATGACCTGTATAATGTTATAATCTTTTATTTATATTCATAAAATCGTTTTAAATATTTTATAATATGAATATAAATACTTTTATATTATAAAAAATAAAAATAAAAAAAAATAAAAATTTTAACGTCCGTTTACGAATTCTGTAAATAGGATTTTATCGATTGCACATTATATTATAATAATTTTACATATAATATATCGATGTTTTCAACTATTTATTCGTTATAATAATTTTTGTAAACATTTTAATATCAATATTTTCAATATAATAATTAATAATAATAATAAATAATTATAGGTTATGACTGAACTTTTTAAAGGATCGCGATGTTCAATTTATATATAAATGAAAACGTGTAAGTGTAATTCTTCGTAATTATTATTGTACAATGTACAAACAATAAAATACGTTAATCGTGGGTTTAACTTTAAACCTGTAAACAATTAAATTGAAATTTCGTTCCAAGCGCGTTACGATTTATTTTTGTCTAAGATTCAAACATTATTATGATAATATTGTGGACGGAGGAATAATTACGTTATCAACGAACGTGGTATATACGCACGTAAACGACCATATAGTGCGTATATTAAAATAAAAATAATCGAGTGTGTAAGTACTTTCGACACGATGACATAATGTTATCCTCCGGAGAGATACTATCGCAGCTTCGGCGTCTATATTATAACATCTTGCTCTCACCCTCCGATAGCAATAATTGTGTCATCGAGGCTTTGGTTTCTACATTAAACGCCGTTTGACTTTTGACACGACCTCTATTTTCGTCATCCCTTTCCGGAACCGTTTTTAAACTAAGTAATAATACATATATGTATATATATTTTCTAATTTCTCTCTTCATTTATAGGAATAATAAATTATAGAAAAAAAAATAAATAAAACGTGATCGTTACTATAACTGTTTGACTTAAAACAAAAAAATATTACGAAAGTATATTATTTATGTTTCGACGACGTTTTCAAACAAAAAATAATTTTCAAACAATTAAATTGACGAATAAAATTATACCTACAATTATTAATATTATTTTTTTTTTCATTAAAATAATAATATTAGCTTATTGTGTTTATAATGTATATATACTTACATTATATATACATTTGAAAGTATGCAAACGATATCGTCAACTTTGAAATTTTTGAACGGAGTTTGAAAACAATAATATTTGAAATATCTTCCAATAATATTGGAAAATTGTTTTTAGAATATACTTATAAACACTATATGCCCTGTAAACAATGAAAAATAATAATTTAAAACAAAAAGGACGTTGAACGTTCATTGTCTATAGGTATATAAACATCTACACTGATTTTTCTGTTTACACAATATTCTAATATTTATCGTTGTACGTAGGGATATTAAAACTAAATGTTGTGTTGTATTTACTATTTTGTTCGCATATATAAGTACCTACACCAAATGTGGTGTACACAAATACAAATAAATATGCGCGTAAGTATACAAGTGGTCGTACTGAACGACCAATTTACTTCCGAACAGTAAACACCAATCTTGTCGAATGAAGAGAAAAAAATTTTTTTTTTTTTTTAAATACGAAATCTAAGGGTACTCGTGACTGTCATACGGCTCATTTAGAGGAGGGTGACGACAGGCGCATAATATATATAAGTACACTCGAAAATCTATTCGCTCTAGGGCGCATCCGATTTTATACAAATACGATATTCAAATGAACATCGCATTATATCGTGTAATCGTATACGATAATTTCAAATTTTATGCAGGTACCCGTTCGAAAATTGAGCGTAAAAAAAAACTATTCTATAGCGCAACAAAAATCAATTTTATATAGAAAAACACATCCAAAAACGTGTATAGAATTGATTTCAACCGTTTCCCAAATGTTTTATTCAATACGTATAATAATATGATTAATAAACCGAAAAAATTTAAATTAATGTTCGGCATTACTTTTTAAATAATAATAAAAAAAATGCAATCGAAAAGAAATGAAACTTGCGTTTGGTAATCATCTCTTATGGTGTCTTGAGTGTTTCATATTGTCATACGCGTATTTTGTTCGTATATTATATTTATATATTGGTACACCTGAAATATAAATTTTCCATTATCAATATCGCAAAAATATTTTAATAATAATTAACATTCATAATAAATTATTACACCTAAACCGTGGTCGTGCGTGTATATTTTATACGCGTATAATTATTATCGCGGTAAACTGTTAAAAATCTGTCAGATTAATTTTTTACGAATTTTGCGGAAAAAACCGCAACACGAGTGCGTATGGTATAACAATATATTATAAAATTATAAGAAAACACGACTATACGAGGGTGGTTATTATTTTCGGATTTGTTGTCAACCGCCCGTCGCGATGTTTGAGTGGTGTATACACTCGAATCCGAATATACGAAAAATATTAAAATATTACATAAAAAAAATAAATAAATAAAAAATAAACCCCCCGGGCCAAAAGATAGACGGCGGAAAACGTCGAAAGTTTTTTTCTCCCGCTGAGCGCCGCGTGATGCTGCAGTTAAACCGTACTGGACCACAAAACGGTATCTACTTGAACTCGTATGCGCCGCAGCAGTCTAAATCTGTATACGCTGCGGCTGTTATTTCTGAGACGAGAGCTCAATTTTATATTATTTACGATGATGCCCGCCGTTTCATTACAAACGGAATTAAAACTATGTACTCGTATACAAATAATATTGAATTCGAAATTTAAATTATTGATTTATTGCGGTTAAATCTCGGGAAAAAACGGCAATTCTCAATGCGTGAGATAAAAAGATTATTTTAGAATGACGCCGTGTATCGTAACCACAAGATAACGTAACCGTAGATAAAATATAGATAACGTATATAAACGTGTTTTTATCATAAAACGCAGTTAAAAGTTAATAAATTGTTACGAATTTCCACCGTACGTAAGTTTATAACATTGGTGATGGTATAATAATATAATTAAAACGATATAAAAAAAAAAAAAACGATATAAAAATATTTTATATTCGCACATTTTGGCTACTGGCTATTACTTTAAAATTCGAAATTACTTCGATTTATTTTATACGGTTAGGTTTATTAATTTTTTTTGTACTAATTTTTACGTCTCATCAACGACATCACGCCGCTCCCTATTATCATCTAAACGACCGTTTTTCTAATAAATTGTCGTATAATATATAAAACACCAGAACACATAAATTAATCATAAGAGATTAAGAGCACGCGGTTATATTTACATTTTTTTTTTTTTTTTATTTTTTTTTCAATTTAAATTTTTATCCAACAATATTCTACGTGTGATGTAAAATGTAATACCAAGCACGAAAATTATTCATACCAAAACGGTATGCTTTATTTGTGTCGAAAAAATTCGTTTTTATAGTAATAATAATCATGATATTTTGTTACGTGGACTAATATTATTTATATAAAAAAAAAAAATTAATACAAATAAAGTAGGTATCTAATTTTAGTCATATTAATAATATTATTAAAAAACTGTGTAGTTATAATGAAGAAATTTATTTATTTGTAGAAATATTTTACGATCTAATATTATATCGGTAAACTATTTGACTAGCTATTATTAAATTTTTCCATTTTTTTTTTTTTTAATTTTAGTTAAATATTTATACGCATTTTTAAAAGGCCATAAATTAACATATAATACGTATATAATATTATTTTGATTCGATGCATATTTCTTTGTGCTTCTTTTTTATCTGCTAATTTTTTTTTCACCAATCGATAGATCATATTTATTTTTTTTATATATCTATTTTTAAAAATACTTCGTAATGAAATATTTAATTTCTACATAATACGTATAAAATAAAAAAAAAAAAAGACCGAACGAGAAAAAATTTAATTAAACATCAAACAAAGCGTTTCAGATAACCAAATGTGCATGTATAAAATGTACTAGACGTGTATATACAGCACGGATTGTAATAAAAAAATAAAAAAAAAAATAAAAAAAAAACAAGAGGATTAAGGTTTAGTATATGGGGATAAAAAAAAAAAACAAAAACTGTTGTCACCGGTGACTTTAGATTAAAACGTATCGGTTTAATTTGGATATTGTCGTTTTGATAAAAAAAAAAAAACAAAAAAAAATAAAATATATTACGCATAGCCAAAGAGATAAAAAAAAAAAAAAAAATCCATCGCAAAACGATCGTTCGTTTATATTTTTCACGAACAAAAGCTCAGTTTTTCCGTACCTATCTATATAATACGTGCGTTTTCCCCCCGGGTACATACTCGTATATGGTTATTGTAAACAGTAAACTATACACCATGCGTATATTCGCAATAATCATAAAACGTTGATTTATGCACACAATATTTCATCAAAGAAACGATATATTTTTATTTATTTATTTTTTATTTTTTATGTGCTTTTGTAGTTGTTATTCTCGTAATAATATAATAATAATATATGTTTCGCATATACGCGTTCAAACAAAATATTCAATAAAACCAAAAAACAAAAAATATTATTATTATAATTATTTTTATTATTATTAATATTATTATTAATTATTATTATTATTATTAATTATTATCGAATACATATTATACATAAATATAAGTACAAGTTAAACTGTATAATATTATGTAACATATAGTCATAGTACATGATATAAGGAACATATGTAAATTAAATACGTTAGGTATGTTATGATGAACGTTTACAGATGCTCAGTTATAAATATAGTAAGTTAATGATTAATGCACGAGGCACGAGATTAAAACGTTTGAAGCGAATCGGGCCCGCACAACTCTTACAAACAATTATTGAAAAAAGGTAAATACCAGACTTTTCGACCTCTCTTCAAGTCTAAACACAAATTCCGATCCGAAATTCTTTTACACAACATACCGACCTTAGACCATTCTGGATCTTGTGAAATACAAATTTGGGGGCTAATAACTATCTAACGTCCTTTCCATTCGGTCATATTTCAAAACACAACCCTTCATCTTGTTACAGCGGTAAGGGCGTATTACTTTAACTGATCTCTACGTATACGAATTTGAATACCATCGATGCTATTACTGATTTGGCTATTCATGTAGAAATCATTTTCACGAGGAAATCACTACAAAATATTTCCAATCCTTCTTGTTAAGGGCGTTGGATATTATTACACAGTATTTAAAAAGTATTATTTAGGAAATATTTGATTATAACTTATTTTTAATGTGCTTTGTGTTAATTTAGTAGTATAAACGAATATTAGTCTGAAACTGAAAATAAACCTTTTGTATACAAACTGATATTATAATTTTATTCTTGCACCCTTGTGCACAATTATAATAATTATAACAAACTAAATATTTATTTTGTTACTTTACATCTTTAAAGACCAAAAAACTAGGCAAAATGTATGGTATTTAAAAAAAAAAAAAGCAAGGGAAGGGATACATGTGTGCAATCATAGTGTTTAATTTTAATTATAATTTGAATGCAATGGCAAACCATTTCATTCGAAAAAACGATTCTGAGCGAAGTTCCGTCATATAATGCCGTTTTTTCGTCATCTTTTTTCATAACATTTTCGATGTACTAAAAATATCAAATTTAAACAGCTACAAAAAAAATTGAGACTAGGGATTTTTATGTAAATAAAAAAAAACTTCAGTAAAATTATCAGACCTTGATGCCAAAAATTGCCAATTTTATCAAACATTATATACGTAAAAAGGAGAATTTTACGAAATATTCAAAGTCCAATATTTTGTAGAAAAATGAACGGTACCAAAATTTTACCACATATTAATATATGGTAACTTATGTAAATACCCAATAAAAATTTTAAGTCTTTAACTTCAAAATTGCCTAAGTTATCGTAAAATATTGAAACCGAATTCGTCGAAATTTCAGTTTTCATGAAAAATACAAATAAACTTTTTCTTCAATTTGCCCTCTAGCTAATTCTAGAGAATTGGAAAAAATCACCTAACAATATAATGTATATATAACCGAATGGTTCGTTAATTCTCATTATAGACCTTAGCCTTTGATCAATAATCTATGATCTGCGATATGAATATATGATCAACCCCAGGGAGGTGCTCAAAGAAATATTATAAGATTTACGATGGAAATTTCTGTTTATATAGATGGTTGGCGGTTGCTATTAGTTACAATAATATTATTTTGGTTGCTATTAGTAACAATAATAATATTATTACTTTGGTTGCTATTAGTAACAATAATATTTATATTATCACTATGGTTACTATTATAAACAAATTTATCCGATGAATCAAATTCGTCGAAGGAAAAATGTCCTTTTTTCGTCCTTTTTCTGTGTGACACGAGGTCAATTTTGGGAAATTCGAAAAATGACCTTAATAAAGTACAAACTACATCCAATTTGCAATCGAAAACATAGAACATTCGTGAAAATCGGAGCATTATTTCGGGTAGTAAAAGTGTCTTCATACTTAAAAAAAAAAAAAGACACACATCATTGTAAAACCAATACATTCTTCGCTTTGCTCAGAATCTAAAATAGATTATTTTTTATTAATTATATTTTAGTAATTTAAATAATTATATAAAGTAGGTATATGTTTTAAAATTATTTTTAAGTGAAATATTTAATTTCTGTTTCCTATAAGTCATATCGAAGTGTATCATCAACGATTTTAAATTTTTTTACAGAATCGTAATTGGATTATTATAAGTATATTTAATTTTGTCTGGCTT
This sequence comes from Tetraneura akinire, assembly GCA_021307375.1. Taxonomy (NCBI): domain Eukaryota; kingdom Metazoa; phylum Arthropoda; class Insecta; order Hemiptera; family Aphididae; genus Tetraneura; species Tetraneura akinire. The sequence continues at coordinate 12,801,343 of JAIUCT010000001.1, forward strand.
ATTGGTCTAAGTGACTAAAATAAAACGTGGTATCCAACGTTCTTACATATAGATATGTTTAGCGATTACATACCCACCATTGTCGGTCCAAAGATTTGTGATAAAAATGAAAACGAAATCGAGATTTATGATTATTATATTTTTAAATACAAAACGTAATAATTCAACTAAATATTTATAACAAACAAATGTGTTTTAAATTATATAGTAGTTGTAGCTTCAATAAATAATATAAAATAACCTCGTTCACTATGTTTAATATTTATCGATAAAATTCTGAATAAAGGAAAATATTTAGGTATTTAATAATATGTGTCTAATATATTAGGTAGGTACAAATCTTATATAAAAAAAAAAAAATTAAAAATAATATTCATAAAAAAGAAAACTTTGAAGTCGTCCACGATCGATTATTTGGCCACCAATATACATTATATAAAATTACTACTAGTATAAGTGAAATACTGAAATCAGAAAATAGTAGGTATATAGTTGAATATTATTTTGTTTTGATTTTTTCTATACGATATGAATATCATAATATCATACATATCATATGTACATGCTTACCATATAATTTAATTCATCTTTACGTTTTCAATATCGTTATTTAGAAAAATATTTAATAATGGTTATAAACCGTATAATCCTTTGACTTTGAAAAACAACTTAGTGAAGACGGATTATTTAAAGATAATCACCACCAGCGTAACTTCTTCATGTTAGGTTAGGTTAGGTTGGGTTAGGAAAAAAAATTGTTTAAAATCCTGTGTATTTTGTTTAAATATGAATGAAAAATTTGATATATTTTATGTTTATTCCTCATAAAAATATCAAATTTGTTATTAAAACTGTGTATTATTTAATGTTTACGATAAATATTTTTTCACAAAAACTAATTAAAAATATATAAAAACGAATTTTAAATATTTCATGATACATACCTAAAATATTTCAAATAGGTACGTCATATTAAATGTATTTTCCTTATATTAATAAATATACAAAATATACAAATACTCTACTAATTTTTAAATTTTTAATTGTATTTGAAATATTTTAATATGTTTTTTATATAATTTTTTTTAAAAATATTATATTTTGATATGTGATATTAACACAATATATATATATATATATATAATATATATATATATATATATGTTACGGGCAAATCCCGAAACTCGGGCAAAACCAGTGGCGTGCCCAGCGGGTAGGCCTGGTAGGCCCAGGCCTACCCTACTTTTACATCATAATCTAAATTTTAATAAAATATAATTTTACTAAAAAGTATGTATAATATAATGTAAGAAATAATTATACTATTATAGAAATATAATTTTCATATACCTCTGATAAATATAGTATGCAAAATTAATTTTATTTTTATTTTTATTTAATAATTTTTATACTATTATTATACTCGTGCCGAAGTTAACTGGGATACATAATAATATATATTATATACCCCACACGACTAACGGCGTTACTTTTGTGTCAATTTTATAATATTACGGTGATATTTATTTTAGATTTTTACTATTTGGTTGACACAAACCTATAATTTATGGTTTAATTATAGTTTATTTGTTATGACGTTGGAATTCGAATGTGAAATTGATCTATTTTTAGAATAGTAATTTCTGTTTATTATGATGATTGACATACAATATAACCATATATATGTAACTATAATAACTAATAAGGTAATATAACGTTATTTTTTTAAGTGAAGATTAAGTATTATCTATATAATTTTTGTTATTCAAATAAATTAAACTTCGAGAATTATTATTTGAAGGTTTTAATTGTTTTTATAATGTGAGATTGAGATAATAGCAATTAAGTTTGTTAAATTTTTATTTTTTTTTTTAAATTAAAATACAAATGTCCTTATTTTATAATACATACAATACAGTGATAATAATTTTTATAAATTATTAATATTATTTAAAATTACCATGGTATTTCAAAGTATGAAAAAATGAAAAAACAGAAAAAAAGTTTAATTTGAACTATTTATAACACTAAATGAATTTTTGGTACAAAGTACAATTATACCCCGCGCGACATCTGACGTTACAAAATATCGCGCGACTAACGAAGGGTTAAATTTATAATTATATTAATATACTCATACGATGGTCGTAATCACCCGATAATTATCACTGAGCAACAGTATTATTTTAATATTTTTATAATGAATATTATATACGATATACGAATTTAGTAGTATCGATGTATTATTGTTTGTGTTTAGTTAATAAAAAATCCTACAAAGATTGTTATAGATGAGTTTGCAAAATTAAAAAATAGAAGAATGCAATTCATTAAATAAATAAATCAAATATTTAACAATTAACATTAATATTTTAAATTTTTAATACACATTCTGTTTTATTATAATTATTAAATAAACGAAATTTTTATTTTTTACCTAATATAGATAGTTGTTATTGTAATTTATGTAAAACTTATTTTAAATTGGGCCTGTCCTAAAGTTTGTTCCTGGGCACGCCTCTGGGCAAAACGCGATGTGCCCGGGCAAATCGCGAAGTGACCGGTCAAATCGCGATTTGACCAATTGGTTCTCGGGCAAATCCCGAATTAATTTTGATTTTTTCAAATGTGATATACATATACTATTATTAAATAAAAACCACAATTTATTGAAATTAATTGTATTTTTTTTTTATTTTTAAATTTATGAATTACGAGTATATGAAAATTACAAATAGGTACAATATTATAATAAAATACAGACTAATTCCTTTAATATATTTAATATTGGTGTTGTAATTATTATATAAAATTTATTTATTTAGGGATTTTTGTATATAAATGTTATTAATAATAATATATAAATATTAAATTATAAATGTTAAATTGTTATATCACATTAGAAAAAAATGTTTTCGGGATTTGCCCGAGAACCAATTGGTCAAATCGCGATTTGACCGGTCACTTCGCGATTTGCCCGGGCACATCGCGTTTTGCCCGAGTTTCGGGATTTGCCCGTAACATATATATATATAATATATATATATTTGCTATAAAAATTGTACCAAATATATAATATGTTTTTTGAATATAATATATGAATTGTTTTACCTACGTAATATAAAAATGGTTGGTTAAATATAATAATAATAGTTAATAATTAAGAAAAACCAAAAACTAGGAAGTAGTCGTACCATGATCATACAGAATCATAAATTACACTGTAATTGAAAAATTATTTTAATTATTATAAAATGCCAATTTGAAAATTAATAATTGATAATTTTTCATAAACTAAGTGACTTAGTTTACTAAGTGGGAATATGAATTAATAATATTAAATTAATTAAACAATAAAATAATGACAGGATATATTTTGGGATTGATTCTGATCGAATTTCAGTAAAATATAACAATATATGCAGCAGGGCTTGGAACCTAAATTAAAAATACCGGTATTTTAACCGGAACCTATTGAAAATATTGGAACCGGAACCTTACCGAAACCATTTTTTGATTTTCCTAGGAACCTAAACCAGAACCGGAACCGATATTTATCGGAAGAAAATTTTTCGGTTAATTTCGGTTTTTTTCGGTTCTAGTTTTATTTAATTATTTAATATATTTAGGCAGGTAATAATAATACATATTATTAAATAACAGTTGATTCTTAAAATTTGGTTGTAATGTATACGGGTAATTATAATTGTACATTTCTATAATCTAACAGTTCCAGGAAACAATAAAATATGAGCATTTACCAAAATAAATATAATAAATATTGTTATTTGCCCGTTGGTTTGTAAAGCATGTCGTTATGATTATTTCCTTATATTTTATAATTTATAAATAGTTTTGGTAATAGTGTAATATTGAGCACAGACTGCTTCTATCTAGTAAGTAATTTTTGGTTGTTGACATAAGTCATACAAATCACAATTCACAACACAAATAGAAAATTGTGACTAGTATATGCAGTTGCGGTCAGACGTCAGTACAACGTGAGAACTGAAGTCTGAAACCTGAGCAATGGGTCGTTTATCAGAATCGACAATTTATGAGTATTTTTCATATGATACAAACAATAAATTATCTGTATGTAAACACTGCAGTGGTAAAGTAAAAGTAAGTTTATTTACTCGTATTTGTCATTTTATTGGTAATTTTTTTGGTAAGTATTCATTAATACGTAAGTACATTATACGGTTATACTACCTTACTACCTCCAATTTCAACTTTTAACTATCGAAGTATATAATATTATCAGACTTGGGTAGTATTCCGAATACAGTATTCGGGATATTGTATTCAGACATTCAAAGTACTTTTTAACTATTTCGAGTACTTTTTAAATACTTTTTTTTTAAAGTATTTAATACAATATTTTGAATACTTTTTAAAAGTATTCTGAATACAGTATTCCGAATATTTTTGTCACATATTTAATAATGTGGGCTTTTTTTTTATTATATTAATATAAGACCCAAGACCCAATAGGTTTATCTGGAAAATTATAATGTGCATGCAATTTCAATGTTTTATTTAGAAATTACAGACCATTATCGCATGTATGGATATTTATATCTTTATAAATGCGACCGGCCGTAGCACGTGCAGTGTGTATGTGTGTGAGTACTGTGAGTGCAAGTCGTCAGATGAGCGATAATTATAATAATTTATTAATATTTTTTAATTATAATAATATTATGTAGGCAGTTATTATTATATTGTAGTATACTAGTATATGTGATCTAATGTAGGTATATAATATTAATTATTATAAAAAAGAATGTATTAATATTTAATAGTAAATCTATAGTTATTTAGAATGAAAATTATAATGCTTCTTTAATGAAAAAAGGCTAAGTTTGGGGGGCTTATCCCCTCAATTTGCGACTATGGGTATATGAATGAAGTTTATACTTGGTTTTTTTTTTACTTTTTGAAAAAAAAATATACCTCTAAATACCGGTATTTACCGGTACCAGAACCGAAATCTTAATTCTGTAATTTTAAGAACCGGAACCGAAACCGGTACCGAATTTTTATTTTTTTGAAGAACCGATTTGGAACCGAAACCGAAAAAATCATAAAGGTTCCAAGCCTTGATATGCAGGCTTTATTCTAAGATGCAGTTGGACACTAATTGTGCAGTAGGAAATATAAAATGTGCAGTAGAAATAACAAATATGTCCATTTGAAAAATATATTAAAAAATTATAGTTATAGTAAATATAGAATAAATAATTCAAACTGTAACATATTGTTGTATGACTTGTAGGGTTGTAGGCCAATAATCGTTACAAAATATTTTAATATAAGTATTACACACATTTAAGTATTCACTAATGTTAATATTTTTAAATTTTAGTTGAAGTTCCAAGAACAAATATTTTATAGAATATACAATAGATAAGATTTAGATTTTAGAATTTTTACGAATAATTGTAATATTAAGAAAATTTATGCAGTTGGAAAAAATCCTTACAATAAAGCCTGAATATATGTACTGATTATAAATTAGTGATTAATTTATATGTCGTGTTTAAATACGTTCATTTTACGTAGAATTAAATATCAAAGTAATTATTCCAACATTTTATCACGCATTTATTATTTCCATATGAATACTCAAAAAATAATCAATTCTTTAATATTCAATCATTATTAGTAAAATAAAATAAGTAATATCAATATAATATCATGACTGTTAAAATGATACATACCTAATACCTTATTAGATATTAAATTATGTTTAATATTATCAATGACTGTCTTTCGTACAGCTCTGAGATAGGTAACTTTTGCAGTCAACTTTTTCTCTCTGTGATATTGCCGTGGGGTTTGAAATTTTTCCTTTGGTAGTTTTTCCGAATTATGTCTGTCCATAACTGGAAGTCGATATTGCGTGGAGATCGAAAAAGTGATGTATAATGTTGGTACCATGGTGACCATGGCGTAATTTATATTTTTTTTTATATAAATTATAAATAAGATATTCCGAAATATTATAACATTTAATGTATATTTTGCATTATCTTATAGATTGTCGATTGCTATCAGTAAATATTATTCTCGATTGAAATGAAATATAAATAGCTCGCTGGTCGACACTATAATAAAATAAGGCTAACAACAGGGAACATGGACCTAAATACTTTTATATGAAATATTCTTATTATTTCCTCATAAATGTTTTTCTGTTATTGTAATCACCAATATTATGCAATATATCGGCGATTTCAAATGACCTTTTCTCAGTTATTGATATATGTATAATCATAATGTTGAGACGGTTGTAACGAATGGAAAGATGATTTTTGATGCTTCTTTACATATTTTAGTACTCTGTTTACGAACAATTATTCATATCAATAAGTATTAAGTATAACATTATAATTACATTTTGTGAATAATTTAAATGAATACAGATTAGAGATAGAAAATCATGATTTTTATCACAGTCCACACTCTACTGCAGTGAACGTATATTATTACCGTTGGGTATAATAGTTTTGGTAATTTTCACGTTTCATTTGATTTTAATCGCGAATAAACTTTTAAACGCATTTTTCGTAGCTTTGTCTTCTAATATTTTAAAGAAACATCTAATCATTCTTTGTAACATATATTTTTATTTAAAATTATAAATAATGATAAGTACCTAAATATAGCACACAATTAAAAGGGGAGGACTGAAATAATTTTACTGAAAGGGCTAAGTAAGGTTAATATTAATCTCTCCAAACATCAAATCTGTCTTCTGTAGTTCTGTTGTACCGACTGCGTATGTGAAAATTATTTGCCGTTTTCATTTGTTTGTGAATAATTATTGCAAATAGGTACCCACATCAAATGCGACAGGACATTAATTTCAATTATCTAATAATTAGATATACGCCAATTAGTAAAAATAACATTAAAATAATATAGGTACAATACAATAGTTTTAAAACCTAACCTCGTACTCTAATAATAGGGTAACGAAAAGATCAAAAAATGAGTACATTTGGACATAGCGAAACGAGACAATAACGAGGCTTGTTTGCGCTGACAAACAAATATAACACAAAAACACGGGCCAACGTAAATATAATATAATTTCGCATTATTACGATGTTTGTTCATACGGTCGTGTGAAACGGAGAAACGGACACTGACGCGACGTGTACGATAAAATAATAATAATAATAATAAAAATAATAATAATAATAATAATAATAATAAAAATAATAATAATATAACTAGGTCTCGCGGCTTGTACAAACAACCGGTACGATGAGCGTATATTATACTCGTCCCCAATAAACGCGCGGGAAGGTGAGCCACGTGCCCCGCGAACATTTTGTAATCTTTTGTTGTACGCGCCCGTGATCGGCCCCGACGGCGCTTCGTTTCGGCCACCCGCGTGTGACGCGACCGTATTCGCGTGTATACAGGGCGCGTGTCGCGACACGGTGTCCCCTAATCGGACGACGACGTTTCCGATCACTCCGTATGCGTGGGCGGTTTACCTCGCGTTATACACAAACTAGAGTTTTATGTAATTATTATTATTATACGCTCGTAATATTATTATATGATAAATGCCGCGTAAACAAATCACGGCAAATTAAGCTCGAAAACGTGATTACAATAACCGAAATATATTATTTAAATATTATTATCGTATTTATGTATTATATTATATTCACGTAGGTATAAGGGCGATCGTCTGTCCTCTTTCGCCCGGTAGCGTCATGTTTTTCTCGCGGTCTTCCAGTTTCATATTATTACACTAGATAGAATTTTCCTACGCAACATAATTGTATATTTTATTTTTGCAATACGCGGTTAACACAATTTTTTTAAGATAAACTTAAATATTTTCAGTAACTCCAGATTTTTACATTGATATTTTTATTGAAAATTATGTGCCCTTGCAGGTGTGGATCCAGAAAATTTTGACAGAGGGTGCTATGATAAAAAAAAATATTAGTAGAGGATATACTTTCTCATTTTTTTAAAATTTATGTATAAAAAATTTTTCAACATTAACATTTTTAATAAATATTACTTAATTAACATTACAATAATAATTATGAAAAATAAATTAAAAAATTATTTTAATAAATAAATAAATTTTATTGATGGTCAGACGACAGAGGGTGCTTGAGCACCCATAGCTCCCCCCTGAATCCGCGCCTGCGCCCTTGCAAATATTAATTATAGTAAAACGAATAAATTAATTCGTTCGTTATTATATTTTATTTATATCGATGACTTTTCTAAGATACAAAGTATAATATTATTATTATATAATGAATTCCATTCGACATTCAACATTTTAACTGTAATTTTATATACGTATTATATTAATATATTAATAATTTAATATTATGATACATCTAAAACGATATATTAGAGCGTTGACTTCCATTTTTATATTTTAGCCACTTCACAATTTTATTCTTTCGTTACATTTATCAATTATTCATAAACCAAATAAATTGTTTGTAATCGGACTTATCTTATATACTATATACATATACACTAACTATATACACTATATAACTTACTATATACACGTAATTTTATTTGCCGGTTTATAGACAAGTAAGCAATAAAAAGTTTTAATGGTTCAAGGTTCAAGGAACGAAACGAATTGTTGTCACAAAATACCAATAATACGTAAACATTTAATAAATATCACGTATTTATAACTTTTAAGTTATACTTATAAGATATAAAATAACGCAATAAATGAATAACCACGTGGGCAATTTTTTCACGTTATCTAATTATTTTACCTGTGCGTTTCATAGAAAGTAATTATTTTATATGTATTTTTTTTTTTAATTTCATTAAGTGAGCAATACATACGATGGTATTATATTGAAAAATGTATTGTACCGATGTTTTTGTAGGATATCCAATTTATGAATATATTTTAGATTCTGAGCGAAGCGAAGAATGTATTGGTTTTACAATGATGTGTGATTATTTTTTGTTTTTTTTTTTTTTTTTTTTTTTTTTTATGTCTGTGTACAAAAATACTACCCGAAATAATGCTCCGATTTTCACGAATAGGGTATGTTTCCGGTAGGAAAGTGGACGTAGTTGGTACTTTACTTAGGTCATTTTTTGAATTTCTCAAAATTGACGCTATGCGGTAGAAAAAACGGCGAAAAAATGACGAAAAAACTGCATTTTTCGCGAAAAATGAAATTTCGACGAATTCAATTTCTATATTTCACGATAACTCAGGCAATTTTTAAGATAGAGACCTGAAATTTTTTTTGGATGTTCACATAGCTACTATATATATGTGGTATAATTTTGGAACCGTTACATTAATTTTTTTCCAAAATATAGGACTTTGAATATTTCGTAAAATTCACGTTTTTACGTATATAATGTGTGATAAAATTGTCAATTTTGGGTATTTTAGTCTGAAAATTTTACTGAAGTATACTTACATATTACTTAACATCATACTAAAATATTAGAAAAATCCATTGTCAAAATTTTTTTTTATAGCCGTTTTAAGTTGATATTTTTAGGAAAACGAAAATTTTAGAATCCATACATATAAATAAATATTCTGAAAACACTTTTACTACCCGAAATAATGCTTCGATTTTCACGAATAGCGAGTTTCAGATGTAAAAGTGGATGTAGATGGTACTTTATTTAGGTCATTTTTCGAATTTCTCAAAATTGACTATAAGCGGTAGAAAAAACTTCGAAAAAATGACGAAAAAACGGCATTTTTAACGAAAAATGAAATTTTAACGAATTCAATTTCTATATTTCACGATAACTCGGGCAATTTTTAAGTTAGAGACTTGAAAATTTTTTTGGGTGTTCACATAACTATTATATATATGTGGTAAAATTTGGGAACCGTTTTTTAAATTTTTTTACTAAATATAGGACTTCGAATATTTCGTAAATTTATCGTTTTTACGTATATAATGTTTGATAAAATTGGTAATTTTTGGTATTAGGGTCTGAAAATTTTACTGAAGTATACTTACATATTACTTAACATCATACTAAAATATTAGAAAAATCCCTAATCTCAATTTTTTTTTATAGCTGTTTTAAATTAATATTTTTAGTTCAAACGAAAATTATAATCTGACTGAACTTCGCTCAGAATCGTTTTTTCGAATGCAATGGTTTATCATTGCATTCAAATTCTAAGTAAAATTAAACGCTATGATCCGCACACCTGTATCCTGTGCGGCAGGAGTATCAGCTCTTTTTCAGAATATCATTATCAGATATGTCAATTCTCGTGTACAGGTGTATGACACCTATGTAAAATACGAGTATACAAATATTATACGATTTATGATTAAAAATAAATAAATAAATAAATATAATTTTATATTTCGAAGGTTTTCATAAATATATTTTAAATTTTTTATTATATTTATTAATTATTATACTTTATACATATACCTGTATGATGTTATACGTTGTTGAAAATACGTTGTAAACAGTTATTAAAGTACACTAACAAATTTTGAAAATAATAAAATTGTTCAACGTCCATATTATTATTAAAAATATATAAAAATCGTTATATTTCAGATGTTATTTTATTATATTTTGGTGTTGATTTTATTGTACATTATAAAAACAATGTATTTTTGTAAAAATTATTTGTCTGAATGTAACAATTCAATGCATTCAAATCTTAATTAAATTACAACCTGTATCCCTTCCACAACAGTATCCAGTTCGGCTTTTTATATTTTATATACTTTAAACAGCTATCAAAAAACAAATCGTAAATGTAATAAATAACATTATTATAAATTTTACTAAAATTTCAACTTAAGTCACCTATAGAAAAATTTAAGACTTGAGATTTTTCTAATATTTTGGAAATACGTTAATATATATATATATATATATATATATATATATATATCAGTATGCAAAATTCAAATATAATAATATTCAATTTTAAACTTAAATTTTTGTTTTTTCTTCCCAGGATTTTACGTCAAACGTCCAAAGTTTTAAAATCTCATTCCTTTTTCACGTGCCACGTCATGAACGAAATAAATCAATATAATAATAATAAATAATAATAATAATATATTCTAAATTCAACCCGTTGTTTGGGCGATTTTACGTGCGTTTCGATATATTTTACGTATATTATATGTTATTATACGATTGTGTACACTGGCGACGTCACGGGATTTTTGTCATCGCGAAAATCCGCGTGAAATCCACTCATGCCACTCGACAGATATACGCGTAATGTCTTTTGTCACATTGCGCGATGGCAGCTGCTCGGCGTGTAATGCGATTACCACCCGATCGTCCGAGGGATGAAAAACAAAAAAAAAAAAAAAAAAAAACAATGACCTATGCTCGGGTCTTCTGACGACAAAACGGTCTCTCTCCTCACTACATATCTTTTTCGCTCTCTCTTTCTATTTTTACCCATTACAGTAATATATTAATGTGCGCTTCTTCTCCTCTCTCTCTCTCTCTCATTTACTGTCGGGGCACACACCACCTGCAACTTACCCGCGACATAATATCGAAAAGCGTCCGGAGGGAGGCACCTGTTTTTTGACCTTATCCCGATGATCCGACTCGCGTTTATTTCACGTCACGTGTATTAATAATATGACGAATATACGATTTTGTTTTGTTTTACATATATAAATATATAATAGTGTATAATATTATACATTTTCGTAACCCCCGAACAAAACAATTTTTTTCGACTTTCACGGTCTATTATCCCGTTTTCCGAAGCGCCGGCACGAAGCACAGAGAGAAAAAAAATAACGGACGTATATTATTTATTATCATATTATATAACATACGATCGACGACCGCGCGAGACGACACGTCATAATATCATTCGGTTTACGGATAAATACGATTTTTCTTTTTCGTCTAATTTTTATTTTCATATCATAATAATATAATATACTATAAACTATAATTAATAAGCGAAAAGAAATGTTTTCATTTTTTATTTTTAACGAATAATTTGCTTAATAATATATTTTTTCAAACCTTTATTATAAAATAATACGAAGGATACGAGGACCCTATTAATCATATTATTATTATTGACTCTTCGATGTAATAAATCGCTTTTCGTTGCTTGAAAATTGAAGTACGATTATTATAATACGCGAGCGAATATTTTATTTCTCTGTCTTAGAATACATTTACTATTTCGTGTTACTTTAATAATAATTCTTTAATTCCATCTATACTAAATAACAATATAATATAATTATGCCAAATTAACACGATAGTTACAATTAATTTAGTTTTTATAATATAAGCACGTTCATAATAAATAATAAATAAATAATAAATAAATAGTAATAATAATAGGTAATATCAACTGTTTACACTATTGGTGTTCGTCAAGTTGCAATGAACTCGCGTCATCGGATATTAAGTTGTTACAAAAATATGATGCTTGCATCGAGTATAACCGATCGATTGGATTCGAACCGCATCGGATAACGGTCTCCTGTGACACAAAACCGCCGTAAATATGTTTGGGCGTCATCTTATCTGGCTTTAAGTAGTTAGATTCTCGACGACCGTCCAAGTCTGAAAAAATAACCAATTTTTATTATAATTTATTATTACGAAACACGTCATGACGTTAAATAAAATATTATGATATTATTTTATACAATTATATTATGACGTGTTGAATACTTGGTATAATGTAATATTAAAATACTAATAATACTATATATAGGTACCGTAGACGAAGTATAATACGGAGTATCGTAGACGAATATATAATATCATTACGTTGGACAACGCTTAAATTATTTCAAATATGCAGTTCCCTCGTCAAAATGTCTTTAAGTATTTCATATTATTCTTTTATTATACATACACATTACACATATAAGTATATACTCATTGATCGTTCAGAGTTAAGTAAATTTCGGTACGTATAAACTTATTTTGTATAAATGAGATTCTATGGGCGAGAGAGGACTGAGGAAACAAAATTTTAAAACCTTTTCGAATGAATTGATACGACGGAAAAATTCGACGTCTGTCTCGCTGGTGTGTGTATATATATATATATATAGATTATAGATACACTACGATGATATTTTATTATACATATTATATTTTTACCGAACTCGAGGGACACGATGAGAACAATATAGGAGGCGTCGCGTGTGTTTGCTCTCGGAGGTCACACCGCAGGAAGTCTCGTAGTTAATACGCGCGTTTATTATTTCCTTCTCTTGGCTCAGCAACGGATCGACGGCAGCGTCGACACGCGCGTGTCGCCCGCCCGCGTCTTTATTGGTCCTGGGTCCCGACCATCATCGTCCCTCCGACGACGACGGATGCCGCGGGGTACAATGTTACGCCGTTCCCCCGTCGTCGACAAATCCCTTTGACAGCTATAAAACCCGCGACGCGGGGATGCAGAGGGATTATCCGCCCGACGTCGGCGCAGTTCGTATATATTCGCTTTCGATCACAGCGGGCGCGCGGGTTTGATATTAAATTCTTCGGACCCGGACCAGCGGCGTCGACGGCCACGTGGGGGACGAATATGGTGAAGGGTGGAGAAGGGTTTAAGGGTTTTGTGTATGGTACCATTACAAATAACGCGCGGGAGCTTTAAGACCACGACGGTGGTGAATGAATGGCTGAGAGAGAAAGACAGAAAGAGAGAGAGAGAGAGATAGAAAGAGAGAAGAAAGAGTGCAGAATAAGAGAGAGCAAAGTGAAAGAGAATCTTCGGGAAAAGTCTTTTCTTTATTTTTATTCCCTCCTCTACAACGCTCTACCGCCTTACCCACCAGTTACTGCTAAACGCTTCTCTAAGTCTCTTTTATTCGCAACCGTAAAAGGAGGGAAAATGCATGGAATATAATACACACAAACATATATATATATATATATATATACATATAATATGCAAAGGGGAGAAGACCGAATTGTCGGCCTTTCAGTTTAACAGTATCATTAATTTATTATTAAAGTCATATATCTGTGCTCGTATTCTTTGCTGAGCCATTTATTTCTTTTTATTAAAATAAAAAAAAAATAACTTTCGTTTATTAATGAAAAAATTTAGAACGCATTTATAAATATGCAGATTCAATATAATAATATTATAATATATAATACTTATTATACTGTTCAAACTTCAATAAACTTACTAATGCTGCTGGGACGGCTGATGATATATTTTAACTTAATTAAGTTGAATTAATAAAAATAAACTTTCTTGTTCGATACTTTTCTACTGACTTAATTATAAGGTTACATTTACATTTTGAATAATATATAAGTGTTACGAATTCTTTTCTAGATATTTAAAAATAATAAAGTTTACGAAATAATTAACTACCTATATTTTTTATTATAACTATAACGTATGTCTAATGTTGGAAACAAAAAAATAAGTGAACATTTTTATTTATTATGTTAAATCACTCCATAATATATTTTACTTAAAAATTAATTTAAGTTAAAAAGTTTAAATTAATATTACATTAACTCATTTATTAACCAATGAAGTATTCTATTTAAATTATGTTCATCGAATAAATTATATGACCGACGTACTTACAATAGTCATTATTTGATATGTACAGAAAGTTAGCAGAATACCATATCACAAAAATATTGTAAAATGTATAAAATCGCATTTGGTATAATATGTATACTTTTGTAAAATAAAAATCTAATCTATTACATTACGTGATATAGCTATTTTAAATATTATTGATTCTATTTTATGAGACGTCTAGATTATCATAACTACTTAACTTTATTATATATTACGTATTAGAAACTATAATAATATAAGATATTCTAATGAGCTAAACTACCGGGTTTAAAAAAAAAATATTTTAAGTTATTTTTATTCTTAGATCTAACGTAATTATAGAAAATTTTAGGTTTATACGTTTTTAATTCATATTAAAAAAAAAAAATTAATAATTAAGAATCAATACTTCTAAAATTCTTACGTGTAGACTATTTTATAAATTATTGAAGATAACAATTCAATTATTTTTTGTTCACTATCATTACATAAATATATATCTTAAAGACTTAAAATCAATAATAAAGCATTGAAATTAATGTTCCCTATATAAAGTAGAGAAATATATGTTATAAATAAAGAATTAAAATATAAATAAATAGGTAGTATATATATTTATTTGGTAACCATGAGCAATATAATATGGTGGCAGTCTGGCAGACAAATTTTACTTCAAATATAAATCTTTACTGTTTTAAATTTTAACTTACTCATCATTCCGTATATAATAATACATACAACCAGAAATATTACCTTTATCGTGGCATTTAAACTAGTTAATGATATTTCCTTTACGGTTTTTAATATAAATATCTATATAAACTAATATAAAAAAATTAAATAATTCTTATTTAGGTAGAGGTAGCTAGGTTTATCTGTATATAATTTAAATAATAATATTTAGTTATTTAAATTTATTTTCTATATTACGTATTTAGATAATTCCTAATATTAGTACCTATTAAGTAAATAGTTATCTATGACCTATTATTAATTCTATATTCTAAAGCTAAACTAAAAAAAAAAATTTTTTTTTAGTAAAATTCTAATATAATATATGATTTTTAATATAATATAGGTATTTAATTTATTTTATGTACGAGTATACCTATATTATAATAATTAGTATAAAATCAATTTAGATAAAACTCACCTTGACCAAATACGCTAAAAGGCTGTTGTTGTAAGAATGACGACATAGAATCGTGTTTTATAGCAGATGGAGACTGTTGTCCAATATGAAAAGGCTCATGTGCTTGCTGAAGTCGTCTATGAGGTTCCTGTTGAGTCATTTCAAATTTTGCAGATATTCCATCCTCACAACCATCGGAACCTAAAATAATACAATAACAATTAAAACCATATTATAATAATCTGAAATTTTCATTGATTATAACTTTATAAGAATATATCTAAGCCTCTAAGTTAGGTTCCTTAAAAAAAAAAACTTCAAATATTGTTTTCCAACTTTTTTAGAATGATAAAATATTTATATAACGTACAATATGTACCTATCTTTCGCTTACTGAAATTTCGACTTAGATTTCAACACTATGCGTAGGTACATAAGTAAATATCAGTAAAATTGTATATTAAATATCTAGGTATATAAATAATTTGTAAAAAAACAATATAATAAATAAAATATTTTAATTATTTCAATATATAATTGAAAATGAAAGAAGTTCCTAAAATAATATTTTATTTCGTTCAAATTGTAGTTTAACACAGTGGCGTCATTTCAATTTTTTTTTTAGTACGCATGGCGTATAGAACAGGCCACCTAGTTTATCCAGAATTTTTAACACAACAAAAATAAAGTATTTTCAAACAATAACAATAATTCTACTAACCCATCTAATAGTTGGTGTATTATATTTACAATAAATAAATCATAACTAATCATAACTTAATCATAACCTAACTAAAAATTTTTCTTGAATAAAATTTTGGATAGTTAATTTCATGTTGATTGTTCTTAAGCCAAAATATGTTATCAGTTAGGCCACAAGCCACTACCAATTATTGAGGCCAATTAATTTTTAAACCGGGCCAAATTACTACAATATTGGATTTTAAATACGCAAATGTATACCCTGCGCAGTCCAAATGACGCCACTGGTTTAACAGTCTTATAAAACGAACATAAATAATATTAAGACTTATACATAATTTGATATTTAAATTTAAATGTACATTCAAATTATTTCAATTAAATCAATTGTATATAGGTACTTGTATTTTAATTTACAAAAAGTGGGTATCATAAATTTCATTCCCATTTATATTTTTTTATATTTCACTTTCACCACATTACGAATGTAACATTATATAAAATAATAAATTATATTTTAAATTTCTGTATTAAATGTGTACAAACATTAAATTAATACATTAATTCTTACATTTTAATATGGTCAAAAAATAAATAATGAATAGGTACATAAATTAATATTATTCTTTAAGTCATCATCATCACTCATTAGATATCTAATACAAATTATTTACAAGTCTACTCATCCTTTAAAATATATAATAATCACCTATATAGATACGAATAAAATATATTATTTTATATTTCTACAATGTCATTTTTGAAATACTTTGTTAGAAATAGATTTAATAATTTGCAGTGTATTATACTTTTATACATAATTTTAAGTACAGTTGTACTTTAGTATTAAAATGCCAAAAAAACAAAAAATATTTTATTTTTAAATAAATTAAAATTTACTTATTTACTATTACTTATTCGTAATTAACAGTATTTATTTAACTAGAGAACAATTTATTTTATTTTATTTTTTAAGTTTGGTCAATTGGTCATTCGATAAAAATACTAAGACTTAAGGAAATTAAATTAGTTGGTTTTTGTATATGTAATGTGTTAGTAGGTATATTGAATATAGAGTAAGAAATATATAGTCGAAAACAAATACGGGATTTAGGTAGGAGGTTTCTTCAGTTTGCAAATGGACATAGGGTGGAGCGTCTTAGTTTCCTTGGTAACAGTATGAACCCTTGTCTCAGTTCACAGTGATGTGGTTTTGTGGTGGCATGACCTCAAGAAAAATATCCAATTATATATTTAGAATTTACGATTGGAATATTTTGAAAATTTGTAAAATCTTATCTGCAATTTTTAATAAAAAAAATTTAAAAAAAATATAGGACCTACTTTATTTACATATTTTATATCTTGGTGAGGGTTTTTTAAAAAGTACAATATTATATTAATTTCTTCATTTATCTAATATTATTATTGAGTAAAATATGATATACTTACTACATTGTTCATCTTTGATAGTTGAATGCAATAATCCACTTGAACTACACGAATTACCACTTTCAGCTCCACTGCAATTATTTCCATTAGTATTGTTGGAAGCAGAAACTATATTATTACAATTAAGTTTTGCTTTTTTTTGGATTTTTTTCATTTTTGCCCTTTGATTTTGAAACCATACCTAAAACAAAATGTCATATGCAAACAAATATTTTTTTAACATCTAATTAGTATAACATACTATATTACGTAATTTATCTATTTACTAATTAATAATTAATATAAACATTAAATACACTAATTAATAATTATATATAATGTACTACATAATATACTGATTATAATAGTATACTCGTATACGCTATTAATATGATATACGTTTTTATTAATCGTAATTATTTATTTATATTTCTAATCATTAATTAGAGGATTAAATCTTTCTCAGAAGTATTCCTCAAAGTCTAATAATATTAATTAAATATAAATTTCAATATAAATATATAATATAAACAATTAAGAAATGTATGCATGAATATTAAATGATAACAATTTTATATTTTAAACTTAGAAAATTATTTTAATAAATATGTATAACAAATTTAGACACAACTTACGTCAAAAAAATAAATAATATTAATACATAGCATATTATTAACAATATACTCATACTCGTACAAATAAGCATTTCAACTAATCAACATTACATCCATGTATTTTTTTTTTCATAGCATCAAGAGAGAATTTTAAATTCAAAATATAATAGGTACCTATGTCAGTTTCAGAATTTCAATTTTATTTATAAAATATAAATGATAACGTATTTTCATAACATTTCTCGACTAATGTTCAAATGATAAATTGATAATAAATAATTATTTCGATAAAAATACATATTTATTATTTAAATAACCTCTGAATAATTGTATAAAGTTATATTAAAATTTAAAGAGATATACAATATAACAATATAAATATATAATAGTTAGATTATATTAGTTTAATTATATGTTGCTTATAAATAATTATATTATGATATATAAAAAGAAAAAATTTAAGTACTTTATATCAAATATTTTAATTATTATTGTGAAAAAATATTTAAAATTATTTCCAAAATAATATTGTTATTTTTTTAATATCTAAAATCAATCATATATTCATTATATTTATAAATTATAATTTTCTAAAATATTTTTATAATTTATCTTTTACTAATTATACAACAATAAATGTTTTTTCGAGCATTAAACAAACCTGGACAATACGGACACTTAAGCCTGTATCGTGTGCAAGACCTTCTCTAACTTTTCGACATGGTTTTGGGCTTAATTCAAATGATGCTTTAAACGCCCGTCGTTGTTGTGTAGTTAATATCGTTCTGGGGCGTTTGGGTCCCCGACGACCATCGTGACTATAATTCCAATCTCCTGATATAAAAATTAAAAAATGATTTATTTTTTTTATATAATTTTATTTTAGATTTTGAGCGAAGCGAAAAATGTATTGTTTTTACAAAGGTATGTCATTTCTTTAGTTTGTATGTCGATACTTTTTCTACCAGAATAATGCTCCGATTTCCACAAATAGCATATGATTCCGATGACTTTCTTATTATTTCTCAATATTTTACAATAATATTAAATAAAATTAACAAAAAATTTGAAAATTTAATAAAAGCTCAAATACATAAATACTAAACTCAATTCTAAGTTATTGTGAATATTACATTTACAATTATTTTTTTTTTTTTTTTACCTGTTTAAAGTATAAAAAGGATTAAGGACCTAATACTGATGTAGAAGGGATACAGGTCTTGAGATTATAATGTTGAATTTTGATGTTAATTTAAACTTTGAATGCAATAATGATAAACATTACGTTTGGAAAACGATTCTGAACGAGGTACTGTCAGATTTGGGTATTTAGGTGACTCATTTAGGGATTTTATGATAAATTATTTATATTGAACGTAGAAACTGATAAATGTAAAATTTTTAATTGGTCCATATAATATCTGATGAACTTAGCTCAAAATCGTTTTCATGAATTGATTTATCATTGCATTCAAATTGTAATCAAAATTCAACACTATCATCTTTACATCTGTATCTCTTCCACACCAATATCCATTTCCTTGCTTTTTTAAAATTTATTTGTTATACCTATTATATTCGTATGACTATAATGTAGTATTATACATATAATCACTTATATTATTATTATCATTTATATTTATTTGAAATATATAGAGAAAAAATTATCTACGAACTACAATATAATATGTAAATAAATATATATTTTAAATATAGGTAATTACTAATAATTATATTTTATTCAAATGAATTGTTTAATAATTCATTTAATTTAATGTTTATGTAAATAAAATTCATTGAATTATATAACTTTTAGTACCTATATACTATATAATATTTTTTCCAGAGCTAACTTATTATTAATTTATTACATGAGCTATAAATCTATAATAATATAAATGAACAGAAGTCTAAATTTATAATATAAAATATGAAGTTGTTGTGAAAATTATGAACTCAAAATCGAGTAGTTTTTATCTATTTCGCGTTACATCGAATGACATCATTATTTATTATACCTACTTATAATTAAAATTAAAATATCTATTATATTAAAAAATAATAATTTATGCGTTTTATATTTTATGTGCAATATATTTAGTTGATTTATGAATCGATTTGTAGGTAATAAAAATATTATATACAAATAGAAGTGAAAAAATATAGTAATACGCGAATATTATAATATTTTAATACCGTTTATTATAGAGGCAAATTATGCTATCTTGTAATACAAGTAGATTAAGTTACAGGTAGGTTTATAATATCGTCCAACGTGATTATGTTTAACAATTTATACCACTGTGTAAATAAATGAAATTTTAACTAGGATGCTTTTTATGTTAGTACTATTTCACTTTTATAGAAGGCGATGTTCCTAATAATTAAAATTGTAATATACACATTACGTATATAATAGGTACGTATATATTTTTGTATAGTTATACTAATATTAATAATTTCCAAACAATTATGAATGATTTTATTTTTATATCTACCTGTGTTTCGATTGATTTCATCTCGCATCATGTTCACCTCTTTTTCGTAATCTGGTCGACAAAATAACTGAGAATGTTTAATGACATACTGATCGCCAGTACACAGTCGTATGCCACAAACTACACATATAAAACATTGTTCATGGAAAACGCATTCGCCTGCTCGCATAACCAACTCGCCAGCTGCAATATGATCACCACAACTACCACAACTACGGTAAACGCATCTGAAAGTTAAAATAATAAGTTTTATTTACATATTTTATGATTATTTATTGAAGAGTTCTACACTGAAACTTGAGCGTTTCATAAATATACATATCTATATGAACAAACATACTCGAATAATGTATTATTTTTTTTTTCTATTATTTTTCTGATAAACTAAAATTGGTTGTTGGTATAGTCGTATAAACATTAAATTTTATCTATTGGTATTGATGTATGAAAATAAATATTGTTATAGTATAGATATTATCATAATAATTATACTAAACGTTTGATGTTTGAACGTAAGATTTCAAATGTTTCGTGTATTATAATATAAACATAAAATTATTATTATATAACCATGTTTAAAATCACAAAATTATAAATCTATACTAAATTTAATAAATAATAAAAAAAAGCAAGGGAAGGGATACTGGTGTGGAAGAGATAAAGGTGTAAAGAGGATAGTGTTGAATTTTGATTACAAAACGTTTCTGAGCGAAGTTCATCAGATAATATACTTACCGATTAAATTTTTTATCATTTTCTACGTTCAATATAAATCATTTATCATAAAACCCCTAAATGTCACCTAAATGCCCAATTCTGACAGTACGTCGCTCAGAATAGTTTTTCGAATATAATGATTTATCATTGCATTCAAATTGTAATCAAAATTCAACACTATCCTCTTTACACCAGTATCCCTTCCATTGCATTTTTTTACTTTAAGCAAATATATAAAAAAAAAAAAAAAAATTGTAAATGTAATAATTCACAATTAATTGGAACTGAGTTAAGTAAAATATATTTGAGCTTCAATAAAAATTTCAAAATCTTCAAATATTTTCGTCAATTTTATTTAACATTATTGTAAAATGTCAAAATATAATAAGATTCCCTATAGATATCCTTTAAATATTGATTTTATTGAAATTTCAACTTTAAACACCTATAAAAATGCCCTGTCGCCCCCTCAGACACCAATAATGGACAATTTTACATTTAGAATTTCTATTGTTTTTCTGTTATAGGTAACGCGTTATTTTTTTTATAAATATTTAATATATATTTTTTTTTTTTTTGTGTTTAGTGTTTACTTTAATTATATCATATACCGTTTGTACTCGTATTTACACATTTATAATTCATTAATAAATTATTTATAAATATTTTTTTATATATAAATACGAATATTAAAATAATTATTGCCCAGGTAACCGTATAGTAATATTATTATATATTTTATTTCTTGACTTATACGCGACGTTTTAATACGTATAATACGAGTATAATTACATTCAATTCGCAAGACTTATATATACCGTATACCTACGTTACTACGTTATGTAATTATAATAAAAAATAATAACACGTGCATAACGTGTATAATATAAAAAAAACCCATAGATTTCCTACTTAGAACTATTAAATAAAAAAATAAAAATTCATAAGTATAGGTACATTTTTTTTATCTATAGATAAATTGATGAAGATGGAACAATTTTTTTATCTAAGATAATATATTAATTAACAATTTTATTAAATATTTAGATGATGACTAATATTATCTATTTATATTATCTAGATAATGCTCAACACTGCAATGCACTAAATTTTAGTAAATCTAAAATCATATCAAATCTCCAAACTCCAGAATTATAATATGGGTTAGGTTACGACATATAATATACGAGTTTAATTTTGATTAAACCTTGTGCATATACGATATTATATTATTGATATATTATAATATTCGTATGTTATGCTTGTGTTGTGTATATAATATTGTATATTATGATTATGAATTATTACAATCAAACATTAATTAATCAGAATAACAAACGTATTTTCTTTGACTATATAAAATTCTAATTTCTGTGTTATGATAATACATTTTATTAAAAATTATTTACCGTCGAAAAAGTTTGACCGCGTTTTTTTCATTAAAGATAATCTGAAAACTCGTTCTTTTTCCTTTGAGCTTTTATTACGTTTTTTTTTTTTCGTTACTCGTACACATAACACATTTATTCTTATCTCTTATACCGTATTATACAATATAATATTATGTAGGTATGTTATATATTTGCGCCCGTATACATACAGGTATATATAGATATTATAAATAAAACGTTGTACAGTTTGCTATAAAAAGCTACAAGATTCCGCGACTATATAATATATATTTAAATATTTATGTACCTACATACAGGCGCGCTCGCACATATTATTATATAGAACTACTATTGGGGCTGTAGAGCTATAAAAACAAACCGCCTAATAGACGTATATATTACATATTGTTGTGTGTGTGTATATATATTTATATATATATAAATTCGTATATACACACAAACACACGCATATTTATGTATGTATACGTATCGTATATGGGAAGAAAGGGCTCCAAAAAGCAGTCAAAAGTATATAGTCGGTGCAACATATTGTTTTTATATATCGCATCATCGCGGATCCCTTCCGTCCCCAACGACACTTGCGTTATATTTATACGACGTGACGTTTTCACGGTTGTTACGGTAACTGCGGGGGTGACCCAGGACGAGAGAGAGAAGGACAATATGTTACAGAACAAGTCCTATATACTGCTGTCATTCCCCTTTTTTTTTTCTCCTCTCCCATCCCCCCGATCCGATAAATAAGGGTACTGTACAAATCACTGTGACCGTCTAATATCTGCACCTGCTCCCCACCCTAAAATTCTATCTTTTTTTTTTTTTTTTTTTTTTTTTGGTGACGTAAGACGTACGCGCGCACGTGTTACCGCAAAATTCAAAGAATAAAATAAAAACGATTTATGTACACACGCACGCACACTATAACTTAACTTATATATTTCTATTTCCTTTTCTCTTTATGATTTTATTACACCAAAACAAATGGCTCCTCCTCCCCATTCGAGAACGTAAAAAAAAAAAAGAGAGAGACCGAAAACTTTTGGCCACAAACTGCGTCCGCTAATAAAAATAACCTATCCACGAGCAAAGTTTGTTATTTTTATATTGATAAACAAGTTATATTGGACCTACACGTTTTACTGCAGGTCATAATATATAATATATATATTTTTTTAAATTGGCATTTGATATATGACTTAAAGTTTAAAACATGAATATATACATGCAGGATTCAATTTATATTATTATCTAGGTACTTGAAAAAATTAGAAATTTTCCAATATGCTACACATGCCATCTCTGCAAATCCAAAATAATTGTTTTATTCGGAATAGAGAATACCTACAGAATATTAAGAGTATATTTTATTTTTTATGTTTCGTATTTTCATATTTATTTTTGTTGGTTATATTTGATTTCTACAAATGATACGATCTTTATTAAATTGTGAGTTTGAACATCTATACTATTATAATAATATAATAAATATACTTTATATTATACTTAGATATTAAACTACTGAAAAAACATAAAATCTTTTCAAGACTTAAATATTCTAAACTTAAACATAAAATATTTTTTGAAATTTATCACCATCGTAAGTTAATTATGTTTCATCATTAAAACTTAAAATTGAGATAAGTTTAAAATTACTGATATAATTATCAATTAAATTTATTGATGACATTAAGCAGATTCTATATTATATTTATATAAATCCTACCATAAGATATACAAATCAGAAACTTAGAACGACCTACTTACAGAATTTTCTTTTTCTATAATACCTTGATGGCTTGACCTACAATCTTAATTTTATAATATTATCCAAACGAGTAATATACATATAATATTATATATCTATATATATATATATATATATATAGGTATACAAATAAGTGACCTTTTATTATTGTATTCAACCGTTAGAAACCTTTACTAACCCTTATGATAATTATATTAAATGGTGACCCAAAATCATATTAATTTATTAAATGATTTTGTAAAAATTATTAATAGTCCTAATTTATTTTTAAATATAAACCAGTAACACAAAACCCTATATACTTTTGATTTAAATTATTCATTGATCTGTTGTTTTTTATAATATATAAATTTTATAAAATATGTATATATATAATACAGTATAGCCTCGATAGTCCGGTCTTTTAATAATCCCACGAACGTAGTAATCCGAACGGAAAATCATTTGTTCGAAATTCCCGCGTCCCAATTATATGTATTTGCGCTGTTATTCCCGCAGTCTTGTACATTAAAATATGTTACACATGTATATTTGGAAAACTATACAAACACTTCAAAATTAAATTAAAATTTTTCTGTGAAAAGCCAACAAAACGTCCACCTTGGTACTAGAATTATTATTATTATTATTCTAACTAAATATCTTTACATAACTACGCGTGACCTATAAATTTCGTAAAATTATATTTATAATAACGTATATATAATGATATCGAAAAATAATTCAGTATTTTTGAATTTTTGAATTTGTAAATTGAGTCATAACATCGATGATAACGGCAATGCTGACGTCTTTGTATATGTTATCAATATCAATGGGCTTCCTTTTGTAAGGGCAGGGGTGGTCCTCTTGGATTTTTTATGTGTATGTATATTAAATGTGTATGGGTGCTTATATTACGGTAATTTTATAAAATTAATAATATTGAAGAAGAGAAATCATAATATGGTTTTTGGTTTATTAAAAATAATAATATTATTATAATCAAATCACTGACGAACATAATTCGTATAATTTAAAAAATTGTAAATTTTTTCCATTCATTGAAAAATGTAAACGTATTATGATAATGACCATTTTGCCTACAATGTGCACTGTATACAACGGTCATCCAATTATTATCAACGTGCATTTAAGAAAGGAAAAACGTATAGAAAACAAAAGAGCACCGTCGAATATATTCACTGGAAATTCGTAAAAAAATTAAAAAAAACATCTCAAATTCTACGTTCGATTCATAATGCAAACACACACACATATATATATATACATATAGTGATGTCGGGCATTGTAATATTTTAGTCGGTATAACGCGTGTAGACGAAATAATATATGTAAACCGTATAATGAAATTCATATACAGTGGCACCCTATATATATATATATATTATGTATATAAATAGACGACTCGTCGAAAAGGTCGTATATTTATTAATTCGAATTACGTCGAAAAGGGGTGAAAAACGCGCGCGCCAGTCTCAATACGTATAATAATAGTACATTATTATTTATGCACGTATACCTATATCGCTGTCTTCCTCTAATGGCAATTCAATGATTATAAATGTCTCTCTCCGTGGCCATTGCCTGTCAGCCGTTTATTAGCATAAAATATAATATATATATATATATATTTATATACTTTCTTTCCCCTACGTGTATTGCAATATATACACTCGCATACGTGTGCGTATATATGAACGATTGTAAAAAGCAAAAAAAAAAAAAAAACAAAACAAAAAAACAATGAGTTCTGCGGTAGCCGGAATGTATTGTGACTATAAAAAAGGGGTGGAGAGAACGTGACTTCGATTGCGGCATATATTTATATATTTTTATATGCTCCCCGTATTTATAGGGATTGAATAAAAACACGTGTTTTCCGCAAAGAGGGTGGACGGGGGCGTAAGCGGACACTAACATGTGTGTGTGTGTGTGTGTAAGTATAATATACGTACATACATATATATATATATATATATATGCTACGTCATCGAAACGCAATTCACGGAATTATACGCCGCGTAATTGCGTAATTGATCGTTTTTGGATTGACGTTAACGAGAAGACGGACAAACGAACCGAGAGCGGTTAGTAGGACTTTTTATACGTGAGGGGCCGACATCGCAGCCCGTTTGCCAAAACGTCCGAATCCGCGATGATTTTGTATTAATTTCACAGCAGATTCTATTGCGGGAATACATTTCGAACAGCACGTATCGTAAAAATATTATTATTACGAGTATATATACGATCGAATGTAGTAAATTGTAAGTTTGTACACAAAAGTGTAATGCCGATAGCCGATTAACAATACTTCAAAAAAATATATTTACGTAAAAATGATCGGAAATCCGATTATCGTCGAGAAGGAACATGAATGAATGAATAATAATAGTATTCATATAATAATTGGCAAATGAATACCTACACGTATGTTCCAAATGAACGTAGATATTCTTTAGGATCGAATAAAATAAAGAAATATATTATTATATTTATAATTTATATTGAAAATATTCACAAACAATTTATATTTAATAATTATCGCAGACAAATTATTCTTAGGCCGAGTGTATGGTGAGGAACAAGTGAGTCGTGAGTGTCATCGATACTGACACTGTAAAAATTAAAAATATACGTAATAATAATATGATAGTATGTATTAGAATTTATAAAATTCACAAATCATACATCATAATTTTTATAATTAGGGAGTTTTAAACACTCATAAATCATAATACGTATAAAGTTAAACTTTATTTATCATTTAATTTAATATTACATTATTATAAAGTTAAAAAAAATTCAATTATTTAGATTTATACAAAAATTTGTGCATTTAATTTCAAACATTACATTTTCGAAAAAACAATAATAACAAATATTTCTATTTAATAGCAACCTTTATTTATACTACTTATATTTTATAATATAGATTTCATTCAAATGATTTATGATCAGAAATATGCGAAAACCATATTTTATTTAATGACGTAAAATATCATGACAACCTAAAAACCATTTAAAACATTACCCAAAATGAACAGACGAACTGAGCAAACGCGCGTTAAAAATGATCCTCTGACTCATGACGTTTAGACGTTTGTTTGAGAATAATGATGCCCTGGGTTGAGAAATGTAATCAATTTAACTTCATATAATATTTCATCTGGAATCTGGTATTTTTTATGAATATTATATTATAATATTTTTATTTTTATTGAATATGATACCTATTTAATAAATAATGCATCATGCATATCGCAATCTTATATTTAAATAAATTATATTATGCATAATATATGTGTATAAATAATTTAATAAATTATAAATAACAATCAATTTTTAGTTACTATTATGTTCAATTACTGTTTTAGTATTACGACATACAATAACATCACATTAAGTGAAATCGATGAATAGGAAATTGTTTTTTTTTTATATTCACTTAATTCGATTTTTACAGGCCAGTGAAATATGTGTTTATTAGTATCGAATTAGGAACATTTGCATAGTCAATTTGTCGTAATCCCATATTAGTGTATAAAAATAGAATTATTTAAAAATGTATTATTAAAACAAATATTACAAATTAAAATTTCATATTTTTCAGATTAAATAAGCAAGTTCTGCGTATGGTTAGCTCCCCAAATCGAAAATAACTTTCAAAACAGGATATATTAAATTGGGATAATTTTAGTAGAACATGGTAGGTACTCGTAACTATAAGTTTATAACAATTATATAAAACAATAATATCACAATATTATTTGTTATTATATGTCAAAACATCCAAGTACGTATTAACTGTAGGATACTCATATGTCATAACACTAAAAAATTAGATTTATTATAAAAAAAACTAATATAAAATACGCAGTGTAAAATAAATTTTAAATAAAACTTAATATATTATTACTTAGTAATTATCAATTTATCATACCATTATAATATGTGCAAAAATACGGACACGAGATACTATATTAAAATTCTAACTATTACCAGCTGTTTCAATGTCTTCTGTACAACCCAGAGAAATATTACTAGATATTAGTATATTATTAGACTTAATATTAATTATTATTAGATTGGTATACTATTGAAATATACTCGTATAATTATTTATTTTTACCAATGGTTATTTTATTACCATTTATATGGTATTATAGTTATAAAATTATAAAAACAAACTTAAAATCGTTTGGCATTACAGACTGAAAAATTGAAAATTGAACCTATCTTTAATAATCTCCTATTGATCACAATATTAAGTTAAAAAAGTGAGGGAAGAATTCTGGTGTGGTAGGGATACAGGTGTAAAGAGGATAGCGTGTTGAATTTTGATTAACATTTGAATGCAATGATAAATCATTACATTCGTGAAAACGATTTTGAGCTAAATTCATCAGCGAATAATATATTATCATTATGTACTATTGTACTGATTAAAATTTTTACATTTATCAGTCTCTACGTTGTAGATAAAGTTTCCACAAATTTATAAGGAAGCTGGATTTCATAGATGTGGCCATTGCCAGAGTGGCCATAGCCGTGGACACGCATATGAATTAATTTAATATGTCTAATATATTATAGTCAATATTACCCATTATTTCTAAAAAGATTATTATTAATATTATAGTTTTGTTTACGTAAGTAATATATAAAAAATATTTATAAAGTTATTTTAACAGTATAGGTACTTGTATGTATATAATATTCCTTAATAACTTAGATAAAATATTAGCCATAAAGTATTATTTGTTATGTATAGGTATACCAAATACTTTTTTTACCATCATATAATTATATTTAATATTATAGAAATGTGTTTTAACTTTTAACATTATTACGTAATATTATACATTATTACATTAACCACCTTAGATTTTAAACGAAGCAAGAAATGTATTCGTTATGTGTGTGTTTTTTTTTCTTTTTTTCTTTTTATATCTAAAGACACTTTTACTACCCGAAATAATGCTCCGATTTTCATGAATAGCATATGCTTCTGATTTTAAAGTGGATGTAGTAGTAGTTGGTACTTTATTTAGGTCAGTTTACGAATTTCTCACAATTGACCCTAAGCGGTAAAAAAATTACGAAAAAACGGCATTTTCACGAAAAATTAAATTTCGACGAATTCGATTTCAATATTTCATGATAACTCAAGCAATTTTGAAGTTAGAGACTGGAAAATATTTTTAGGTATTCACAAGATTACTATATATATGTGGTAAAATTTTTGAACCGTTTGGTTAATTTTTCTTCAAAATATAGGACTTTGAATATTTCGTAAAATTCTCGTTTTTATGAATATAATGTTTGATAAAATTGACTATTTTGGATTTTAAGTTCTGAAAATTTTATTGAAGCATACTGATATATATCTTAACGCAATTACAAAATATTAGAGTCTCAAATCTCAATTTTTTTTATAGCGGTTTGAAGTTGATATTTTTAGTTTAAATGAAAATCTTGGATTCCATACAAGTATTCTTCTTATTATTTCTTAATACTTTTAAAATAAAAATTATAAAAAAGCCAAAACTTTTGGAAAATTTTTGAAAATTTTATTGCAATATACTGATATCTTATCGTATTTTTAAAATGTTAGGGAAATCTCAAGTCTCAATTTATTTTTGTTGTGTATTTAAAGTTGAAGTTTCAGTAAAATCAATATTTAAAGTGTTTATACGGATTCTTCTAATTATATTTGAATATTTTACAATAATGTTAACTAATATTGACAAATTTTTTTTTAAACTTTATAAATTTTATTGAAGCTTAAATATATTTTACTTTACTCAGTTCCAATTAATTGTGAATTATTACATTTACTATTTTTTTTTTTTTTTTTTTTTTTTTTTTTTATAGCTGCTTAAAGTATAAAAAAGCAATGGAAGGGATTCAGGTGTAAAAAGGACAGTGTTGAATTTTGATTACAATTTGGATGCAATGATAAATCATTACATTCGAAAAACGGTTCTGAGCGAAGTACTGTCAGATTTGGGTATTTAGGTGACATTTAGGGGTTTTATGATAAATGATTATTTATATTGAACGTAAAGACTGATAAATGTAAAAATGTTAATCGGTACGTATATTATCTGATGAACTTCGCTCAGAAACGTTTTGTAATCAATATTTAACACTATCCTCTTTGCACCTTTATCTCTTCCACACCAGTATCCCCCCTTGCTTTTTTTATTATTTATTAAATTTATTATAGATTTCTAATTTTGAATTCTAATTTTTAAGAGTTTTATAATAAATTATTTATATTGAACATAGAGACTGATAAATGTAAAAATTTTAATTGGTACATATATTATCTGATGAACTTCGCTCAAAATTTTTTTTCAAATGTAATAATTTATTATTGCATTCAAATTGTAATCAAAATGCATCACTATCATATTTACACCTATATACCTTCCACACCTGTATCTCTTCCCTTGCTTTTTATTATTATTAATATTATTACAATATGATGTCGATCTCGATCACCTTGCGTCCACAATAGTCAATAATTATTAGAGATAATATTCATTAATATCAATATCAAAGAAAATTATGTACGACTCTATCCATATTTTATAGTACAGACATCTTGTAGAATATAAATAGCATCTTTATATAGCATCAATTAGAAATAGGTATAGTTAAAAAATTAAGTTACATTCTATTTTACAAAACATTGCATTTAGGACGCTCGCAAAATGTGCTTTGTCGTGTTTGAGAATTCTTGTTTATTAAACATAATGGTTAATTTCAGAATATATATTATATTATATGTGTGTGTATGAGCGTCATAAATTTAGTTATATGCCTTTAAAGTTTTACCATATACAAAACTTAAAATGTACGTAATAATAATTTTTTTAACGAAAATCATTAAAAAGGAGAAATATTGAATATATTATTAGGTATATTGCTGGTAATCGAGAGAGAAAAAAACTTTATTTTAGAGTATTTATAAAATGCACGTTGTCAAGTGAAAATACGCGAACGGGTAGAAAGCAATTTTAAATATGTTGGGAATAATAATAATAATAATAAAATAAATAATTCGTAAATATAAAAGTTTACTGCGAGCAGATGGTGTCGGCGGTAAGGGTGATAGGATAGCGCGGTATACAGGCCGTAATAGAATTCTGTACATCGATTTCTACGCATAGCAGCGAATGTTTTAAACGATTTGTCGAACGAACAACGACTACTGGTACGGAATGTATTTAAAAATGTTTTTAATTATAAAAAACTAAAAAAAAAAAAAAATACCATTTGTGTATAATAGTTACTATCGTGTATATGGCATACATATTTGATATTTAATAACTTAGATCGAATATCCAAAATTCGAGTTCGGAGTTGAAACTAAAAGTATAAAACGTGACGTGTTGTAACGTATATACGTATAATATAATTATTTAGCTGTATATATTTTAACGTATATTATTATGAAACAAAAAAAGAAAGGTCTGAAAGGGACTACGGTTAACTGGCAATCCTTGAAATTTGTTCCTGGGGTCTATGATTAAAGGATTAATTTTCAGATGTGAACAATAGGAAAATATAAAGCTATCTCTTATATAAATAAAAAAATATAAATGTAATATTCCCAATAATTTAGAACTAAGTTAAGCAATATGTATTTGAACTTCAATAAAATATTCAAATTTTTTTAAAAGTGTTATGTTAATTTGATTTGAGGATTTAACAGTATTGTAAAATATTACGAAATAATAAGAAGAATACATATATAATACCAATTATTCTAAAATTTCAACCTCAAACACAAAAAAAATTGACATTCGAGATTTTCCTAATATTTTAATAACACGAAAATTTGTGAATATGCTTCAATAAAATTTGTAAACTTTAAAACTTAAAATTTCCAATTTTATCAAACATTATAGAGCTAAAAAATAAGAATTTTAGGAAATATTCAAAGTTCTATATTTTCTCAAATAATTAACGTAACCGTTACAAAATTATATCATATATACTCGTATATGATACAATATGAACATCCAATAAAATTTTCAAATCTCTAAGTTCAATCGTTCCTGAGTTATCGTAATTGATTTCGTTGAAATTTCAGTTTTCGTGAAAAATGCCGTATTTTTGTCATTTTTTGTTAGATTTCCTTAGGCTAAATTTTAAGAAATTCTAAAAAGACCTAAATAAAGTACCAACTACTAAGTAGTAACTTATATACATCTACTTTCCTACCGGAAACATATCCTATGCGTATGAAAATTGGATCATTATTTTGGGTAGAAAAAGTGTCTACAGACATTAAATAGAAAGACACACGTCATGAATTCATGATTATTGTAAAACAAATACATTGATATAAAGACATCATACATAGTAATACATAATAAATAAAATATATTAAGGTACCTAACGTACGTTAAAAAATTTAATAAACATCAAACATGACAATAATAAATCTAATAAGAGTGATGGAACCAAAATTGATATAAATATTAATATAGATATATATGAAAACTTATGTTTTACTCTATAGTAACAAATAGCACAAGAAACATTAAAATTATTTTTTAAGTAAGTATTATAGTTATTACTCATTAGATACCTATATCTTTAATACCTTTAACCTTTTCGTATTTGTAATTGGAATCCAATGTAAATAAAAATTAAAAACTATTTAAATATTTAACAAAAATTGATAATAACACATATATGTATATACATTATTATATAATGTACACGGTACACCACACATTTATATACTACACAATGACGGATTTAGGGGGGGGGGGGGGGTGAATGGGAGCTAAAGCACCCACAGTTCCGCGTATTTTTATTAAAAATTACTCGTGTAGTATTTCTCCTCCTCTTTCTAATAGAGGCCTCATATAACGTTAATTAATAATTATATGTTAAATTGTTCATAATTTTTATATTGTTTATTATGCAATAAATCCAAAATACATGAACATTGCAAGACAGGTTTCCTCACCAAATTATTAATTATTTTTGCCCTCCCCCCAAATTATACATTATAAATACTTCAGGACTACTAACAAAATAGCAACTAACATAAAAAAAGTCTTAGATCCGCCAATGATACTACAATATGACGTATTAATTCATACAAACGTATTTTTAAAATATTATGAACTATTCTTATAGAATATAGACAATAATGTGAAAAATTAAATAAATTACCCGAAATTAATCAGTCGTCTTTAGTTTACCACTAATACCTCTATAATACTTACTACTCGGTTATAATATATTTTTACTGTGGTATTATCGACCAATATAGAAGTTTAATTTCGATAGACTGTCAGATTACCAAAATATAATATTATTTCTTCGCTTTATTCTATACAAGTTTGTCATAAATTAGTTATAATCTTATAATTAATAACCGAAGACAAAATTCATTATTACAAAGTGCAGTGAACCGTTTAGATTTTAGACTATTGCAGTCGTTAGCTCGAGAAGTCAAGACCATATTATTATAATTATACGAGATATAATACATAATTTCTCCCTTAATTTTTTACGGTTGACATTTTAAATATTTTTGGAATAAAAACTACGAAAAAAAAATATATATTTTATTTAAATTTTCCACTCACTTATCGTAGTCCTGCCGACAGTACAGTTTTGTGTTCCACACAAAACACGATCGATCGAGTTTCAATGAACAAGTCGTGCACTTAAGGCATCGCTCGTGGTAAGACCGACCGGACACTCGCATAATATATCTATCTGCAATCGTGCAATCGCATTCAGTACAAACTGCAGACACCGCCGGCGGTTCGGGTGGATCGTCGCCGTATATTGGTTCCATTTCCAGTTTGATCACCCCTAGAGTCTTCATCTCAGTCACTATTAGAATAACGTAAAAAAATATTTTTTGAATTTTTGTTGATTTAACCAATCAAAAAAAAATATGTAAAATACGTAAATATGTACAATTTTATATTACAATCGTAATATTAAAAACTTATTTATGTATACAAATTTAAACGACTAAATTTTATGTACCTACATACATTATACATAATAGATAGGTATATATTAAAAATAAATTAAACCCAACCATTTAATATTTACAGAGGACGCATCTCTGTAATATTTTTTATTTTCATAATTTTATATTAATAATAAATCTAATATGCCCGAGTTTGCCCGTTTGAATAATTTAAAATGCTCAATATTTTCTCAATAATACTAACATTAATTCTTATCACAAATAACAACAACCATGTTATATAAATATAATATACAAATAATTATTAAGTTCAATATATTTTAACAATATTATAGATATTTGTTTTTATCGGTCGTGATATTTGTCTACTTCTATTTTCTTTTTCAGAGTTTAAATATAATACTTAGATATCTAATTATAAATTGATATCAATTTTCAATGTTTTACTTAAAAACCTAATTAAATAATAATTTAATGCTAAAATAATTTATATAAAAAATAATATATTTTACTCAAAATAATATACTAGGAGGTATATTATACCTAAAATATTAATATTTAATAATAATGATGTATATTTATTTTGTATTTAAAATATTGTTTTAATATATTGTTAAAAATTAAGTCGGGAGGACTGTAATGTATTCCGTGATAATATTTTATATTCCATGTTTATATATTATATATATGTATTGGTTTTATGATATAGTTTTGAAATAATAAAAAGTATGATCATGTGCGTTTATGTGCTCAACTGTTCATCATTAGTAATTTATAAATCTTGTGTATATTTATTATTATTATTATAATTAAATGGCCCACGCAACAAATGAAAACAATACAAAATCGGCTCTTTTTCATATTTTAAATTCTGAGCGGAGCGAAGAATGTATTGGTTTTACAATTACAATGATATGTGATTTTTATTTCTTTTATTCTTAAGACACTTTTATTATCCGAAATAATGCTTTGATTTTCACGAATAGAATATGTTTCCGGTTGGATAGTGGATGTAGGTAGTTGGTACTTTATTCACGTCATTTTTCTAATTTCTCATAACTAACCCTAAGCGGTAGAAAAAACAACGATAAAATGACGAAAAAATGGCATTTTTCATGAAAACTGAAATTTCGACGAATTCGATTTCAATCAATGAGTATTTATATGTGTAATAAATTGTTCTACCCTTATATAGTTATATCCTAAGGAGAAGTGTACACAGTTATTTTGTAAGAGTGGGAGGTTCAAAAATCATATTAAATATTATTAAATTAAATCCTATTTACTTATTTAGGTCCCGGATTTAAATGCACTTAAAACCATACAAATTTGCTCTAAAAATAGCCAAAAATGCCTTTAAAAATTGAATTTTACCACAAAAATGACCAAGATTCCGGATATATTTTTTTATTCAATTTGTAATTTATAAATAAGATATAATTATTATTTGTTATTTTATTAAAAAATAAAATGAAAATTTTAAATGATGATTTAATACTGATATGCATATATTTTGACCGTTTAGGAGAAATATTATTCATTCTTAACATACCAAAATATATAATAAAATTTATGTGAAATTAAAATTCTAAGTAAGCCTACTGTATTTAATTAATTTTGAGCATTGCATTAAACAATAATAATTTATCGTTAGATAATATTTTGAATATATGCTAAATTTTATCGTATATTGAACAAATAGGTATGCATTAAAAACCAACAAAATAACCCATTAATGCTAAAAATGATCTAAAATTGAAAAAACGTCGAAATATGCAAAAAAAATACAAATAAAATTTATAGCTTTGATACCCTAGTTATATATGAAATAAATTATGTACTTAAAAAGCATTGTGTAAGTTCCACCAAAAAAATATGTAGGTACTTTGCATTAAAATTCGGGCCCTGCTTATATTACTTATGAAAATATATATGTATTCATAATCTGTATTAAAAATAAATGTTAATTTTTATATTAGGTATAATTATTATTTCAATGGGGGGTCTGGACCCGAAATCCTCCGGTAATATCGTAAATCTTCATAGCCTTCGACCATATCTAAATACTTAGAATATTCTAAAAAAGATTTAATTTTAATTTCATCAAAAACGATCACATAATATTTGTCTAGATCACTTATTATTGTTCCTACTTAAATTTCTATTTGTTTAAAATATGCTGAATTAAATCCTGGTCAAAATTTTGAATTACGCCTATCTACTTTTTAATTGTTATTAATTTATTATTCCTGGTAAAGTTATTTTTTGTGTATATTTATTAAATTATTATAAAAAAAAAATAAGTAATTTTCTTTTTCTATCTTTACTGTCAATATCCCATATGAATATAATATGATAATGTTGTTTGTAAATTTATAATTATATTTTTATTTTTATTACTTGATTGTTTAATGTTTAGAGTTTAGAGACCATAGACCAATATATAGACTAATATAGTAATATACGTTTAGACCGATGCAAATAATTATTATTTATTAATTTATTATGGTTTTATAATATTTGAAAGTAGTCTTCAAATATTAACCAATAAAAAGACTGCAGAACAGCGCTATCTATGTGCAAAAGATCGTTGCGTCCTTTCAGTTAAAATAGTGGTTGCCACCATAGATAATAAATTATCTATGGTTGCCACTATTTATTATTTCGTGGGCTAGCTATGTCACAACTAACATAATAGTTAGAATTATTATATTCATATCCGTTTATTCGATATAGGTAGTAAATAGTAATTGTATGCTATCTGAACGAACTTTGATTTGTATTATATAAATATTTAATATATTATTTATATTAGGTATAATTATAATAATAATCATGGAAGAACCGTTTTAAATTTTTATACTGTGTCCATAATAAATAAATAAATAAATAAATAAATAAGAATATAGCTTATAACATGAGTACCTATATTATTAGTATTACCTATTGAATTATTTTCGATCATATTTCTTTGGTAAATAATAACAATTATAATTTTATTTTACTTACCTACCTAATTATATTATGGGTATTGGGTATTATAAATTGAAAATTAAATACAACTAACAATCATTTTTTTTCTTTTAAATAATTTGTTTAGTTAGCAATCGTTTCTGAAAAGACAAAATAATGTTTACGAACAGCTAACATAAAAACATATGATTACACGAAAGACGAGACTTATAGTTTCTAAATTCTAAACTGAAATTCTAACCATCTAGAATATTCTAAACTTCTCTTAAATGTTAATATATACCAGAATCAGAATATTATACAAAATCGGAATTGGTATTTAATCAATTGTATTATGATTTATCGCATTAAAAAAAAATTATATACCAAATGTAATATGTAAATGTAACTAAAATTGGAAACCATATACATACTCAAAATTGTAAATATTATAATGCATCAATTGTTGTAATTTTATATGAAATATTTATATTATAATATACCTACTTATATGTTTAATTCACACTGACGAAGGCTATAAAATCCTTATTTTAATATATTGACGATGACGATAAACCTCGACATTATAATAGAAAATATATTCAACTATGTTTTGAACACACGTGCATACGACGCACGTGCAAGCTCCCCGTGTAATCCTTTAATACGTCTACCCCTTGTACACATATGTGACTTTATTAATTTCGTTTCGTTTTTGCCTCTTGGCAATATATGAATCTCCCTACAGATGATGATTGACATTTATTAGGTCTTTGAAAGTCAATATGAGTTAATATAGTTGTTAAATAAATTTTTTACCTATACACACCAATATTGGAAATTGGAATGTACATTTTTTAATTATAATTCACATTATACAAGTGCAATTAATATTATAATGAATTTTTTTTATAAAATGTTGTATGAATTAAGTAATTGTAATGAAAGGATATTTTTTTTGTATTTTAATATTAAGATTTTAAAAGAAACAATTATGTAATCATTTTCAAAATATTACATATCTATGTAAAGTAATTATATATATTATATTGAAATTTATAGATATAGTAATGCGATTATTTAATTATTAGAATATTAAAATGAAAAATTTAATAAAATATTGTATACAAATATATTTGTAAAATCTATGTTTAAATTAAAAATAACCATAATTCTTCTAAAAAATTTGTCAAGTATTTTAAATATCTGATTCAATATTTAACACAAATGTTAAGTCATTAAATTTTATATTTGTCTATTTATCTTAATAGGTGTATTATTATTAAATAATAATCAATTTAGTAAAAAAATATATATATATATATATTTCCGAAATTATGCTTAATTTTCGTCATAATTAAGTAAATTTAGAAAATTATTAAGAAATTTGAAAAATGATGTAGATGAAATATTAATTATAGGTAGACAAACATACCTCATTTTTTATACAAATCAGACCATTTATTTCTACGTTCTACTCCAAAAACGTTTTCATAAAAACTAAAATTATACTAATATTATGTATAAATAATATATATATATATATATATATACTAATTATTACTAATTTTAAGTATACGCATAATATTAATAATTATATAAAGTTTCTATAATATTATATTTTGATTATACTGATTTGTAATTACTTATTTAGTTATTTTTATGCCTAATGTCAAAAATTAAAAATCACATTTTATAATTAAGTTGTTATATTATTGACATATTATAGATATAGTGTATAATACAATGAATAAATGTAATATATATAATAATTCCATAAAACCTAATGAATAATTTATAATTTGTATTTACATTAACATTACATTATTATAGATAGGTTAAAAAATACCCATAATGTATTCAAAATATACCTCGTATTTCTGTTAAGAAATGTGTAAAACACTTAACTGTTGTGTTCTCTATGTTGACATAAAATAATTTAATAAACTGATAATTATTTGATACTCAATAGACAATAATATATTTTCATGTCATAGTTTTTGCCCACAATAATTATTATAATAATATTATATACTTAACTACCTTTACGAGTAGGTATAATATAACATTATATTATAATATAATATATAAATTAATGTCGAATTAATAATAACATGTTATTATAATTAAAAATATTTAAAATTATGTTTATGTAGAAAAGGCCCAATATTATATATATATACGTATAATATGTAGTTTAGTATTATTTTTATCGGGCTGATTACTTGTTTCACAGAATAATGATAAGTGTAATAAAGTGGTCATTGATAATTAAAATAATCAATCAGTGTACCATGTTAATAACCTACATTATAGTACCTGATGGTACCTACTTATATAATATTGCATTATACGTAGACGTGGATGGTAGATACATAAACAAAGTATCAATAGTTTAATTTATTAACCTACTTTAATTTTATCACAAAATTATTTATTTATTATATATGTATTTACACATTATACTATACAGTATACAGGCATTTATATATTTATAAATTATTTATAATTGATTGTCATTAAGAAAAAAAATAAATAAATACTTATGTATGTACAACTTACAATATAATATAGTCAATAGTTCAATACAAAAATGTGAGAAAGAAATAAAAAATATATATAAAATAATGGCATTGTTGAATCGTTTTTGTTCATTGTGATAGTGTTTTATATTCTAAACTCTAAAGTTATATCTGTTGTTTTGATGGAATGTTAAATTGACGTATTATAATATTATATATAGGGGTTAACAGACAATTAGAAACAAATTATAATCCCGGAATATAACTGCTATGGTAGTTATATCGCGACCCTCGGGGAACTATAGATATATTATAAATAGAAAATATAATATAGAAAATGGAAATAATATTAAATATACTCGTATATTATATTATTACATTTTTTTTTCTTAATCATATACCTACCTACGTCTTACACACAGACAAAAGATTAGTTATAAGTATAAAAGAATACTTTTTATTTTAATATATCTCAGATTTACGCTTACCTTTTGTTTGAAATGTCCAATGATCATATGATCTTCGCCGGCGGCTGTGCCACGTTGATGTAAATAACCCAAAAGCCGGTATCAAATAATAATATTATACTGTAGCGGGGAGAAGAGCGTACAATTGTAAAATATCGAGGTTACCGCGGTATAGCGGAGCTCGACTTGACGAGACCGATGCATACGCGGGGTGCAAAAGTGATCTTTGCGCGTGACTTCAGAGCGCGGGGCGTGTCATTTCGAACGAGGGGAGGCGCTTGTGGAATGCGGCCGCATCGGAAAAAGGAGACGATGACAACGGCGGATGAAAAACACCACCACCATCCCAATACTTGGCCACCCCTCAAGAAACTACCCATAAGCCAAGAAAATAAAAAGAAACTAAGGGGGGGAATGAAAAGCTTTCGGGAGACAACCGTGGAATGTATATACAGGAAGATGAGAATATTTTATATGCCATAAAAAAGATGGGAATTACATACATTTTTAACATTATTTATGTAATACAATATTTTGATTACTCTGTATATATAATTGTCTATAAAAGTAAATACTCGTTTACATGGATATGTGCGTGTGCGACGAAGGCAACATTTATAACATCAAACGTTCAATTCTTTGTTTGAATACTATATACATACGCCTTATATACTTTTATTTATTATTAAATTGATGGAAGTGGGATCGAAAATAACGTTTAAAAGAAAAAATAAATTAAAATATATATTATATATACCTACCTATACCATGTCAAATATAATATTAAAATATAATTGGCTACTTGCTGTATCGAAAAAAACAAAAATTCATTATACGTAGGTAAATTGAAATAATTTCAGTTCAATCGTTGAACACGAACTAGAGAATTATTCTACTCAAATTTGTATATTTTTATAGGAAGAATAGGTAGATATAGATATAATATTCTTAAAATATAATAAATATAAAAT
Organism: Tetraneura akinire; assembly: GCA_021307375.1. Taxonomy (NCBI): domain Eukaryota; kingdom Metazoa; phylum Arthropoda; class Insecta; order Hemiptera; family Aphididae; genus Tetraneura; species Tetraneura akinire. Next base: position 12,843,086 of record JAIUCT010000001.1, read on the forward strand.
AATACTAAGATATAGGTAACCAAATATATTTATACTAAACATTTAAAAAAAAGCAAAAAATGTATACCGTTATTTTAAAATATATAGGTAGGTATATCGTATATTATATATTAGCATTTGGCCCAGCATAAATAATTAATACACATAATTTAACAATAGATATTAAAGACTAACAAAATTAAAATTAAGGCTAATATTAAAATAAAAGGTTACAGTAAAAACAATAAAATTAAATTAAATTAAAATCGATAGGAAACAAAATATTGGTAACTTATGGTTCTTCTCTCTCCATTGAGGTTTGGAATGGGTCACAGTCGCACACCGCAATTATTCAAATTTTAAACTTTAGAAAAAACTACTTGGAAGTACGAAGTACCAAGAACATCCGTTATCCACTTTTCTACCGGAAACATATGCTATTCGTGAAAATCAGACCATTATTTCGGGTTAGTAAAACTGTCTTCAGACATAAAAACAAAAAAATATAAATATAAACTTTAAACAGCTATAAAAAAAATTGAGACTATGGATTTTCCTAATATTTTAAATTATTATTAAGTAATATATAAATATACTTCAGTAAAATTTTCAGACCTTATGCCAAAAATGGCCAATTTTATCAAACATTATATACAAAAAAATGAGTATTTTAAGAAATATTCAAAATCCTATATTTTGTAGAAAAATTAACCAAACGGTTAAAAAATTTTACTATTACTATTATATAGTAGCTATGTGAACATTGTGAATACCCAAAAAAATTTCAAGTCTCTAACTTCAAAATTGCCCGAGTTATCGTAAAATATTGAAATCGAATTTGTCGAAATTTCAGTTTTCGTGAAAAATGCTGTTTTTTCGTCGTTTTTTCTACCGCTTAGGGTCAATTTTGAAAAATTTGAAAAATGACCTAAATAAAGTACCAACTACATTCACTTTCCAACCGGAAACATATGCTGTTCGTAATAATCGGAGCATTTTTCGGGTAGTAAAAGTGTCTTCATACTTAAAAAAAAAAAAAGACACACATCATTGTAAAACCAATACATTCTTCGCTGCGCTCAGAATCTAAAAAATACGATAAATAGAGAACATATTTTGTTATAATTTAATATCAAAATTTATAATATTTTATAAAAAGCTGCAACCAGCAATGTTGCTAAATAGGTAGTAAATAATGCTAATACACGGCGAGAGCCAAAATTAGAACAATATATTATTCTATCTTCCAAAATAAACCTTTGTTTAACAATAGTAATTAAGTATAAGTAGCAATAATAAAATAGTAAAAAATAAAAGTTAAAGTTAAATTTAAATTAAAAATTATTTCATTTGAAATAAGATTTTTAACTTTTAACATATGATGTGGTGTATCTATGTACCTATCAATAATGTATCATAAATTATAAATATACTTAATAGAAAAGTCGTACATAGTACTTCGTACTAACCTTTTATTGGAATTTATCCACTAAAACTCTGAAAATTTCATAAAATCTATAACTTTCTGAATTCTTACTATAATAGAAATTGAAAATTATCATCTTACACATTTGAAAAGAATTTCAATTTTATACAACTATACAAGTAATTGACCACCGGGATTATCTAACCTATACTGCTATAGTTAGATATATCGATAAAGACTTACTCAAAGAGAACAACTCACGGCTCACACTTGAGCTTAATTTTTGAACTTTGTTTGCAAAAATGTAATATACTTGCACCTTGGTAAATGTGGTAAATGATGGTAAATCATTGTTTATTGGCTAAAAATTTCAATATATCAAAATAACTAAACAAAATTGGTCTATCCTCATAGGAGTAGCAATTTGCAAGTGAACACAAAACAATATTATTTATTATTAATCTAATTTATATTAATAATTATGCTTGAAAATAATTAATAGGTAATATACATTAATAAATAATATAATTATATCAATATATCATAAATAAAACAATATTATAATAAAATATAATTTTAGTTATATATTATTATTTCACGTAACAGTGATCTACGTACAAATAATGAATATATATCGCCATCTAACGGTATGCACCCCCGTGCAACCCCTCAATTACACCACGACTGCTAAGGTCAAGGTATCATAGACGCGTTCACTCTTCACAAGTCTGTATATTTTAAACCGTGACAAAAATAACGTTATCATATTATATTGTTATCTACTAACTATAACCTAGGTCTGTGACCTAGGTACAGGTTAAGAAAAACTTGTAATCGCTTATCTTATCACTAGATTCTAAATTTTTCATTTTTTTTGTAAAATGATAAATAACAAAATTAAAAAATAAATAGTAAAAATCACTGTTATATAAAGCGCTTTACAAATTAATATATTATAGTATTTAATATTTATTAATTAATAATTTATATTTGATTAACTCGAATGTTGAGTAAATTTTTTTATGTCTTGTAGAAAATTTTTTGTCTAATATTTACAGTCATGAGTGTAGCTGGAGTTGGTAGAAATTTACTCCTTTTAGGCCGATGTGTTCCTTCAATTAAACAAAATGCCTCAAAAATTATTGTAAAAAAATTAGAATTAGATCAGAATCTATTAATGGTAAGTTAATGACAATTTATTTATATAAGTATATTTGAATAATATTACATGTGTTTTAGTATTTCCATAAAAACGAAGTGTTTTATGCGCATGATCCAGAAAAATTGTGTAAAACTGGTGATGTTGTTCTTATTCAAGAACTTCCAGAAAAGTTAACTACATTCATTACGCATAAAGTGCTCAATGTAATATATCCTCTAGGTGATGTTACAGATCCTATATCTAATAAAAAAGTAGCAACGCTTCGATGTGGTACAGTTCGTTACAGGTTTGTTTAAAAATAAGTATTTTAATAAAATGTATACATAAAATACATAATCAAAAAATATTGATAGTATTTGAGAAACAATAATATTATTTATGTTTTATTATAAATATATCTATTTTATTGAACCATTTACTTATGTATTATGTATACTCATCAAATACTCAACATATTTGGTAGATATAATATAAAGCTGTAGATAATTTTTTTTATAACTTATTATTTATAATATATTAGATCAACCAATATTAATTCAGTAAATCATATATTGGTTTGTTATTAATTAATTTAATTAAATACCCCAGTGTTGTTTCAAAGACTTATTTTCTATTCATAATATTTTTTGTTTAGGGTTTTTAACATTATTTATTCAGGTCAAGTTATTGAATATTTTTTCTTTGTTTATCTAGGGATGATTTGGAAGAAGTCGATAAACTTTATGGTCTCACTAAAGAGAGATTTGATTATAAAGATGCTCCCGAAAGAGGTTGGCAAGAGGATAAAAAAGATTTTACTCACCACGATAGTTACATCAAATATCATGAAAGTGAAGAAGAACAACCATATTCAGTTCCATATTAATTTAGTTTCTTTTTGATAATATTTTTATGTAGGAAATATAGGTTGTTAATAATAAAATTAAACGTTTTAAATAAAAGTTAATTTAGATGAACTATATATTTTTAAATATATTAAAAACTTTAATTTAAATTTTTATTGCATTAAATATATTTTTTTTTTTATAAATTAAAAACAATGATGACTTATCCGGATATTGATCACCAAAAATTGGTTGTGCGACAATTTATCGTGTCTCAATTTATCACAATTATCAATGATTTTATTGTAGTTAAGTTATCTTCGAGGCTAAATGTACATCTACAGATTATACTTATATTTTTTAGGTTTATCATTAAACAATTTTTTATTTTTTATAATTATTATACATTTATATTTCCATATGCATCAATTATATTTTTTATTTTTAAAAAAAGTAATGTACATTTTAGTAATTTAACTTATTTTTAATATTCAACATTTCTGTTGACATCTTAATAATTTAAAATGAAACCTAAAATATTATAGATTATAAAACTTATTCTGAGTATAGTTTTTAATTTTAATGCTATGATTGATAAACATATTGGTATCTAGGAGTATATATACTCGTAGTTGTGTAGGATTAAATTTTATTATTTAACAAATTGTAAGATTGAATTATCTATTTGTAGAGTAAAAGCCATTTTAACTATGTTACAAGTTTAAGTTTATAATAAAATAATTATAAATACAGATTTAATTTAATTCTACAATAAATAAAATCCATTATCTCTAAGCAAGGAATTTCTTGACGAAGTACCTAACGATTTGAACATGTGACAATGTATAAGTAAAATATTCTACTAAAATATCTTAAATTACTTAATACGGATCACTATGTAATAGTTAATATTTGTGCACATTTATAAATTAGATTAATTATAGGGAAGCACGAACAACTGAGCTATATGTTTTGTTGTACAATATCTAAATTGTCAACGTATCGAATAATAAAGATAATAATATTGAGGAATGTTATTAAAAAGAATAAAAATATTGAATAATGAAAAATAAGAAAGTATTTTTTTTATTAAATTACGAAAAGAAATAAGAATAAAAAGATAAAGTAAATTTAAGATAAACTGAAATACAGGAACAAAACTAAACATTTAATAGTGATGTTATTAGCAATCAGTGGCGCAACTAGGAGGGCGCAAGAGGGTCTTTAGCACCCCTGAGTTATAATTTAGCACCCCTTGTTTTCTTTAGGTCTAACTATAATAATTACATTAAAATACTGTCAATTTTAAGTTTTAAAGTTTTATTTAGAACTATTTTGTTCAAATGTCTTATAATATAGTAATCTATAAATATTATAAATTGATAATACTGCATGAAACCTAGAAAAAATATAAAATGTAAATGTCTACTTATTAGGATAATAAAATATGTTTAATTTTAGAATTGTTATAGTGATTCATAAATAATTGGGAAATAGCATTTGGTGGTTTTTTTTTGTTACATAATTTTAGCACCCCCAATATTTAGGCTCTAGTTGCGCTTATGTTAGCAACATCTATTGGAAGATAAAATGAAAACTATTAATTTATAATTATTTTTTCAATAATAAAAAGACGACAATAACTTGAGAATATGCTATAAACAGGAACAAATGAAATCGGTAGGATAAAAAACAAGAAGAGACTTTATTTCGTCATTTGTCTTTAAATTTTAGTTTTACAATAATGATGATTTTTATCGTGTATGGATATGAAGACATTTTTTTGAGCAAAGACAAATGATTCAATTATCATAATCATAAAATATGGTGTATGCATTGGATTAATAATTTTATCTAATTATTACTATATTTAGTCCATTTATCGAATTTCAAAATAGTTTTCTTCATCAGTAGGTAAGAAAACTACTAAAAAGCAGAGAAAAAGCCAAAAAAAAAAAAAATACTGAGAAATTATAATTGTTTTGAATTTTAATATTTTTATGTTATATTTAGTTTTATACCGTTTTAACTTTATTCAATTTAATGATATTGTTTTTGTTTCTCGCTTAGTTACAATATTATACATTTCAATCTTTTAAACATTATAACTGATAAATACTCATAAGTCATAATGGTTCGAAGCTCTAATATTGTTTAAATAAATAAAAACCCAAATAATAGTAGAGAGTAATATTAAAGTAATTTGAGGACTATATACGATATCATAATATAGTCCTATATAAAAATATAATACTATAATTAACATGGGTAAGAGTGATCTTCATTATTTCCACGAATTAAAGACAATTAAATTATATAAAAAATACACAAAATAAGCTTAGAGGAATTTATTCTTACAAATACAATATTAATATAAAAATACATTTTTAAATTGAAATACTGTTTGGTAGGTATGTATAAAACACTAAAATCATTCAGTCATTTCTTCACACAATAGTATAAGCGTAGGGCATACCTGTATATAGGTACATAATATTATACACCATAATAATAATATATTCTACTACCTAATCGTTAATATTTTATTCTAAACAAAAGTTATATAAGTCGATAAGTAGGTACAAGGTACTTAAAACTAATATAAAATTCGACCTACTTTCTCTTTGATAAAGTACCAAAGTAGGAAGGTACCTCTACCTACAATAAGAAATATAGAATTTAATAAAATTTCGATTTTTTACATCGTAATAATATCACGACCGCAGACTGACGTAAGCGTTGAATTCGCCGGGTGAAGGTGTTACTCCGTCGACGCCCAAAGTGCTCGGTGGCGCTTGACCGGCTGGTATTGAAAAATCAAAATTTTGTAACAGGCACGCGGAGAACAAAAATATATTCGATCTGGCGAGTGTTTGTCCCATACAGCGGTGTTTGCCTGAAAACGAAAAATGAATACATTTATTAAATAGGTACCGTTCTAAAAACGTGTTTTTTTTTTTGAAACGCCGGGGGATATTACCGTATCCGAACGGTAAATATTCGTCTGGTACGATAAGTTTTCCGTCACAACCGATAAATCTTTCTGGATAAAATCTGTCCGGACTGTCCCACACGTCATCGTCATTAAGTAAAGCAGCGAAATTGGCGATCACCATCGTGTCCTATCGAAATATATAAATCAACGTATAATTTAATATTTAAACATAGTTTTATCCACGATGATATTGTCATACTTTAGGAATGTAGTAACCCTGCAATGTGGTGTCTTTCAAAGCTCTGTGTGGGATACTGAAAGTCCTTCCCATAAAAACTCGGACCGATTCTAATACGAGCGCTTCTAAATATGGCATGCTGAAAATAGAATCGAATATGTCATTATTTGAATAACATACACTCGTATGATGTGATTGTATAGATGAACGCGGCGAAAACGTTTAAATTTGAAATGAAAATAGAGAAAAGAGAATGATATTATGAAATAGGAATTCTGCGTACTTGGGCCTGTCATTCAAAGTAGGTAGTCTATCTCGACCGACAACTCTATCGATTTCTTCTTGCGCCTTCTTCTGGACTTCTGGGTTTAAAAGTAAATACAAGAATCCGAATCCCAGAGATTTACTCGTAGTTTCTGACCCAGCCATGAACATGTCCATGCAAATGGCCAAAAGTTGTGATTCTGAAATAATTCGTTAAAAAAAAAAAAAAAAAAAAAAATAGTTGAAAAATAATATATAAAATTTATAAGGTAGATATAAGGATATGGAAATATAATTATATCACGTTAAATTTATACCAGAATAACTATCTTTTTTGTCTTGAGATTGTAACATTTGTAAATAAACGTCCATTAGGTCTCTCGGTTGATTTAAAATGAACGTGTTTTTATGACTTTCAAGTTCTGTTTTGAGAAATTCCCAAACACGTTGATGTATACGAACAAACGATTTATATCCGGATGCTTCGGGAGCAACAAATCTTAAAAATGGAAATTGGCTAAATAACGCGCCCACCATATCAATTTGAGCGAAAAGTTCTGTCAACAGTGCTTGCAGATCTTTTAGTTCTTGATCATCCGATTCGTATCTTCTACTAGCCATCATTGACCATAATGTGTTCAACACTCCCACGCTGAACGCGTCTCTCATCGAAAACACTTCACCCGTTCCGTTTTTCGAATTTCGAATTTTTTCTTTAAAATCGTCAACCAACTGTACGGCTTCATCTTGCACCAGTTCAGCCATTGTTCTTTTCCCAAAACCGAATTCTCGCAAGTGACGCAGAACGAATCTCCGTTGTTCTACCCAAAATTCCTCGTCAGTCAATAGAAGACCTGAATAAAAATCGATTTAATATAAATATATAATAATATTAATATTTATCCTCAGAATATTATGATATGAAAAAAAAAAAAAAACTTTTAGGTAAATATTTTTACCTCTTCGAGTGCCCCACGTCCTAGTCTCGTAAAATGGTCCTTGTGGACGTCCATCGAACTCTTCTTTCGTCAACATTTCTTTAATTGCATTATATCCGCAGCACACTACTTGTCTGTCTTTTCCTACTTTTAAACCAACAATCGGACCATACGATTCCGCCAAACAAATTGTTGCACGGTACAAATAACCGGTTTGTTTCCGAAGCGAATTTATAGTGAGAGCACTTCCCAGAATCGGTAACCATTTCGGACCTGAACATTAAAATAATATTATTTTTCTTTTAAATAGGTGTGTACACCTTGGCAAGCACCGCGAGGCGTCGAAAATACCTGGTGGATAATTTTTCGGTTTTCTCATGTCCATGTATGACAGGAGTGCCACAACAACGCTGAATAATACTAGCACGAGTATCCACATTCTGTATAAATGATTAAGTAATAGGTAATTAATGTTACATAATATTGGTAGATAGGTAGGTATAGGTAGCTCGCGTAAAGTTTGACCGTGAAAACGTGTCGTGGAGAAATTGATCATCCATACGACCTTAATCTTAATATCATTTTATTACATATTATTTCAAGTACCCGTGTAAAATAATGTAAACAACATCCTCGTAACTATTACGTACTACTCTCTAGGTAGGTAGGTAGGTAGGTATATCAATTATACAAGAGTAGTTAATACATATTACATAATTATAATTGGTAGGTACGCAGGACGGTATTTTCATTGTCTGTCACTTTCGCCCATCGGAAACAGAAACAACCGGTCATTCACTTTCCTTTTCCGATGTTCTGTTACAGGATTTATAAAACTGGTCTGGCCATAATACGCATTGTGTAATAACGTATTATATCACGATCCACGATTATTTAACAATGTTGTGATCAATTAATAATATTTACATAATATAGACTTCCCGGATTTATCGATTATACTTTGTGCATAATTTTTGATTAACGTCTAAATTAAGTAATAATACACTTTTTTTTTGTATGCGATTCGATAGATTTGTGAATAATTTTACAAAAGTATAGATAAACGGTCATTAAAAAAATTATTTATAAAAAAATTTTGATAATTTATAGTTAAACAATTTGATTTTCGATTTATAAGAATATTTAAGTGTAAATACTATATGCGAATCGATTGCGGAAATCGATTAATATAAATTACATATTGTTTTGAAATTACACAAAAAATAAAAGAATACTTAGGTACATGTAATTATGTTATTCTAATTATTAATACAAGGTGGTCGTTAATTAACATTACAAAACTAATGGGGAATTAAATATAATTTCAAAATATTTTTTAGTCATATTTGTAACTTTAAATTCTAATCGACTTGTCATTTTATTGTGCTATCTTTTATTAGTACATACGTAATAATAAATAATTATATATTTAAAAATATCTATAAACAAAGGTTAAGTATTCTCTTATTTTAATGCAAAATGTTATAAATAGTTGTTAATTCACTCATCAGCTAATTAATAATTTATTGTTCAATGTTTTTTTAAATAAAAAAAAACAAAAACAAATGGGTTGTATTATTTGGTAAAAATATAATTTATATTTTAAATACAATAATTTATTTATATTTTTTAATATGTAATATTATATTTTATTATTGTTTCATGCTTCTAGATACACATTAAAATAGATACAAATAATATAATTAATATATCCTTGCTGATTCTTCTAAAATAATGTTAAAATACGAACGGGATGTAACTATAGTCTATAATAGTCAATATTATAATTCAATTCTATAACTTTATAAAGTTAAAAGGTAAAATTATACTCCTTCAAATCTAATTCAATAGGTATATAAAAAGTACAGTGTGTGTATAAACTACGTACTCGTATATTATGTGAAATAATAATAAAAAAAAAAATACGTTGATTAAAGAGTGTTTATAAATATTAAGTTTGAGAATGTTTTAAAGATGAAATTGAAATCTTTTGAACGAGGAACAAAAAGCTTTCCGTTACAGTTCTATCAAATTGTTATCTACTGAATTTTCAATTAATATTATTTAAAATAATTCGATATTAACAAAAAAAAAAAAAAAAAAAAAATTTAAATATAATTTAATAAAAACAAAAATTACCTGAGACTTATGGAGTAGACTTGCTAACGAAGAACTGTTGTGGAAGTGATTTTACTTTCACTCACTTCCGAAACACCGATTTTATACTCGGCCCCTCCGATATTTCGTACGCGGTTTTGTGAATGGCATTAATAGTGAGGCATGCGTGACATCACGTAAACCAATGCACGTGGTGGGAAAAAAAAATTGTAATTTTTTTTTATGTAACACAATGCAAAATATAATTACATCATTATGCAATTATTAATGAATCGGTCAATTTACTTCCCATTATATGTCAAATAGGCAAAATAAATATGCGAAAATAATATACGAGTAATATAATATTGAACGTTTACATATTATATTAATTCGCATATCGTTTTCGAAAAACCCGAAATATTGATCACCTTTTTTAATATTTTAATATTTTATATAATATACTCGTATTAGGTATATTACATACACGTTTCCAGTCAGACGCAACAATATTTATATTTTACATAATTATATTATATGGAATAATATTTTTTTTTGCAACAAGAGTATTATATTGTATTCGAATTCAAGTATATGATAAGTATTTTCTAAATATTTAAAATTTTATTTTATTCTAAAATTGTAAAATTATTATAATTCGTCCGTTAAATATCATAAACCATATTATAATATTTACATAGTCACATAGTTACAATCAAAGATGTAAAAATGAAAAATGAAAAATCTGAAACGATTTCATTATTGTCCTGCAGACATTGTCTGATTTTCTTAAAAATTACGAAATGTCCGACAATTTTATACTTTATATACATTGCTCGGTCAATATCCGTGTAAAGAGGTGTCCACACTTAATAGTCCAGTCAAATTAGGAAAAAGAATGGAACTAATTCCTCGA
>JAIUCT010000001.1:12858864-12977427 GCA_021307375.1 Tetraneura akinire
AGTTCCATTCTTTGCCGTTTTTTCGTCTAATTTGACTGGACTATAACATACATCTGGGCAAACATTGTTTGTCGAACGTTTGCTGAATATATTTCAAATGTTTGGCGAACGTTCGTCGGAGGATTGTCGTACGTTATTCAAACATTTTATCAAGGACACAAACGTTGGTTCATAATTTATTTCATAAATATTTAATTCATAATTTATTATGTTTGCCAAACAGTTGTGATCATATCGCAAATACAGGAGGTCGAGTGTACTGTATTATAGCGCCGCTGCAATCAAAATTTTGAAAAAAATTTTTTAAAAAAAATTAAAAAACCATGTTGGCGGGAAAGACAAATTTTTAAACACCAAATGAATTATAGTAGTATGTACTTTTATTTTAGATTTATGTAAAGACGATTTATTTAATAATCTTACAAGAATGTCAAGTACACATTAACCATAAATACTTTGGTCGGTACTTGTATAATAAATTACCTATTATATTACTTATAAAATAAGTATAAAATTGTACTTATATTATTCTAAATAAATATAATAGTTATGTACAATAAATGTGGTAGATATGTGTTCATTTGAACATCCTATATAATTTTTAAGTCTCTAAGTTCTATATAAATGCTCATAAAATCCCTTGTCACCTAAATGACTATATCTGACAGAACTTAGCTCAAAATAGTTTTTCAGAAGATGTAGGCAGGAGTATCAGCTCTTAATAATTGTTATTCGGTATACTTATGATTAGATGATAACAAAATTTATTAAACTAATTTTAATATAATTTTATAAAAATAAGTAAATAAAAAAAAAATAAATAAAAAAATAAAATTTTCGTCTAAAAGTAGCCAAAATCTTTAGGCGTCTACTTTTCAATACTTCCAATAATTATTTAAAACTTGTATCAAATAGAATAAAAAAAAAAAATAATAATAATTATATCACTTATTAATATTACAAAATATGTTTAAATGAGGTATAATATTATATAGTATATTGTCAATAATATACAAGTACCTACAGTCTATTTTTTTCTACACTATTATCCTCAACCGTATTTTATTATGTGCTTTTATGCTCAATATATCATCATTTAAAACAATTGTCAGTATTGTATAATTTAAAATAAAATGTTTACAAAATGTGTTTTAAAATATATACAATTATATATAAGTATATATGAATTATAAATTCAAATAATTTTGCTTAACGTTAAAGTTTTAAGTTAATGGAATTTAAACGAATTTGGGTGTAGTCACATTTTTGTTTCAATATATTATCATATTATTTTATAAATTATAAAATGATTAAATTCATTTTATATGGATTATTTTTAACAGGGACTCTTATTATATCAGAAACGTAAGATTTTAGTTTTTTTATTTTGATAAAATATCAATAAATAAATTAATAATCTTTATCACTATATTAATATGATACCTAGGTATGGAGAAATCAATACTCCTGTTACGGATAAAGAATCACCATCAAAGGGTAATTTATAATTTTAATATTCGTAAACTAGAATAGATATCATTAATTTTAAATATTCTCTGTACATTTTACTTCTGTAGTTGAATAATTTCCAATGATTCCTATTGTAATAATAATAAACGATATTATTCAATGAATGAAACATTAAAATAATACAAAATATTATTTCAGCAACTCAATATTTGAATAATCTGGTAAAATTAACAAAACGTTTTTCTTCAATTCCTCGTGATTTTCTACAAAATAAATTGTCTCAATCATTACACTTAGATAAAAGTACTACTGTAAATGATTCAGTAAGAAATATATTAAAACGTTTAAATCGTTCAACGATAAATTCGAATACTTTTGGAAAAATCAATAATATCCGAGATCAATATCCTTTAAGTGATAGGAAATCACCAATTAGATTTAAATTTAATATTGGGTTAAAAAAAAGCAATGCCGGTTTTAATGGAGTAATAATATATCAATCATCAGGACTTTGTTGTGTGGATGGTAAATGTATCACGTTAAAATCAGGAGAACAATGCAATTATGATACAGTTTTTAAAGTAAGTATAATATACACAAACTATGCAATAATAAATAAAGAAAAATATAATAATAATTAATGATTCAATTAATTACCTATTATAAAAAAAAAAAATAATAATATAATTATGTAATATTGCAAAAAAATACCATTTAATATTTTAATGACGATTTTAATAAAATTATAGTCAAAGAATAAAAACGGTAAACCACAACAAACATCGTTTTATAAACCATTTAATTCTGCTAATGATAAAACACAAAGAAAGAGCAACAGAAAAGCAGAACCTTAATGGCAATACTTATAGAAAAGGTAATGTATTCCATTTGTCAATGCCTGTTGTCCATATATAAAAAAAAAACATCCTTTTAAAAATAGTCTAAGTTTTTGTAAAAATATTTAAATTTTTAAGAAAATGTCAATGTAGGTACTATATATTTTTACAAAAATTCGGAAGGAACGGTCCATAACTTTATAATTTTAGTAAATATTAAAAGGTCAATATTTTATCATATAATTATAATAATTAAAGTAATAGTTCCTAAATTTTATCACCTATGTGAACATCAAAAAAAATTCCAAATTTTTTAATACAATAATGCTTGAGTTATTGTAAAATATTAAAATTGATTTCATCAAAATTTTAGCTTTCGTAAAAAATGCGGTATTTTTATACTTTTTTGTTAGTTTTTTCTATCGTATATGATCAATATTGATAAATTCGAATAATGACCTTTATAAAGTAACAACAACATCCACTTTTCTATAGGTACTGGAAATATATTCAATTTGCGAGAACCAGAGCATTATTTCGGATCGGAAAAGTGTCTATTGTATATATTGATCTGTTAAAATTTATATTTAGAATACAATTTGTAGTACTGTGATATAATTATATAAATATGATGTTGTATTTAATGTATTATTTATTCATTTCAACTAATTTTGATGCATGAAAGTTATACATTTACTATAGCACATTCGACACTTATTCTATGTTACAAAATAACACAAAGGATACAAATAAAGGTCCTATAAAGGATACAAATGACCGAGATTAACAGTAACATTTACGTTAAACCAAATATTATTTGCTTCGCTCAAAATATAAAAACAGGATTGAATAATGTATAATTATTAATAGTCACAGTAATTATTATAAGTAACCTATAGTTATCATTTAAACCAAGTTTAAAGCATATGCACAGTCTATTGTATTTTTTTTTTTTCAACTATTGTCCTCATCTGTATTTTATCACGCGTTTGTATGCTCAATATAGCATTAAAAAACATTTGTCCGTATTGTTTAATCTAAAATAATATGTTTACAAAATGTGATGTGCGATACATAATATATTATATATTATATATAAAAGAGGAAACAAATTTGTTTAATGTTCAAATATTAAGTTATTGGAATGTTAACGAATTCTAAAAGTGTACATTTTTGTTTTTTTAAATCGTATTATATAAAATGGTTAAATTAATATTATATCAATTACTATTAACAGGCACTCTTATTTTATCAAAACCGTAAGATTTTAGAGTTTTATTATGGTTCAAATATCAATAAATAAATTAATAATCTTTATCACTATATTAATATAATGTCTAGGTATTATGGAGAAATCAATACACCTGTTACGGATATAGAATCACCAGAAAATGGTAATTTATAATTTTAATATTTGTAAGCTGAAAAATATATTATATTTATTTTAAATATTCTTTGCACATTTTACTATTATGAATAAATAATTTCTAATGATTCCTTGAAAAAAAATAATAATAAACGATATAATTCAATCAATGAAATAATACAAAAAACTATTTCAGCAAATCAATATTTGGACGGTCCGGTAAAATTAACAAAAAGTTTTCCATCTATTCCTCGTGGTTTCCTACAAAATAAACTGTCTCCATTATTATACTTAGATAAAACATCGAGTACTAATACAAATAATTCAGTAAGAAATATATTAAACCGTTTAAATCCTTCACCGATAATTTCGAAGACTATTGGAAAAATCAATAATATCCAAGATCAATTTCCTCTAAATGGAAGGAATTCACCAATTTCATTTAAATTATTTAGTATTGGGCCAAATAAAAGAAATACCGGTTTTAATGGAGTATATACAACAAAGATATATCAATCATCAGGACTTTGTTGTATAAATGATAAATGTATCACATTAAAATCAGGAGAACAATGCAATTATGAGACAGTTTTTGGAGTAAGTATTATAATGTACACAAAATATGAAATAACAAATAAAGAGAAAGATAATAATAACTAATGATTCAATTATAATTATTAAAAAATATATATATAATATGTAATATTGCAAAGAAAATTTTTTATGAAATAACAGTCAAACAATCAAAATAGTGAAAAACAACAAACGTCGTTTAATAAACCATTCAATTCTGCTAATGATGAAAAACAAATAAATAGCAACGGAAAAGAAAATCTTAATGGTAATACTTATAGAAATTCTAATAATAATAATAATAATAATAATAATAATAATAATAATAATAATAATAAATAATAATGAATTAGATTTGTCATTGCTCATTGTCCATTTGTAAAAATCGTCTTTTTACAAAAGCCTAGGTTTGTTGTAAAAAAAAAAAAAAAAAAAAATTTGTATTTGTATTTATATTATCAAATCACCTATTATTTTCTATAAGCTTATTTCAAAGAGATTGACGTCAGTTAGGCATTTTACAAAAACATTAAATGTTTAAATAATGAAAGTAGTATTTTTAGTTTTAAATTTTATGACTCGTTGATTTATTGAAGTACGAATGACTTGGGATTAATTTATTAATTAATATATTTGACAAAATAATAAACATATATTATGATTTATGATCATGGAATTAAACCTATATTAACCATATATGTTGTCATTATTTTAAAAATATAAGTACATTTGTATACTATATTAATGTTATGAAATATCATTTTAAATATCAAATTATTATCGATTGAATAGAAATATTTTCATATGGAATATGCTATTCCTAATTTCCTATAAAATACTGTTAGTTGGTGTTCTTGTAAATCACACGAAAGTAACCTTGTCGAGATGAAATGTTTTATGTGTTTCAAAATTTGACGGATTACAAAATAACTTTCTAATTAAAATAATTAAAATGATTTTTATAATTATATTATAATAATAAATATTTCATTATATTATAATATTATGTGTATATAAAGTGATTTTTATTTAAAACGTCTCTTTTTATATTTTGCCAATTTCATATAAATTATAGTGAACATAGTGTTTTTAAATAGCCTTATTGACGTCTATCGTTTTAAAAACAATTAAAGTGTACTATAGACCGCCTGAAAAATTAATTTAAATCGGATTACTTTTTTTTAAAAAAAAAATTTAGTATTTTTGTAAAAAATCGAAATTTACAAATGACTGATGACAAAATCGTAATATCCTAATAAAAAAATCAAAAAATAATCCATTAGTTAAACCTACTGGTTTAAATGAAAAACAAATGAAGAATTTACGAAATCAAGTACTTCAAGTATCGAATAATTATAGAAAAAAACACAGAATCACTCCACTAGTTTTGGATGAGAATGTAAGCATAAACAAATATTATTAATATTATTTTTGAATTTTGATACCTATAAATAAATTAAAGGTCATGGAAATTTACAATGAATTTACTTATATTATAATAATGATTAAGTTTTAATTACGTACATTAATGTAATAAGAAGAACAATATAATAATTCTTTTTGGATTTTGTCAGTAATATATCTACAAAATTGTAGGTTAAACTTTTAATAATAATACAATATATTATGTACTTATTAATAAATTAAATAGGTAGGACGTAGGATCTAATACTTATTTTTTTTTTTTATGATTTTTAAATTCTAAATCATTAAAATTTTATTTCCTATGAATTGGATTATTATTTATGCTTTATAAAGAAAATTTTACACGTGAGTATGTCTTTGTCGATTTAACTATATAGTCAAAATGTGCATTCCATAGAGCTACTTATAAATACATAAATAACAAATGTTAAATGTTTAAGACTTTATCTTATCAGGTTTTTATCAATGTCTCAAATAAATTGTGATAATTATATATAATCGTAATAGTTGTTATCCTTTAACTTTTCTTTTAATAACAAATTAAATATTATTTATTATTATTGTGAAGGAAGGAATTATATTTGTAATGCACTTGGAATAATAATTTAATAACGACTTTTCTCTGAATAGTAAATTAGGAACTATTATAGTTACATTTTAAATAACTCAAATGTTTAATTATATATTATTATTTTTATTATTTTTATTTGATTAAATATTTTTGAAATAGTTAAATAATTACGCTCAAGATTGGGCTAATAGTATAGCAAAGACGGGCAGCTTACAACATAGGGAAAATCATATTTATGGAGAAAACCTTTACGCAAGCTCATCACCTAAGAACTTGGGTAAATCAGCTGTTGATAGTTGGTACAATGAAATTAAGTATTACAATGCAAATGCAAACGAGCAAGAATTGTACGCAAATACAGCCATACGTAAGTTATATTTTCCATTCAAAAATAAAAACTCACTATGAATATGCCCATTTATATCTTATACCACGTGTACATAACATAATAATTAATAACAGTATAAACAATTAATGTATTTTCAATTATTATGAAATAATAATTATTTAATCACATAATATTATAACATATTAGGTCTATTGTCCAAGTTTGAAAAGAAAAAAAGAACAGCTGATGCTGCTGTGAAAATGTACATGCAGGTTTAAATAGAATAGTGTTTAATTTTTAAGTAAATTTTAATGAAATGATAAATCATGGCATTTTAAATAACGATTCTGAGCGATGTTCAGTCAAATATAGATGTTAATAAAAAATTTTAATAAAAATTTAAAACTCATATTATATTCATTTACATTTATATTTCATATCGTATGATTATCATAATTATATCACATATAATGTACCTATATATATGAACAACTAATACAATTTTCATGTTTCTAAGTTTAATATAAATTACCATAAAATCCCTAATCGTGTACTTTAAATTACCATCTGACCGAACTCGCTCAAAATATTGTTTTCGAATACTTATGAGATAGGAAAAACAACCAAAGAATGACAAAAATTCGAAATTTTTCACGAAAACTGAAGTTTTGACGAAATCTATTTCAATTTTCCACGATAACTCTGACAATTTTGTACATAGAGAATAGATTCGGTAGAATTAGGTATTATTGATATTTTTTACATTTATTTTTTTACTAAATCACACACATTTTCCTGTATAAAAAATATGATATTCATATACATAATATATGTAGAATATAGATCATATTTTATATTATAATATTAACATATAAAATGTTAAAAATTAAAAAGTTATTTGTTTTATACCTAATTCCTTATATAATTTCTAATATCTTGATTTAAATATTATTGTTTTATTGCTATTAATTTACGTAAACTAACTTTTATTGAACATTAATTTTTAAAGATTTTGATTTATTATTTTTAAACACAGATCATATGACTCAACTACTTTGGAAATCATCAAAGAAATTGGGTGTTGGCGTATCAAAAGGCAAAAATGGCATGTACAACGTTGTTGCAAATTATGATCCAGTTGGAAATATAGGAAATAATTTTAAGACAAATTTACCTACTATAACACAAAATGATATAAACAAAGTAAAAGGATAAGATTAAAATCATTTTAGTAAACTATTTCAATAAGAAAAATAAATTAATGAAGAAGATTTCACATTTTATTATAAATTTATTCATTGTAATTCATTTATACGTGTTTATCATTTTATGATTTATTTAATAAAAATAAACGAGTATAAAAATGTACTTTCTATATGCATGCTACATTTCAATATTTTATTCAATAATAAATATTACCCGTTAAAAGGTTGTATCCCTTATTTAGTATAAGTTTACTTATTGCATTAAAATATAGAATATATTACTTAAATTTTTTCTATGAATAATTATTCTTTCCACATTGAAAAATATGATATATTAATTTTTTTAAACGTACATAAACGTTTTATTTTATTTTTTTTTGAGGTTACATTTTTTATTTTTAAATAAATAGTTTAGATATAATTTCATATTATATAGGTATTAGACATAGTTATATAGTATTACTGTAAATCATTTTATAGTATACTTCACTACCAGACGATGTTTTTACATCAACAGACGAAAATTTGCAGAAAACGAATCAATATTATGTAATTATGTTACTTAGGAAGCATTCTTTGAAATTATCGCGTATTACTCTCGTCCGTTATTATGAACGAATTTTACAATAAAAACAACGAAGTAAAGTAAAAAACGCTAGATAGAAACTTCTAAATTAGTCTAAAGCAACCCAAATATAAACTGGTCGGATCGTAAATACACAAATAATTCGAAACCATTATCAATATGATAAACTTAATGTTTCTTAATATTATAATATATACACCATAAAATTGATTTAAAAATACTTATAAATAATACCTATAGTATCCTAAAAATAAATGAGTATATTACCCGTGAAAACAATAATTTTTAAGTATTATATTATTAAGTTAAACGCAATAACATATGGATAGACGGTATTTAAACATTCTGTGGAAACACATATTGAAATTTGCATATTTATTTTAAAAACCAATTTCAATTCAAATAATTTTTAAACATTATACAAATATAATTATAATATAGTAACTAAAATTTAAAAACTATTTGTCACCTGGATCTACCAAATATGAATCATTACATTTAAATTATTATTCAATATTTGTATAATTATTATAGTATTCCTTTAGCGATAATATATAAATCATTTCAAATAATAATTTATAATCCATTAAAAATTATAGACATACAGTGCCGCAACAATTGGGGACGCTGGGTATGCATTGCATTCCCTGACCAGAGATTTATTTTTAGATAGGGGCCCCATGTTAAAAGTAATATTATAATATGATTTATAAATTTTATTCATAAAATAAAAAAAATTAAACTCGAAATATTGTTGTCATCCAAATATCACATAATAGTTATGCTTATGATATATTTTCCGTCCATTATCGATTGATGCCATAGTCATAGACATAATACGTATTATACACACAATATAAAACATAAACATAATATATTATATATAATAAATACGAGTATAATAATATATATATAATATAATATATATATATTATATATATTATAATTTATTATATTATATATTATATATTATATAATCGAACATGTTTTAATTGAATAGAAAAACACTTGAAAATATAGAAATAACTAATAAGAAATTGGAAAGTGGAAGTAGTTGGTACTATATTTAGGTCATTTTTCGAATTTCTCAAAATTGACCCTAAATGGTAAAATAAACGACGAAAAACGGCATTTTTCATGAAAACTGAAATTTCGACGAATTCGATTTCAATATTTCACGATAACTTGGGCTATTTTAAAGTTAGAGACTTTAAAATTTTATTGAGTATTCACATAGGAATTATATATACGTGGTAATTTTGGTAACAAATTCAACCCTTTTTAGATACTTATACCTATAAATCCACCCATAAATTTATTTATTTAATATATAATATAGGTACGAATATACCACAGGAGAATGGGATTAAAAATATCATATACTAATATATTGCTTAGAAAAAAGGGGGGCCCATAATTCTGTCTTGCATTGGGGCCTACCAATAGCAAGTTGCGGCACTGTAGACATAGAAATAGTATCACTTTAAATCTACTTAGTGTATACACCACCACCAGACGACGTTTCTCGTCGATTGTAAACGATAAAAACGACGAAAGATTAAAGAGACCTCATTAAAACTACATCCAATTTGCAACCGGAAACATATGCTATTCGTGAAAATCGGAGCAGTATTTCGGGTAGTAAAAGTGTCTTTAGACATAAAAACAAATACAAAAACAAAAAGACACATCATTGTAAAATCAATACATTCTTCACTTTGCTCAGAATCAAAAAAATTGAGACTAGAGATTTTTCTAATTTTTGATAATAAATTATAAGTAATATGTGAATATATTTAGTTAAATTTACTCACCTTAAAACCCAAAATTGCCAATTTTATCAAACATTATATAGATAAAAACAAGAATTATTTTAGAAAATATTCAAAATTCTATAGTTTGTAAAAAAATGACGTAATGGTTCCAAAATTTTTTCACGTATATACAATACTTATTTTCAAGTCTTTAAGTACCAAATTGCCTGAGTTATCGTAAAATATTGAAATAGATTTCGTCAAAATTTCAGTTTTCGTGAAAAATTTCGTATTTTCGTCATTCTTTGGTCGTTTTTCCTATCTCATAGGGTTAATTTTGAGAAATTCAAAAAATGACATAAATAAAGTACCAACTAGACAATATTCTTACCGAAACTGTAATCATATATGCTATTCGAATATCGGAATATTATTTCGGGTAGAAAAAAAGACACAATACATTGTACATTGTAAAACCAATACATTTTTCGATCCGATGAAAATTTAAAATTATAATTCTATGAATGCTTCACTTGTGACTTGTAATGTAATAAACTACGACTTTCAATAAAGTACTATTTTTATTATATATAGTTTATGAAGGATGCGTTATTTTGGATATGAAAAGTGGAGTGATGGATATGATTAACTAAAAAATTTAAGGAATAACATCCTTTCATTTTCCTCCTTCAACACACTTTATGAATACTGCCCATAATAATTTTAATATTCAATTATGTATAGACATATATTTATATTATTTTTAATTAATAACAGTTTAATATTCTTTATTCTTACACTTACAGCTAAAAATCAATTATGAATTATAATTATTTAAATATTATGCATTTAACATAATGGAATCCATTTTTTTTCGTAGTGCATAAATGCATAATGTATATTTCTTGTAGTGATTTTTACTTTGGGGTTTCTGTAATTTTTCGAGGATCGCTGGTGCCACAGTTATTACGAACGGATAGAATGCGCTATTGGTAACCATGGTAGAGCGATGGTAGCTCATAACTGGAGGGGCCTAAATACTAAATAGCTAAATAATTTTATCCAGTCGAGTCGGAAAAACTAAAATTATGATAAATCAATCATATTCATTCTATCATTCGTAAAAGAAACGTCGCATTAAAATTAAATAAAATCAACAGACAAAACGTTTTCAGTGTTTTAACATTTAATAATTTTATTTAAGATTAAGAATAATAATAAAATCTGTATTCAAAGTACGTTGTACAATATAATTTACTTATATATCAATTCAAACATCACAATTAGTGTTTAAAATTTCAAGTTATTAAATAAAGTGTTAATTTTTGTTTTACCATACATAATAATCAAATTAAAAATGACAATACTAATATTTTATGGTTTACTTTACGCAGGTTTACTTATAATATCTGAAACGTAAGAGAATTTTATAATGTTTTATATTATTAAAATATCTAAGTAAATTAAAAACCTTTATATCACAACTAATTAAATTTCTATAGGTATGGAGAAATAAATACAACTCTTATGGTCCCAGAATTACATTCAACGGGTAATTTATATTTTTAATACTTTTAATATTATAAATATTTTTTACGTTTACGTTTAAATTTTATGGATTATTATAATAATAGTTCAAGAAATCTAAATCTTAGAAAATAATACAAGATGATAATTATTTTTAAAAAAAAAAATTACAAAAAATTATTTCAGGAAATCAATATTTCAACGAATCGATGAAATTAACAAAATCGCCTAAACGCCGTAATTTTATACTAAATGAATTGTCTCAATCATTAGATTTGGATCAAATATTGAGTAATTTTAATAATTCGCAAAAAATAACATTAAAACTATATTCTGATCAGATAATTTCTAATAAACTTCGAAAAGTTTTCCATGCACCGTTACGATCTCTATTAAACGACAAAGTTTTACCGAATCAATATGAATCAAATTTAGGGAGCAACAATTATTTAAATCAAAATATTCAATATTTCAACAATACGCATGAAAATAATAGTTATCACTTGGAAAATGAGAATAAAATAAATATTTTTAAAAGAGATACCACGTATTTACATCGAAAAATAATCAATAAAGTAAATATTACAAAACATTATGATGGTAATGGAGGATATAAAAATGTAATTGTTCGTACGACTGAATGCTGTATAAATAACAGTTGTCGGACGTTAAAAAAAGGAGAAGTATGCGATTTTCATACAGATAATAAAGTAAGTTTAATGTACTTAAATTATTATAAGACAATAAAATTAAAATAATTATAGAGAAATTTAAACATATAAATAAACTGATTTAATAGTCATACATAATAATTTAAAATAATTGACAATTTATAAAAATTATAGGCAATAAATAAAAAAGGGGAAAAACTTTCGGTGTCATTAAATAAACCATCTAAATCTACTAATAATAAAGTACAAAAACATGGCGACAAAAAAGAGAACTTTAATGGTAGAACCAATACAACGAAATTATCCCCTAAAAATGTACCGAAAAATAATTATCCATACGTAAAAACCGTGGGTGTAAATGAAAACGAAGTTAAGGATATCCGAAATCATGTACTCGAAAAATCGAATTATTTTAGAAAAAAACATAATATCATTCCATTGATTATGGATGAGAAAGTAACTATAAATAGAATTATCATTTTTTTTAAACTTAAATGTAATGTTAAGGCACATTAATGACGCTGTTAAATATGAACCATTTAGTTAAATATATCTTAAAACTAAATTTTACTCTGTTGGATTTTGCTTATTTATATAATTCAATATTTTCGATGTAGATGAATAATTATGCACAAGATTGGGCAAACAGACTAGCGATGACGGGCAACTTTCATCATAGAAAAGATAATATTTATGGAGAAAACCTTTACGCGAGCTCATCATCCAAAGACTTGGGTAAAAAAGCTGTTGATAGTTGGTACAATGAAATTATTTATTACGATGCAAATGCAAATGAAAACCAATTGTTCGCCAATAAAGCTATACGTAAGTATTTTATTCCTGTTATCAATATAAAATCATTGATGATTTTCGAGGTATTTTAAGAGACTATTAATAGTTTAAATTATATTAACTATATAGTATATAATTTAATTTATTAATCATAATTGAATTGTTCTTAAAAAAATTAACCTTAAGGAATAAAAACATATCGAATTTAAAACAAAAAATTTCTTCGAAATTATTCGATTTTCTTTCGAAAAACAAGAATAACTATTCCATTTTTTAATTAACATTATTTAAAACATTAAATTGAATATGAGTATAAGTATAATATAAGTATTATATACATTTAGTTTTATTATTTTCAAATATAGACCATATGACTCAACTACTTTGGAAATCGTCTAAGAAATTGGGCGTTGGCATATCTAAAGATCGTAATGGTATGTACAATGTAGTTGCAAATTATGATCCATTTGGAAATTTAAGAAGACATTTTAAGGATAATTTACCTTCATTGACGAACAACAAATTTCAAAAAAATAAAAATACATAAAACATAATACCTACATAACAATAATTGCAATAAGTGTTAACAAAAAAAAAACAGAAATTAAAGATCAAATACCTATATGGATATATATTACTTAATATTTTAATATAATTAATTTATAAGTTTATATTACTATTATATAAATTATGCATATTGTATGATTTTAATTTTTTTTAAAAAAAAAATAAACATTATATTTACATTAGATATATATTCCAATTACCTGTTATAAATATAGTTGTGTTCGAACAAAAGGAAATAATTATATTTATTAAATTAGTCGAATTAAAGTATCTCTTTATTCTTTAATTATTTTTCCAGAATAATAAATCTCTCATTGAAAATATTTTTAAATATAATTTATATATAATATAGGTAGTTATCAAATACAATTTACATTTTGCTATTTCGATAAAAGTAAAACTACAATATAATATTTACTCACTATTATTTGCAAAACGAAGGTTTCTTTTTATAAACATTTTTAGATATCACAATGCTTTATTAATATTTCCTATATATTATAACACAATTGTTTTTATTTGCCATGCGGATACGACTATATAATATTGTATTATTATTATTATTTTGTATCATTAAATGATGAATTGATGATTGATGATGTGTTTTATGTATTTTCTAATTGAGTTTTTTTTCTGAATCCGACAAGGTCAAATAGCATGCACGAATTACCTAAAAAAAATACATTAAAACTCTTGAGGAACTAAGTACATAAGTGCAATATAAAATTAATAATTATAACCATTATAAGTTAATGATATCTTAATGTAATTTTATAAAATTATATGTTTTTTAACACCACTATACATCACAATATATTAATATGTTTTAAAGATATTTTAAAATTAACGATGGCCAGTTTTACAATGCACATATTTTATACTCAAGAACGCATATTGTACAACTATTATATAACTACTCGTACGAATAATAAGCGACATTTATTAATATTAAAAAACTTTACAAAAATTTAAATTTACACATTTTTAAAAAACCAATTTCGATGTTATTGTTTAACGTAGGTATAACATAACAATAATGGGTAAATATTAAAAAAAAGTCGTATACAGAAGTCAGAAATACAAAATACAATTAATACGTAATATGCAAACTATTGGATAAACTAATAAAGTAGGTACGTCACGAGGAATATAATTTAATATTAATTTTTCAATACAAGTTATTAATCAATTCACGATTATAATTAGGTATTTTTAAATTGTAAGTATAAAAAAAAGACACACATCGCTTCGTTCCGAATTTAAAATATTAGTAGTTAAATATGTAAACTTAACAAAAATTATAAATATTATATTATAATTTATAGTTAGGTGTTAGAACGTGATAATATTACTGCAGTAGTCTGTATTTTGTAAATGGTAATGCAGTCACTGTTGCTCCTATATATATTGTGATAAGAATACCTAGTTATTTTAAAATTGAATATAAGTAATCGTTACTCATTGATAACACGCAATTATTATTTTTAAATAGGTACATAATAATATTACTATTGTGATAATAATAATACAATTCGGCAAAATATACGAAAATAATATTACATATACGATAGCAAATAATTCTAAGTTAATTTAACACTTACGAATTTAATATGTTTGAATTTTGAATATTTTCAGAACCATTAAAGTAAGAATTTAAAAAAAAAATATAATATCTATAATTTATTAATTTTTGTCAAATTAAAAAATATATATAGTTAAATAATTAATGAATTTAATTGTTATTTATTATATTAAATTTATTACAAATTACTTTTAGAAATAAAAATTTAACATTTTTTTTTTTATTAAACATACAATTTTGTGAATATTTATTAGTTTATTATTTGATCGCTGAGGTTTCCAATTTCCAAATACCATACATGCATAATATATAATTGATACAAAAACTTATAGGAAATGTAAAATATTTTAAACGATTTTTTAACGATTGCGTTTGAGTTAGTAAACACGTTGTTAAAATAATTCTAAACAAAAATATACAAATTATAAGTAAAATAATAAATACAATTATTACGGTAATATATACGTATAATTATAATAATACTTAATATTTGCATACAAATTAAAAAATTAAATATTTGATTATTTATTAAATATTAAAAGTTTTTGTTATTACTATATTACGTTACTACAAACCATAGAATTATTATTGTAATTTGAATGCACGACCAGTAAATGTATAGAACTACACTAAACGCTAATTTATATTATAGATATATTGTGATGTAAAATCAATGTTTCAAACTAAACTTAATTAATTTGTCTTGAATTGACGGACCTAACTATGAGGTAGGTACTCGTGGAGGAGAAACGAAGGGATATTTTAGATGTCTGCAGTTATTCTCCCCGGATTGAATTTAATATATTTATGCACTTTTGAGTTTATAAATCGAACGATATCATTTACAAATAGGCACAACATCATGTGTACTTACACCTGCAAACATTTAATATTATTATTTACAGTGATGGACTGATATTATGTTTTCAGAACTAAGTCATGGGGAGGGGAGGGAGGAATTTAATTAACCGTACGGTCTTTGGAGAAAAATATAATAAAAAAATATAATTACGGTATAGTATTACACGTTAATAATAATTATAATAGGTACCTACCTGCCTACTATCATAGAAATTACAATAGAATTTAGTAATAATAATAATAATCTTAACTTTAACTTAAGTATATACATAGGCGCAACTAGAGGGGTGCTAGGGGTGCTTTAGCTTTAGCACCCCCAAAAAGTTTAATACACTTTATTGGTGCGTATTGGTTAATACATTATAAATATAATTTTTTGGGACTTTAGCACCCCCAAAATTTTTAGTTGCGCCTATGAGTATATCGTTACGACTTACGACTTACGACAACAACGTATACGCGAACTCACACCGTTTAAATCGATAATCGTCGTACATAAGCATCGGAAACGACTCGCGATTGGCCAATTATTGTGATGCTCATGGTCACCATGAACGTATCGATATTATCAGTTGTACGTTTCGTCGGATACCATCAGAAAATAAATGTTAATTCTTAAGAGCATTAATGCAATGATGCGATATTTACTGTGCGATCCGTTGAGGTTTTTGATTTCGACGTGTTTTCCACATGATCTGCAGAATCGGCAATACCGACCACGTAAAGGTACGAAAAACAGTTAATTTTTGACAACACGCGGTGTAAAACGCATCGTCGTCGATTGGTTTTCGGTGAATACAAAATTCATCCTGGTTAGGTTCAATACGTCGGCGGACGTCTTTCTATCGGCTGATGATCCGAACAAAAATGTACCCAGAATCACGAAATGCATCGCAAACTGTGTCGTTTCGTCGGCCCAATAATAAAACGGTCCTATAATCATGAAAAACACCGTGTGCGCGATCATAATGGTGCCAGTCATGTGAAACACGTTGCGACCGGTAAGTCTTGAATTTACTACTAATAATAATACTATTATCTACAATTTAGCACTTAAATTTAAACTTTACCTGGATGAGACTATTATAATAAACATTCCGTCGTTGGACCGATTGTACTGTTCCAACATCGAGTAGAAAATATAAATTTATATTGCATATAGATCGCTTCTTTTGTCATTCAAGCATACTTTTCAAATTTGATTTCAAATAAATTTGCCGAAAATAGGTTTGCTATCCCTGGTCTAAATTATACAATTTTTATTAAAATATAACTTAAAATAATAGATAAATAAGTTATTATAATTATGAATAAAATCAATTACTGCATAATCGTGTTTAGATAAATCCAAAACAGTCGACTTAACTCGTCTAGAAGACAGTAGATATATATAATATAGTTAGGTAGGTGCTACGGCTTATTTTAATAATATTATACTATCATTAACGTTGTGAAAAATAAATTATAATGCTTTTGAATATTTTAAATTATATAGTATCATAAAAAATACAAACTTACACGAAGTTCGTCCTCGAAATGAAATATGTTTGAATAAGTATATTTCCTAATATACACGCAATAAATAATAATAATCAATATATTGAGTTTCCCTCGTCCTCTTAGTGTAGTAAGTATAGAAATTAGAAACAACTAAGATTATTATTTTATTCATGTATTCATTATACATTATATTGATCATAAATTATTAAGTATATAGGCAAAGAATTTAAACGTAAAATGAATTCATATCCTTATAAAATCATATTAAATATTTAAATATTAATCAAACAAATACGATTTTTAATTAAAGTTATTTTATAAATAAACCTTTAATTATAAAAATCTATGCGCATTTAATAAGCAATGGATATAAGAGTTTAAATTACTTTTATGCACGCATTTTTAAATTCTGACATTTGAATTTAAAAATACGCGAAATATTGAATATTCTAATAATCATGAGTACCTATTTCGTTTTACAATTATTATTATAAAAAAAAAAATTATTTATTTACCATTAGTTTATTGGAAAAAAAAAATTAGTTTATACTTACATTATAGTAAGTATAGTACACTCGTGGGAATTTTAAATTAAATGCACTACTATTGACGATACTAATGAGAAATAATTATGAATTGATTATAATATATCATTTCATTAGATATATAATAATTTAATATAGTCATATTAAAACAATTAAGTAGAAATGATAATAGTTATCATTAGTGAAAAATTAAATTGCTCGAAAGATACATTTCAACAAATATTATTGAACTTCCTTTCATATTAATATATATTGTGCATAAGATGCTTAAATATAAATTAAAATACACATATTATATTATAGTCACATTATTACGATATATGATATTATGATTTATGAACATTATACCATTATATGAAATTAATATATTCATAATGTATTAATATAATATTCACCTTGCTGAAATTATGCGTCCAAACCTATAATTATTAACGACGAGCAAGCAGAGCTCTAATCCGAGGTCTCTGATTTGTATCATAATATATAAACATTGAATAATATTATAATTATTTAATGCTAAAATAAAATTTATTGTTAAAAAAATAATAAATTTTACATTTTTTGTATTATTGTATGATTAACAATCATAATTTTCGTATTGATTTATATAATATTATGTTATTATTTAAATAATTATACGATATTTTGATAGTTATTCAACTATGAAAATATAGAATAAAAAAGTACCTACGTATCGATAAATTAATATTATATTCATCGTGTAAATATGATGGTTTATTTTAAAAATTTAGTTCCAAAAAATCTATGCACTTATATTAATATAATTTTATTAGAAATTATATTAATACAATATAACTTTTCTATACGTATTTATATATTTTTTTCTAATGGAGACATTCGATATTCGTATACAATTTTACGCAAATATTTTTTCATTTACCGACGACAATTATCTTTATTCGATTTTCAAAAAATAAGGAACGTATTGGTTTTACAATAATACCTATATGATATTTTATTTTGTATTTAATCTAACGTCCTAACCTACAATAAATGAAGACACTTTTTTGGATAGTAAACCCATTCCGATTAGGTACTACTAGTTATAGGTACATATTTTAAATGCCTGGTAAAATTTTGGAGCATTATAAATATGAATTCTTAATTGTATTGTCGAACTATAAATATAATATTATATTTATTACATAAATATATTTTTTTAAATTTTTTCTACATTAAATCCTGTATTATAAAACATCATAAGTAGAAACTAAAAAAAATCATAATAAAAGGTTAATTCTTTTTACGCATTTATTTCGTACAATTATTTGACAAGTTGTTTTCGAATAAAACCAAAATTAAACACTAAGTATTTTAAACAAATGCTATTAGGTACCTATATTTTAACTTATAAAAATAGCATCAGTAATTATTATTAAATTGGAAACTATAAATATCATTTAAATCAAATAATATACAAAATACAATCACTACTCATTATAATTATTTTTAAATAATTTTTAATATTGTTCTCAAAATATGTATTTTAATTATGTATTTGTACCTATGCTAAAAATGGCTGTAACAAACAATATTTACAATTATTTTGTTTTATTTTTAAAACTATACGTTTTCTATAAATGTGTTGTGCAACCGTATTTTAGTTATAAATTTAAACCATTTTGCTCAATGTTAAATTTTTGAGTTATTAGGAATTTAAACGGATTTAGAAAGTTTGAATTTTTTTATATTTCTAAACCTTATACGTAATATAAATAATAAAATGTCTAAATTATTATTACACGGATTATTTTTAACAGGCGTTCTTATTCTATTTGAAACGTAAGAACTCTAGTGTTTTATTTTATTAAAATTAATACATTATGTAAATTAATAACCTTTATAACAATATTTTAATTTAATATTTAGGTATGGAGTGAACGGTATGTATACAAAATCTTCGCGATGGGTAATATAACGTTTTCAATACTTTTAATCTCATAAAAGATATTATTAATTGTAAGTAGTTATTTTTTGTTTACACATTTTACATTTATAATTCAATGTCTTCTAATGGTTCTTTAATAAAACAATACTATTCGAAGAATAAAATAACAATACAATACAAAAAAGCATCAAATATTTTTAAAGGAACCAGTAAAATAACAAAACTTCTTTCATCAAGCCGTCGTTAATACCAAAAAATAAATTGTCTCTGTCATCAAATTTACTCCGAATCTTCAAACATTTAGTGTACTGTACAAGTCTACAAATGATTCGCAATGAAATAACCTAAAATATTTCAATTCGTCTGTGATTATTTAAAAATATTCTTGGTTTACCTTATAATGTTCCTTATAAAAAATTTTTAAATACTTAAAGCAAATAACTTTTTACATTATTGAATTATAAATTAATAATAGTGACGTAAAAATCGGATGGGTAAAGCAAGCGAATGCCACTGTTCCCTAAAAAAAGGAGGGCCCATAAAAAAAAAATAGTGTTAAAAATGAAAAAAAAATATTGATATGTATAATAAGATATTGAAATAAACAAAAAATAGTCAATATTACTAATTAACAATTTAAAATTCTATAGTATAGGTACAAAAAATTATCATATATAGGAATTCTTAATACGAAAAAAGATTAGACTAATTAACTAAACATAGAAAATATTCTTAATAATTTTGCCAACACAAAAGCAAGACATTTTTCTTTTTTTTACAAAATAGTTTAAAATTATTTCATAGTTGTAAATTTGTGTTAAGGAATATTATATAGTTTTTGAACAAATTTGAAGATACGATGTATAATATTCATGCTTCATATAATTACATTTTTTTTTCTTTTTTTACAAATAGGACCTCATTATATAAACTGCCCATAGGAGCCTGAAACTGAAACCTTATTACGCTACTGATTAATAAATGGCCAACGGACCAACAAGATATCAAATGTATCAAACATATTATGAATAGAAAATTAATAATAATTAACGAATATACGATCAATATATTATAATAATATCTGTAGCTAAACCTAAAGTGTTTTATTTAAATTTAAAGTTTAAATTGTAAATGGTCTATTATAAATGAAATGCTTTACTAAAAATATTGATTTCATACGAAATCATAGTATTCCTTTCTAAATTACTTAATTAATATCGGTCTCTTTACAAAAATTCTAAAAAAAACATTTGAGTTCATTGAAAATTTTTTTTTTTATAAAACTTCAAATATATCTTTTACAAATTAAAAAAAAAAATAGAGAGATTTAAAAAAAATAGCCTACAATAGAGTTATCTCCTAATTTATAATCGAGAAAATGGCATTAGTCTTTTATTATTTCCAGCTGGTTTAAGTAATGAGGATGTGGCGAAATTTCGAAAACAAGTACTTGATCAATCAAATTATTATAGAAAAAAATATAATATCCCTTCATTAGCTTTGGATTCGAATGTAAGTATTAAGAAATATATTATAATGTTTATTATTTTTAGATTCTAAACAAAGCAATTAATATATTTATTTAATAATATTTTTTTTTCTTTTTTATGTACGAGTATAGTTTGTATGAAAAATAATAATTAGTAGGTACAATTAAAATAAATTTTAAATATACCTTTTATTTTTTAATTCTATAACACAATTTTATTTAATGATTTCTAGAATTACAATTTAATATTAATTTATATTTATATTAATATAATTATTATAGAAAATAATATAAAATCCCTTCATTAGCTTTGGATTCGAATGTAAGCATTAAGAAATATATTATTATGTTTATTATTTTTAGATTCTAAACAAAGCAATTAATATATTTATTTAATAATAATTTTTTTTCCATTTTTATGTATAGTTTGTATGAAAAATAATAATAAGTAGGTACAATAAAAATAAATTTTAAATACACTTTTTATTTTTTAATTCTATAACACAATTTTATTTAATGATTTCTAGAATTACAAATTAATAATATTTTATTCACTATTATTTATTAAGTGTTAATCGGATTATAAAATGTTCATTTTATTTCAAATTTTACACGTACCTACATATTATAATTACTCCTATATTCAAATTAATGCATTCTGTAACTATATACATATTGACAAATGTTATAAGATTATAATTATATCCTTCCATGGTCAATAAATCAAATAAGAGGTGTGTGTATTTATATATGTCTTTAATTTCGTTGGATCTCTTTTAACGACTCAATTAATTTTTTATTAGGTACGTTTTTGACTGAATTTTATTTGTGAAGTATTATGTAAAAAAAAAAAAAATATATATAATATCGAACAATTTTTTTTAAAAATACATTTCGTCTCCGGAATCATTATTTATATGCCTCTTAAACCTTAAGTAACAGAATTAAATATTACATGAATTATTTTCTAAAATTCCTAAATACCTTATAAAATTATAAGAAATATAATATATTTGGATTTGGTTGTTAAACGATTATTTAATTATTAATATAAGATATTAATATTTATGAACGATGAACCTACCAAATATTATAAACCTAGAAATATTTATTTAAATAAAAAATATTTCAAATTTTGTGTCATTCTCACTCGACTAAAATACTTAACTCTGTTGGATTTTTCTTATATACAATTCAAAATTTTCGATATAGATGAATAATATTGCACAAAATTGGGCTAATCATATTGCGAGTACGGGAATATTTGAACACAGCACAGATAATAATTATGGAGAAAACATTTATGGATACGGTTTGTCCAATGACTTGGGTAAAGGAGCTGTTGATTCCTGGTACAACGAAATACTTCTTTACAATATTAATGCAAATGAAAAACAATTATCTTCACAACAAAACATACGTAAGTTATATTTAGTCGTCATTTATAAAATCCACAATCCCACAATGAATACAAATTATAGACTATATCATAATTATAAATAATATGTAAAATATATAACATAAACATAATAATTGATAACTGATGCCAATTTACAATTAATTTAAAACTGTTATTAAATGATAATTATTATTGGATCACGATTACAAAATATTTTCCTAGTGTTAAAGAAGAGAATAATTAGAAATAAATTCGAATTATTTTATTTTTAAAATATAAATAAAATACATAAAAAAAATGAATGACCTATTTAGATGATAGATATTTATGATTATGGTATTTATTTGCGGATTCATGTTATTATTCCTCAATACTGTTATAAGTTATAACGATGTTATATGAAATTGACAATTTTTTTTGTAAATTCTATTGAAGAATACTTACATAATATATTGGTTAACGTATTTCCCAATCATAAGAACAAAATTTCAATTATCAATTTTTTTTATATGTCTTAAATGATTAAATTTGAGTAAAATCAATATTTAAAGTATTTATATTGATTCTTCTTATTATATTTCAATATTTTACAATAATGTTAAATAAAATTGACAAAAATTTTGAACATTTTATTAAAGCTCAAATACATTTCACTTAACTAGGTTCCAATAAATTGTGAAAATTACATTTATGATTTTTTTTCTGTAGCTGTTTAAAGTATAAAAAGCAAGGAAAGTGATACAGGTGTGAAAGGGATACAAATATATAAATAGGATTTTGTTAAATTTTGATTAAAATTTGAATACAAATATACAATGATAAATCATTACATCCGAAAACGAATCTGATGATGTACAATCAGATTTGGGTATTTAGATGACTTATTTTGGGGTTTTATATTGAACGAAGAGACAAATAAATAAAAAAAAAAACATTTAATTAATACATAATACATATATTATCTAATGAATGAACTTCACTCAAAATCGTATTTCCGAATGTTATGATTTAATATTTATCAATTCAATCAAATATTAATCAAAATTCAAAACTAACCTCTTTACACCTATGTCCTTCCTCATCTGTATCACTTCTATTGCTTTTTAATTTTCAAGTTTAAATGTTGCTTTAAAATTAATATTATTAAAAATCTTTAATTGAAAATTAAATAATTAAAAATGCTGTTTCATTATTTTTATTTACAGACCATTTGACTCAAGTACTTTGGAAATCGTCAAAGAAATTGGGTGTTGGCATATCATATGGTATTGATGGCCATTACTATGTTGTTGCAAATTATGATCCACCTGGAAATGTGGGAAATAATTATAAGAAAAATTTACCTACAATTACACAAGATCATATAAATGAGGTAGCAAAATTAGCAAATAAAATATAGAAGGACCAAGGAAAATGGAATTAAAAGAATTTGAAAAACTTGTTTGAAAATCAAAACAATAAAAAGCAAGGGAAGAAATACTGGTGTGGAGGGATACAGATGTAAAAAGGATAGTGTTGAATTTTGATTACAATTTGAATGCAATGATAAATCATTACATTCGTGAAATCGATTTTCATCGAAGATCATCTGATAATATCTATACCGATTAAAATTTTTACATTTATCAGTCTCTACGTGCAATATAAATAATTTATCATAAAACTCTAATTGAGTCATCTAAATACCCTAATCTTACAGTACTACGTTTTTCGAATGTAATGATTTATAATTCAAATTTTAATCAAAATTCAACACTATCCTTTTTACACCTGTATCTTTTCTACACAATATCCTTTCCCTTGCGTTTTATATATTAAACAGCTATATAAAAAAAAAAAAAAAAAAAAATGTAAATGTAAATGTAATAATTCACAATTAATTAAAACTGAGTTAGGCTAATGTATTTAAGCTTTAATAAAATTGTCAAAAAATATTTGTCAATTTTATTTAACATTATTGTAAAATATTGAAATATATTAAGAAGAATCCATATAAATACTTTAAATATATTCCGATTTCTTGACGTCAGTTCAAAGTTATACCTATTCTCAAGCCTAATTCCATTCCTATCGTATCGTCCCATTGCTATATAATCTACTCTATGTAAAATTAGTAATTACCGAGCACATAATAAAATCTATATTGGATTGGTGGGTTGAACATTCATTAACATAATATACTACCTAATAACCTATTTGGTTTCCGTAAAGGTTTTGGCACCTCAGAATGTCTTTCACTTTTGGTTGGTTCAATTTATAATTCAATTATATAAGACTTTGAAAATTTCGTATAATTCTTGTTTTTATGTATACAATGATAAATAAAATTAGTAATTTTGGGCATTAAGATCTGAAAATTTTACTAAAATATGCTTACATATTACATATTATATTTAGGTCATTTTTCGAATTCCTCAAAATTGACCATATGCGACAGAAAAAATGACGAAAAAACGAAGAAAAACTGAAATTTTGACGAATTCGATTTCAATATTTCACGATAACTCGGTCAATTTAGTTAAAAAAGTATTTTGAGCGAAGTTCTTTTACGCAAATATTTTTTCATTTACTGACGACAATTATCTTTATTCGATTTTCAAAAAATAAGGAACGTAATGGTTTTACAATAATACCTATATCATATTTTATTTTGTATTTAATCTAACGTCCTAAGTCCTAACCTACAATAAATGAAAACACTTTTTTGGATAGTAAACCCATTCCGATTAGGTACTATTAGTTATACATATTTTAAATGCATGGTAAAATTTTGAAACATTATAAATATGAATTCTTAATATTATTGACGAACTATAAATATAATATTATATTTATTACATATATATTATATATATTTTTTTTAAATTTTTTCTACATTAAATCCTGTATAATAAAACATCATAAGCCGAAACTAAAATAAATCATAATAAAAGGTTAATTCTTTTTATGCATTTATTTCGTACAATAATTTGACAAGTTGTTTTCGAATAAAACCAAAATTAAGCACTAAGTATTTTAAACAAAAGCTAATAGGTACCTATATTTTAACTTATAAAAATAGCAGTAATTAATAATTATTATTAAATGGGAAACTATAAATATCATTTAAATCAAATAATATACAAAATACAATCACTACTCATTATAATTATTTTTAAATAATTTTTAATATTGTTCTCAAAATATGTATTTTAATTATGTGTTTGTAACTATGCTGAAAATGGCTGTAACAAACAATATTTACAATTATTTTGTTTTATTTTTAAAACTATACGTTTTCTATAAATGTGTTGTGCAACCGTATTTTAGTTATAAATTTAAACCATTTTGCTTAATGTTAAAGTTTTGAGTTATAGGAATTTAAACGGATTTCGAAAGTTTGAATTTTTTTATATTTCTAAACCATATACGTAATATAAATAATAAAATGTCTAAATTATTATTACATGGATTATTTTTAACAAGCGTTCTTATTCTATTTGAAACGTAAGAACTGAAGTATTTTATTTTATTATAATTAATACATTATGTAAATTAATAACCTTTATAACAATATTTATTTTAATATTTAGGTATGGAGTGAACGGTATGTATACAAAACCTGTGCAATGGGTAATATAACGTTTTCAATATTCTTAATCTCATAAAAGATATTATTAATTGTAAGTAGTTATTTTTTGTTTACACATTTTACTTTTATAATTCAATATCTTCTAATGGTTCTTTAATAAAACGATACTATTCGAAGAATAAAATAACAATGCAATACAAAAAAGCATCAAATATTTTTAAAGGAACCAGTAAAATAACAAAACTTCTTTCATCAAGCCGTCTTTAATACCAAAAAATAAATTGTCCCTGTCATCAAATTTAGTTCAAACCTTCAAACATTTAGTGTACTCTACAGGTCTATACAAATGACTCGCAATGAAATAACCTAAAATATTTCAATTCGTCTCTGATTATTTAAAAATATTCTTGGTTTACCTTATAATTTTCCTTATAAAAAATTTTTAAATACTTAAAGCAAATTATATTTTACATTATTGAAATATAAATTAAAAATAGTGACGTAAAAATCGGATAGGTAAAGCGAGCGAATGCCACTGTCCCCTAACTATAAGAGGGCCCATGAAAAAAAAATAATTTTAAAAATGAAAAAAAAATATTGATATGTATAATAAGATATTGAAATAAACAAATATTAGTCAATAGTACTAATTAACAATTTTAAATTTTAAATATAGGTACAAAAAATTATCATATATAGGAATTCTGAATACAAAAAAAGATTAGACTATTTAACTAAACATAGAAAAAATTCTTAATAATTTTGCCAACACAAAAGCAAGATATTTTTTTTTTTTTTTTTACAAAATAATTTAAAATAATTTCATAGTTGTAAATTTGTATTAAGGAATATTATATAGTTTTTGAACAAATTTGAAGATACTATGTATAATATTCATGCTTCATATAATTACAATTTTTTTTTTTTTTTACAAATAGAGTACCTCATTATATAGTTTTCCCATAGATCTCTGAAACCTAATTATGCTACTGATTAATAAATGGTCAACGGACCAACAATATATCACATGTATCAAACATATTATGAATAGAAAATTAATAATAATTAACGAATATACGATCAAAATATTATAAATAATATCTGTAGCTAAACCTAAAGTGTTTTATTTAAATTTAAAGTTTAAATTGTAAATGGTCTATTATAAATGAAATGCTTTACTAATATAGATTCCATACGAAATCATAGTATTCCTTTCTAAATTATAAATATTTTTACTATTTAAATTGTAAATATTTTTTTTTTATATTCATTACAAAAATTCTAAAAAAAACATTTGAGTTCATTGAAAATTTTTTTTTATAAAACTTCAAATATATCCTTTACAAATTTTCTAAAAAAAAAATAGCCTACAATAGTGTTATCTCCTAATTTATAATCGAGAAAATGTCATTAGTCTTTTATTATTTCCAGCTGGTTTAAGTAATAAGGATGAGACGAAATTTCGAAAACAAGTACTTGATCAATCAAATTATTATAGAAAAAAATATAAAATCCCTTCATTATCTTTGGATTCGAATGTAAGCATTAAGAAATATATTATTATGTTTATTATTTTTAGA
Organism: Tetraneura akinire; assembly: GCA_021307375.1. Lineage (NCBI taxonomy): Eukaryota > Metazoa > Arthropoda > Insecta > Hemiptera > Aphididae > Tetraneura > Tetraneura akinire. The sequence goes on from JAIUCT010000001.1 coordinate 12,886,972, forward strand.
TTCTGAACAAAGCAATTAATATATTTATTTAATAATAATTTTTTTCTTTTTTATGTATAAGTTTGTATGAAAAATAATAATAAGTAGGTACAATTAAAATAAATTTCAATTATACTTTTTATTTTTTAATTCTATAATACAATTTTATTTAATGATTTTTAGAATTACAATTTAATAATATTTTATTCACTATTAACACATATTAACTATTAAGTGTTTATCGGATTATAAAATGTTCATTTTATTTCAAATTTTACACGTACCTACATAATTTATAATTTCCCCTATATTCAAATTAATGCATTCTGTAACTATATACATATTGACAAATGTTATAAGATTATAATTATATCTTTCCATGGTCAATAAATCAAATAAGGTGTGTGTATTTATATATGCCTTTAATTTCGTTGGATCTCTTTTAACGACTCAATTAATTTTTTATTACGTTTTTGACTGAATTTTATTTGTGAAGTATTATAAAAAAAAAAATATATATATATATACCTATATAATATAGAACAATTTTTTTTAAAAATATATTTCGTCTCTGGAATCATTATTTATATTCCTCTTAAACCTTAAGTAACAGAATTAAAATATTACATGAATTATTTTCTAAAATTCCTGAATACTTTATAAAATTATAATAAATATAATATATTTGGATTTGGTTGTTAAACGATTATTTAATTATTAATATAAGATGTTAATATTTATGAACGATATACCTACCAAATATTATAAACCTAGAAATATTTATTTAAATAAAAAATATTTCAAATTTTGTGTCATTCTCACTCGACTAAAATACTTAACTCTGTTGGATTTTTCTTATATACAATTCAAAATTTTCGATATAGATGAATAATATTGCACAAAATTGGGCTAATCATATAGCGAGTACGGGAATATTTGCACACAGCACAGATAATAATTATGGAGAAAACATTTATGGATCCAGTTTGTCCATTAACTTGGGTAAAGGAGCTGTTAATGCTTGGTACAACGAAATACTTCTTTACAATATTAATGCAAATGAAAAACAATTATCTTCACAACAAAACATACGTAAGTTATATTTAGTCGTCATTTATAAAATCCACAATGAATACAAATTATAGACTATATCATACTTATAAATAATAAATAAAATATATAACACAAACATAATAATTGATAACTGATGCCAATTTACAATTAACTTAAAACTGTTATTAAATGATAATTGTTATTGGATCACGATTACAAAATATTTTCCTAGTGTTAAAGAAGAGAATAATTAGAAATAAATTCGAATTATTTTATTTTTAAAATATAAAAAAAATGAATGACCTATTTAGATGATAGATATTTATGATTATAGTATTTATTTGCGGATTCTTGTTATTATTCCTCAATACTGTTATAAGTTATAACGATGTTATATGAAATTGACAAATTTTTTTGTAAATTCTATTGAAGAATACTTACATAATATATTGGTTAACGTATTTCCCAAACATAAGAACAAAATTTCAATTATCAATTGTTTTTTATATGTCTTAAAAGATTAAATTTGAGTAAAATCAATATTTAAAGTATTTATATTGATTCTTCTTATTATATTTCAATATTTTACAATAATGTTAAATAAAATTGACAGAAATTTTGAACATGTTGTTTAAGCTCAAATACATTTTACTTAACTAGGTTCCAATAAATTGTGAAAATTACATTTATGATTTTTTTTCTGTAGCTGTTTAAACGTTTAAAGTATAAAAATAAGGAAAGTGATACAGGTGTGAAAGGGATACAAATATATAAATAGGATTGTGTTGAATTTTGATTATAATTTGAATGCAATGATAAATCATTACATCCGAAAACGAATCTGACGATGTACTATCAGATTTGGGTATTTAGATGACTAATTTTGGGGTTTTATATAACTAAGAGACAAATAAATAAAAAAAACTTTTAATTAATACATAATACATATATTATCTAATGAATGAACTTCACTCAAAATCGTATTTCCGAATGTTATGATTTAATATTTATCAATTCAATCAAATTTTAATCAAAATTCAAAATTAACCTCTTTACACCTATGTCCCTTCCTCACTTCTATTGCTTTTTAATTTTCAAGTTTAAATGTTGCTTTAAAATTAATATTATTAAAAATCTTTAATTGAAAATTAAATAATTAAAAATGCTGTTTAATTATTTTTATTTATAGACCATTTGACTCAAGTACTTTGGAAATCGTCAAAGAAATTGGGTGTTGGCATATCATATGGTATTGATGGCCAATACTATGTTGTTGCAAATTATGATCCACCTGGAAATGTGAGAAATAATTATAAGAAAAATTTACCTACAATAACACAAGATCATATAAATGAGGCCAGTGCCGGCGTTACAAATTGCGGGGCCCTGTGCAAATTATTACAATTATTATTTATTATACTTACAATTTATAAATAACCTAACCGAACTTGTCCGGATTTCATTAAAGTTCGTAAATCGATATCTTGAACACACAGATTATTCATTGCGTTCCAGGACGTCACGAATGCGATATCTACTATACTGACTGTTTTACGGACAAAAACGTGTTCAGTGGGCGTACTCAATTCGTACGTTATTGTACGAAACAAATTCGTATCCAATGTGCGCGCGACCTTACACTATTGTTTTTCGTTTTATCTATCTATGTTAGAAGTATTATTTTTTAAATTATTGACAGATTACCTGTAAATGGTTGTCCAATAAATTCAACAAATAACAAAACTACTTACAACAACAATAATAACATTAATTATTCACGAACGGATCACGGATGTCAAAAACGTACTGGTCACTGGTGTACTGCAAACAATTTATTATAAACCATACCAATGCGTGTTGTGCAACGAATATTATTAATATTAATAATAACTTTAATTAATAATTATATAAACATCAATAAATGATACCATAAATACAAAATAATCGACGTCATTATCCAGTTCTCTCACACTCTTTATTATTATTAAAATATCAATTTGTCAAAAGACAACGAAAATTTCCATTTTCCATATTTATGAGTTATAACTATTACTATGTACTACGACGCATATTATTAAAACGGACGTAACATACAAGGACAGATTTAATTATTGACCGTAGTCGATTTCTACGTTTATACACGATGATTATGTATGAAAAGAACATTCTGGAAATTTTTCGATTCTAAAAATATTTTTAAAAGGTTTAGTATAGGTACTTTTATTATACATACTACATACTAATTACTCACGTACTCATCATGTATTGTACCTTGTACGGATTTTACAAAATTATAATACTCCTACAAAAAAAAAAAACCTTACCACCACTTCCGGCGTAGCATTGCGGGGCCCCATGAATGCGCGGTGCTCTGTGCGAGTGGTGCACAGCCCTTGCGCCGGCCCTGAATGAGGCAGCAAAATTAGCAAATAAAATATAGAAGGACCAAGGAAAATGGAATTAAAAGAATTTGAAAAACTTGTTTGAAAATCAAAACAATAAAAAGCAAGGGAAGAAATACTGGTGTGGAGGGATACAGATGTAAAAAGGATAGTGTTGAATTTTGATTACAATTTGAATGCAATGATAAATCATTACATTCGTGAAAACGATTTTCATCGAAGATCATCTGATAATATCTATACCGATTAAAATTTTTACATTTATCAGTCTCTACGTGCAATATAAATAATTTATCATAAAACTCTAATTGAGTCATCTAAATACCCTAATCTGATAGTACTACGTTTTTCGAATGTAATGATTTATCATTGCATTCAAATTTTAATCGAAATTCAACACTATCCTTTTTACATCTATATCTCTTCCACACAATATTCTTTCCCTTGCGTTTTATATATTAAACAGCTATAAAAAAAAAATTGTAAATGTAATAATTCACAATAAATTAAAACTGAGTTAGGCTAATGTATTTAAGCTTTAACAAAATTTTCAAAAAATGTTTGTCAATTTTATTTAACATTATTGTAAAATATTGAAATATAATAAGAAGAATTCATATAAATACTTTAAATATATTCCGATTTCGTGATGTCAGTTCAAAGTTATACCTATTCCCAAGCCTAATTCCATTCCTATCGTATCGTCCCATTGCTATATAATCTACTCTATGTAAAATTAGTAATTACCGAGCAAAGCACATAATAAAATCTAGATTGGATTGGTGGGTTGAACATTCATAAACATATACTATCTAATAACCTCTTTGGTTTCCGTAAAGGTTTTGGCACCTCAGAATGTCTTTCACTTTTGGTTGGTTCAATTTATAATTCAATTATTGAATTAAAAGAGTTTGAAAATTTCGTATAATTCTCGTTTTTATGTATACAATGATAGATAAAATTAGTAATTTTGGGTATTAAGATCTGAAAATTTTACTAAAATATGCTTACATATTACATATTAGGTCATTTTTCGAATTCCTCAAAATTGACCATATTCGACAGAAAAAATGACGAAAAAACGAAGAAGAACTGAAATTTTGACGAATTCGATTTCAATATTTCACAATAACTAGGTCAATTTAGTTAAAAAAGTATTTTGAGCGAAGTTCTGTCAGATATGGGCGAATGATATATCATTGAATTCAAATTGTAATTAAAATTAAACACTATGATTTACACACCTTTATCCCTGCGGCAAGAGTATCCCTTCCCTAGCTTTTTTATTAATCATTATTTTAAAAGTATTGAAATATAATAATTATAATTTTACTAATTATTTATATAATATTCATATAGGCATTCACAATTCACTATTAATACTATTATATACTATTATTATACGGGTGTGGAAGGGATACAGATGTGAAGAGGATAATGTTGAATCTTAATTCCTTTGAATGTAATGATAAATCATTAGATTCGAAAAACGATTCTGAGCGAAGTACTGTTAGATTTGGGTATTTAAATTACTCATTTAGGGGTTTTATAATAAATTATTTATATTGAACGTAGAGACTGATAAATGTAAAAATTTTAATTGATATTATAATATTATCTGATGATCTTCGGTGAAAATCGTTTTCACGAATGTAATCATTTATCATTGCATTCAAATTTTAATTAAAATTTAACACTATCCTCTTTACACCCTGTATCTCTTCCACAACCATATCAGCTCATCTTTTTTTATTTTTATTTTTATTTTTTTTTTTTTATGTAGGTACCTACAACCTACTACACATTTTATCATTATTTCAATATAAATAAAAATACATTTAAAAAATGATATTTACTAAATATTATATATTTATAAAAAATACACAATATTATTTTCACAATTCATACAAGTACTAAATGTACTACAATGTACCTATAACTTAATATTCTATAATACACGCAATACACTAATCTCAATTGTTGATTATGTTATAATATATTACTATATATTAGTATTTAGTTTTATTATTTACTATATTTAGTACATATTATCTTATATTCTGATATTCATTAAGTATATTACTTATTATTAATTAATCGGTGTCTGACGGTTTTATGCATTTTTCAATTGGGTTTTCACCAAAACTGATACGATCGAATAGCACGTACGAATCACCTAAATAAAAAAAGTGAATTATAATTATTGAGTAACCAATATATTATATTATTATGAGTACGAGTATAAAAAATTAAAAACAATAAAATAACAATTATGATTTTGTACTATAATTTTAAATAAATGTAATGTTTTCTATAATATCATGGTAGTATTATGCAAAGTTTATAAAATAATCAGGTTGCCTCAATTTGAAATTTAAAAAAAGTATGAGTGGTGAAAAATACGCGTACGTCATTACCGTACAGCCGCTGTATGGCGTTTTGTGCGTTACAATTAATCCTTTTTTTCACACTGTTGTAAAACTTATCAATAATACAATTTTTAATACAGAGTGATTGCGGAAGCGAAATATAAAATTGTTATACAAACGTATATAAAAGGAGGAAAGCTGCATCCACGCCTAACAAACATTCGTCAAACATTCGCCGAACATTTGAAATATCCATCCAGCAAACGTTTTACAAAGGTTTTTTTTATGTAGACGTGTTAACAAACAAATTTGTCGATAAACGATAATACAAACAAAAACGTTCGCTTACTAAACGAACATTATTAAAAAAATATGTACTTATGTATTCGTATGATTATGTATTTACAAATGATGTTATAAAACAATTAATCTAATGATATAAATATAATTTTTAAATATTATTTGTAGACAACAATGCGTGACAATTTAATAAACTATAAATATAGGTATAACATGATATATAATTTAATATTTTGTAATTTAACAATTGTTGAATAATAACGAGATTTCAATTAATTAAACTTCAAAATCCGTACTTGATATTCTTGTAAAAATATTAAATAAATCGTGTTTATATAAATCAAAAATAAAAGTTTCGCCACTAAAATACATTTGGCGTTTAATAATTTGTCTTTTCCACCACCTTCGTGTTTTAATTTTTTTTTTAAATATTTTTCATAATTATTATGCGTACTATATTTGCAGCGACATGATCACAACTGTTTTGGCGAACATAAATAAAGAACAAATAAATTATGTGCAAACGTTCGTCAAATATTCGACAAAGAAATGTTTGCCCAGATGTTTGTTAGGTGTGGACGCAGCTTTAATAATAAGAATGAAATATATTAACCAAAATTTAATTACCATGGAAAAATCAAAATTAAGATTACAAATACCTACTGAATAAACTAAGAAAAACAAATAGGTACATAAATTATTATTTTTTATTTATTAAAATAAATAATAAGCTTATATTATATTAGGGTAGGAAAAATTTACACAACTTTGAGGCGACCTGTTTATTCTATAAACCTAAGTGTATTATAATTATAATATAAGTTATTTTTACGTATTTAGAGATATTTTCAAATAATTTAGGAACGATTTTAAGAATCATATTTATACTAAATCTTATATAGAACAACAAAGTAAAAACATGTGAAATTTATCGTAGATGAAATAGTGATAATTATTCAATTAAAATAAATCCAATATTTTTAAAAGTTTTAACTTGTGGGTATGGTATACCAATACGGCAATACTATTAATATATAACAAAAATAGGGTTTCCAGATTTGAAATTGTAAAATACGGGACAAAAAATTTTTGCTTTTAGAACTATAATATACTATTATAGTATTTACATAATTTTTATATTTGATTTGAATTTATTATTGATTTATTATCTTTACCTCCGTTATTAGTTTATTAGGTATTAAAAATTCAACTATTATTTTGAAATTTGTAAAATCACTAGGTACCAATATTTTTTACAGTTTTGAAAATAAATGTCCACGTGTCTCCTAATGTTTTTAATAATTGAATTATTTGAATTTGTACATTATTTGTTTTTAATTAATGCAAATTCATCGAATAATATTGAGCTTCATTAATTAAGTTATACATAAATAGGAATAATATTGTTTTGATAAATCTAATAGCAATTTGAATGTTTTCCCATTTAAAATCATTCTCAATAGGTATGTATATTTATGTATAAATATGGGACACGTTTGAGAAAACGGGGCATTTTGGTGACAATGGGACAGATAGTTAAAATAAGGGACATTCATTACAAAGTGGCAAACCTAAAATCTAAACAAAATACCAGAATTGGCCCAATACATAACAGCTAACAATTAAAAAATATATATTTCTTATCATAATTTTATATACCTACATAATTAAAAATTCAAATTTGACTATTATTTATTCATTAATAACACGCAATTTTTATTTTTAAATACGTAATAATATTATTTTAGTAGGTAATAATAATATTAATATATTAATTGATTAACGTTACGAAAATAACTTTACATACAATAGCGAATAATTCCATGTTAATCAAAATTTTAGCCGTAAGCTTTATATTCAATTTATTGGATTCGTTCATTTTCATTGTTAATAATAGTAACTTTTTAAATTCCAATTCCATCGGAGTCCAATTACAAGAGTAGAGTGAAAAATTCATATCGTTTATCTAAATATTCATAAATAATTATAATATTTAATAGGTAGATAATTATATGTTTTTTATATTAATATATCATATCATAATTGAATTATGTATATTATTTTCAGAACCTATAAAATATGTTATAAAAATGTATGTAGAAATGTATGTTATAAAAATATTACAAAATACATTTTATACTTGAAAATTTAATTTTGCTTGAATTATTTCACCTAATCCAAAATATCGAAGTATAAGAATTTCAAAATGAATAATTATAACTAAATCTATAATTAATTGATTTATATCAAATTCAAATAAAAAATATTTGAAATAATTAATTTGATTGTTATTTATTATTATATTAAAATAATACATATATTATTTATATTGATTTTTTTTTCTAAAACTTAAAGTTTTATTAATATTACCTGGTCATTGAGGTTCCCAAATATCAGACATGTATAACATAACTGACACAAAAATGTAGGAAAAGAAAAGAATTTCAACGATTGCGTTTGAGTTAACAATGCATCGTTGAAATAATTCTAAACAAAAACATAAATACATTTTATCATTTTAAATTTATCAAAGTTATAATAATACATCATATCATTTGTATAAAAAGGAAAAAAATTTAATATTTTATTATTTGAATTAATAATATTAAAAGTTTTTTTACCAATGATACTACGAAGCATAGAATTATTATTGTAACTGAAGGGACGATAAGTTGAGGTAGAATAATTGGACGGACGATTTTATTAAAATCATTCAATTTCCTATTTCAAAAACACATTATGTAATATAAAATTTATATAAATTAATTACATACTTTGAAATACACGAAAGTCAACATATAGGTATACTAGGTATTTCTGAAATAAATCAATTAAAATTAAATGTTGGTAATTAAACTAATTATTTAAAACAAAATCTATACATTGCGCATACGACTCATACGAGCATACTCGTATTTTAATATTTTTAATAAATAAAAAACTATCCCCTTTATTTAAAAAAATATATATTAATTACGAGTATAAATAACACATAAATGATTTATTAATATTACTTAAAAACTTTTTGCTGCTTCTTGATTATTAATTTCAAATTTTTAAAATGAACTTTCGAATTTTCCATTTGGTTAGTATCTGTAATAAATGTATATAATTTTTTTAAATTATTGATGACTATATAATTTAATTTCATAGATTATTTGCAAATTTATTTATATTTTAATATTCATGAAGACACTTTAATAAAATTTAGATTTCCAGTAGAAAGTTTCATGCATATTAAAAAATGTATTTTATATAAAATATGTTTATCTTGATCGACGATAATGTAATTTATAAAAGGAAAAAAATAATAGTTTAAAAAGTTTGATTATATGTACATAATTATTTTACACGTGTAATTTAATTTTTCGTAATTATATTCTACAACAGGATATTAGAATTAATAACGTTTTTAAGTGTAATAATACAATATAAAGTGTTTATTTAAGTGTAATAAATCTTAATTTTGAAATTTGAATTTGTATACAAGTTTAACACTAAATGGTTTAAATTTATAATAGTACCAATACCTACTTGATTAATCGATATCATACGACGTTAGTACCGTAACCAAGAAGGCTATTGGCTTTCGCCTTTATTACCAGGAAATACAAAAAATTTAAGTCCTCGGACCATGATGAGTAAAATTCATGCGTGGGCCTTCTAGTTTCCAGGGCGATCTTAATGTTAACTCATATGTTTATCATTATTATTTTAGCGACCAACGACGTAATCCAATCTTTAAAGGAAACGAAGAAGAAGAATTTGAACTAACCCATTCGAAGAAATCATATTATTGATTTATATAAATTACACCATACAGTATGGGTACATAATTAAATAGGTATTTACATCTAATATAGTAATATTCTAATACAAAAATATTATAATATTTCTATGACGATTTTTAATAATATGAATTGAAAATTACGATAATTTAGTTATTTTGAAAATGATCTTATAACCTTAACTAAAATAATATGTAAATAGGTAGGTACTACAAAAACGTATACCTATACGCTGCACTCACCGTTTAAATCGATAGTCGTGATCGTTTGTCCTAGACGTTTGTAAGCATCGGAAATGACTCGCAATTGGCCAATTATTGTGATGCCCATGGTGACCATGAACGTGTCGAAAAGGACCATTGATTGTAAGAAAAACAACGCGATCAACAATTCCAGCAAATGGAACGTGAGATGATATAGGTTATACGTTTCGTCGGATACCAGAAAATAAAGATTCATTGCACTGAAGCGATATTTACTGTGTGAACCGTCGAGGTTTTTAATTTCGACGTGTTTACCACTGAACAGAAACGGTAATACCGACCACGTAAACAGTACGAAATAGTTAATCACCATGAACCAAACGATGAATTTCGACGACAACGCTCGATGAGTTTGAAGTGTATGACGCGCCGTCGTCGACTGGCTATCGGCGAAGACGAAGTCCATCCTGGCGAGTTTCATACATCGGCGGACGTCTTTCCACCGGCCGATGATTACGAACAACTTGAAAGATCCGAACAAAAATGAGCCCAGAACCACGAGATTCATCGCAAACTGTGTCGTGTCGTTGGCCCAATAATAAAGACCGGACGTTCCCAGAATCACGAGAAACACCGTGTACGCGATCATAATGGTACCGGTCACGTGGAATACGTTGCGTCCAAGAAGTCTCGAGCAATTATCGTCAACGATTTGGTATAGAAACGTAAACTTTGTCAGGACGGGACTTATGATGAAATTTCCGTCGTTGGACCGATTGTATTGACGCAGCATCGTGCTGCAAACTGTATGAAGCGAACAGCCAAAAGCGTATCTGTATAATGTACCCTATAACATTAAAAATAAATAAAAATTAAGATAAAATTCTGCAGAGGCATAATAGTAATAAGTAATACCTATACCAATAACACTCGGTTTACAAGTCTAAAACGAAATTAAACATAGTTAGATGGGTACTATATAGGTAATATTGTAAAAAATAATGGAATAAATAAAACTATTATTTTAATAATTAGTTACAATAATATAAAAAAATACAAACTTACCAAACTAGGTTTCGTAGTCAAATATATTTGATTGTTAGGTACAACACAATCCATAAAACATGCAAAAGATAATAAACGATTTATTAAGTTTTCGACCTAGTTAAGTAAATATAGAACGTAGAAACTATAAATAACTAAGTTTATTTAATTTTTATTCGTTAATAATATATTATACAAGTACCTATTAACAAATCACTTGAACTTACAAGAAAAAAAAATCATATTAAATATTAAACAAACAAATAAGTTTCCTATTGAAAGTTTATTATTATAGGGTATTCCAAATCTATAATCATCTTATTATAACTATGAACGTTTTATGGGTATGATATCGGTATGAGTTTAAAAACTTTTATATGCATACCTATCAATCTAGATTTAAATATGTTAGTAGGCAAATTATTTCTAGTAGGTACCTACATAATATAATTTATTAACTACCTAGGTACTATAAAAAAAAAAAAAAAACACATATATATTATATATCTAATTATCAGTTATGTGTGAAAATTTTAAATCAGTGTTTAAATCAAGTACTATTGAAAATGCTAATTACATTATTTGAAATAATCAATAAATGATAATTAATTATACACTAATAGAAACATATCATAATTCATAATTAATAGGTAATTTAACAAATCATATAAAATGTTAATAATGCATTATAAATTGTTACAACTAATTAAAATGCTTTAAATTAGTGCACACATAATTCATTAATAGTAGTAATTTTATATATTATAAATATTATTTAATATACTAAATCAGTTAGCAGAAACACAACAGTTATCAATTTTTATAAATAAGTAAACATATTATAAACTAATAACCAATACCATATTGTTGCTGTTTGCAGAATTACCCATATTTTGGTTATGGTTCTGATGTTTGATGACGTTTCAGAACTGTTGTAGGTTTCATCTTCGAAGTATGTAGTGCAAGTCTGACTGTCGTGATTACACTGTACAAACCTGCAACGGTTCCGAAATATCAGAACAAAAACCAAAACTTAAATAATTTAACAAACAGCAACAGTATTATTCAAATCCATGAAAATTTTAATCAACTAATACCATTTTACATAAGATAGGTAATTAATTATATTTTATATAACACAAATTAAAGTTATCGTTTTATAAAAACTGCTCAATATAGAAAAAGGAAAATATTTAACAAATATACACAATAATTATTATATCAATATTAGAAGTTTTATTATTATAAACACACATTATTTGGTAGGTATAATTACTACAGTACTTATATAATTCGTCAAAACTTTTACGGCTTAATAGTTTTACATTTATTTATTTATTTACTTATTTTTTGCTGTTTAAATTAAATTTTCTTAATTCTAAGTCATTTATGAAACAATTTCTAAATAAATTTATCATTGTTTCTGCTGCTTCATCTTCTCTCCCTTACTGGACTAGCAAATCTTCAAAATTAATATTATATTTTTATCCACTTGTTTTTAATAATTTTTCAGATATTTGCTAAATTTATGGGCTAAGAGTATCCGATTCTTCGACAATTATGTATGGGAGTGGAGTCGAATGTTTAACATATCCCACATTCTTAAACAAATTCAATGACACGTTGTTTTTCTCATTAATTAGTGCATGAGGTGATATTCCTAATTCTCCCATTACTTTGGTGACTGCCAATACAATTAGCTTACCAAACCCACGTCCTCTATAATTTGGCTGGACAATCAAAGTACTAAGACCTCCATAACTTCCACACATGGCCCAAGCTAAAAGTTCACCATTATGACGGCTGAATACACCTAATCCAATGTTTAGTTTTACAGTATCCCAAAGATCTGATTTAGGATAAACATCGCTATGAGTCCAAAATGAATAGATGAAATCTATATGATCCACATTCAATTGACCGATAAAAACATCATCAGGAACACTAAAAAAATAATATTATAGTTTTATAAATAAATTGATAATAAACTTTAAAATACATTTAATTTTAAGAAATTTTTTTACTATATACAAAAACATACTCATAATTTCAAATTATTTTTAACCTACCAATTAACTATTATTCTTTTTAAATAATATAAAATAAATATCTAAAGTTTTTACTTTTGTAAATTATACATATTTTATACAAGTATAAAATTATAAATGGATAATTTGTATTAGAATTTATAAGAATTTATATGTCATTATTATATTAAAACCTAAAACAACATGTAATCAATAATAAAATATAGAAAATTATAATATACATAGCCTTATCTCCATAAACTTCATCTTATTCTTTATTTATCATGTTATAAAACAAAAATTCTCTATCTCTTTATAATATGTACAAACCAATATATTCCAATTTTTACGAATTGAGTTTTTACAATAAAATTTAAAATGTATATCTTCCTTGTTATAATATAGATCAGTGATTTTCAACCGATGTGCCGCTATAAATCTATTAATACTTTTATAATTTTGTATTTACCAGTATTATTATAGATTTTAAAGTTTAACGTATAAAAAAGAAGAGCTGATACTCCTCCACAGGGATTCAGGTGTGCAAATCATAGTGTTTAATTTTAATTAGAATTTAAATGCAATGATAAACCATGACATTTGAAAAAAGTATTTTGAGCGAAGTTCTGTCAGATAATGGCATTTAGGTGACAAGGGATTTTATGATCATTTATATTGAACTTAGAGACTTGAAAATTTTATAGGGTGTTCATTTATGTACTATATAACATGTACCGTTATGGTCCCTATATGTGTGATACAATTTTATGTTTCAAATATTTAATAAAAAATGTCAAAATTTTAATCATTACAATACCTACATTATCTGACTGAACTTCGCTCAGAATCGTTTTTTCTAATGTAATGGTTTATCATTGCATTCAAATTCTAATTAAAATTAAACACTATGATTTGCACACCTGTTTCCCTACGGTAGGAGTATTGTCTCTTCTTTCTTCATCATTGTATTCATTTATTTCACAATAATTAACCTTCTAATAGAGTATATTATTGTAAACAGTGTATATATTGTAAATATATAAACGTAACAATAAATATGTATATATTTTATATATAAAATATGCTTCATGTATTATATGGATTAGTGTGCCGCAATAATTTTGTAGGAGATGAAGTGTACCACTGTGAAAAAGGTTGAAAACCACTGACATAGGTGAAGACAGCATATATTTTTATAAATATCTAATTCTAAAACATTTCCAATTTTTTTTAATCCTACTTAAAGTTGTGACTCGGGTACATTTTAAAATTGTACAGTATAGAAAATTTTAAATGTAATACTATCGGGAAAAAACAATCTATTTATATTATAATTTGTTCAATTTTCCATTAAAGAATAAATATGCTATATTTATTAACTTTATTATAGCTTAATCTTAATAGTTACACATATATTTAAAAAAAATTAATTAATATGTATATGTATGTTGTACCTAAATATAAATAAACTATTAACAATAAGTAATAATATAATTTTAAATTTTAAATATTATAGATTTGTATATTATAGAATCTTACTCATAATCTAATCTAGAAGCTTCATTAGCTGGCATCCACTTAAGAAAAGCATTTGAATAAAGTCTACTCTTCAATCCCTTTTCTTCTATCATTTTTTCCACAATGTTCCTCATTCTAAATGGTACAGCTTGAAATAAAGGTTTTTTCTCCCAATTAATAAGATCAGTGCTATATAGAATTCTTTGGAATTGTTCTTCGTTCCCTGGGCAAGTGTATGTCACAATCACATCGGGATATTCTTCTTCCTGAAATAAATATTACTGTGCAATTCATTTCATGTGAATCTTCCACTGTCATTGATGAAAAAATCCTAAAATTAAAAAAGATTCATAAAAGAATAGCTTCAAAAATCTAATACCCTGATCGAAAATCTGGAATTCTGATGCTACTCGTATAAATTATATGAACATCAAATAATAATATTGATATCAATATATTAATATATTATTTATTGTTTTCAAATAAAATAGGTAGTCATTAATTAATTATAATATTTCGGATTATATGCATTCAACAAAATTTTTTTTTTTTTTTTTTTATTTATTTGTTACTTACGGGTCTTGATAAAACGCCAATAAACGTTCCTTTCTCAATATCACTTGAAATATAAAATAATTTGTATGTTGAAACAGAATTTTTATGTTTCCATTGAAATGCATTTTTGATGAAATAATATGCCTGAAAAAAACATAATTAATTCAATTTGTATATAGATCAATATTTCATAATTATAAAAGCTAGTTAAAATAATAAATTTAAATTTCTAGACAACTAGTTTTAGGTAGTAATTATTTGTTTAGAATTTAAATTTTTTAATGTTTTTTACTATTGGATGAAAAACTTGTAATAGTCCAATGACAATTGAGATTCAAATATGAAAAGTAAAATGATCAAATGTTATTTTTGTTTACATGTAATATAATACTATGCATTATATTATGGTTATGTGTAAGGGATCCAAAAATAAAAAATAAAATAATTTTGGGCGGATTACAATAAAATTGATAGTTTTTTTAAAAAAATAAAAAAATACAACAATAAAAATAACCGAAACAAAAAATATCATACAAATATATACTAATTATTATTACTATATTAGGTATTATATAGATACTTACGTGAATACAATTGGGCCAATCGCGTTTCAATACATGCTCACAAAAATATTCCATAGCTTCTTCGGGCATTTCTTCGAAAATTTCGCTTCTCATGGTTCTGACGGACTTCTAAACACGATCAACAAAATTGTTTACAATAATCTGAAAAAGTAAATAAATACAATTTATTACAGTAAAAAATTGTATACATATAGGCATGACGTGTACGCTTACAGTCTTTTTTTTTTTTTTTTATTTTATGCTTGAATGCGAGGAACGGCTTTTACGAAGTTTGAGAACTTCAATAGTAACAACGGTATAATAAAACGTCAAAGATACCACACCACTGGAAACCAAAAACGATACAAATTATTACAAGTATGTTAAATATGTCGTCGTGAAGAATACCAATTAAAAACGATTTTACGGTAGTAATAGTAAATACTAAATACTAAATGCACATACCTATTATATAACCCTATTGTTCAATACAATACGCGACCTGATGACCGAACTAAAACCAAATACCAAATACCGGGTTTCGGTGGGATGCGAATCCGTGGATAACGAGTTTGTGACTGTTTCTTTGTGCCCTGCGAGTTCGTAAGGTAACTAGCGCCACAAACTGCTCACCGCACGGTCTGCGCAAGCGAGCTGCCAGCTGGTATGACACAATGACGTGCGGTAACCTCCACGCGTTACACGTGCATCGCGACGCAGGGTATACATTTGCTCGGCTGGAATTTTCCACACGTTGTTTTAACCCTCTCTTACGGACCGACTTTACGTACACGTACACATATGCTTTCCCATCGGCACGTTTAGTTTTCGTATTTTATTTTTTCAAATTGGACTACACTGCGATTGTGCTCATGTGCCAACCACGTTAATAACTTAAATTTTACGTATTTTCGTATGATTTTTTAAAATTTTTTACCAAATGGTGAATATCATTGGTTTCACGACTCATTACGTATAATTCACTATGAACTAAAATATATATATAGGTAACTATAAAACTATGGCTAATATTCACCCGAAAAAACACGTGCGTGTCATGAGCCCCACCCAATTTCAATTTTTAAATTTTTTTACGCCAACATTTAGCATGCAATTCGCACGATTTGCAAGACTATTATCATGACAAAATTTTGTCATGACTATATTACCTACCACAATTTGCACGCTTTTAGTATTTCTGCAAATTTAAAATTACTAATGCCCGGGGCTGCAGACACGTGTCTCCCTCATAGGTACTAGGTACTACCTATATTATATGTGATAAACTTTTGGAACCGTACGTTAATATTTTTTTACAAAATATTGGACTTTGAATATTTCGTAAAATTCTCGTTTTTATGTATACAATGTTTGATAAAAATGACAATTTTGGGCATTAAAGTCTGAAAATTTTACTGTACTCACATAATATTTAACATGATACAAAAATATTAGTAAAATCCCATGTCTCAATTTTTTTTTATAGTTTTTTAAAGTTGATATTTTTAGTTTAAACGGAAATCTTAGAATTCACAAAGTATTCTTCTTATTATTTCTCAATACTTTTACAATAACAATTAATAAAAAAGCCGAAAAATTTGGTAAATTTTATTGAAACATACTGATGTATATCTTAACGTATTTCCAAATTATTAGAAAAATCTCAAGTCTCAATATTTTTTTATAGGTGTTTAAAGTTAAAATTTGAGTAAAATCAAATTTAAAGTATTTATATAGATTTTTCTTATTATATTTCAATATTTATATTTTACAATAATGTTAAATAAAATTTTGAAAATTTTATTGAAGCTCAAATACTTTTTACTTAACTCAGTTCCAATTAATTATTAATTATTATATTTACAATTTTTTTTTTTTTTTTTTATAGCTGTTTAAAGTATAAAAAACAAAGAAGGAATACTGGTGCGGAAGGGATACAGGTGTAAAGAGGATAGTGTTGAATTTTAATTCCTTTGAATGCAATGATAAATCATTAGATTCGAAAAATTATTATGAGCGAAGTACTGTCAGATTTGGGTATTTAGTTGACTTAGCGGTTTTATGATAAATTATTTATATTGAACGTATACCTCGTAGAGAATGATAAATGTAAAAAATTTTAATCGGTACATATTAGGTATATTATCTGATGAACTTTGCTCAAAATCGTTTTAACGAATGTAATGATCCTGTACCTCTTCCCTCTTGCTTTTTGTTTTTACCATTATTATTTTTGCATCATATTGTTGTTGTCGACGTAAACCGTACATATAATTATTATACCTTATACGTATATTTACCGACCTCCTGTTTTTTTAAATAACTTTTTTATGCGTTTAATTTTATCTTTAATGGTTTAAAAATTTAATTTTTTCACGGTTAAAAACCAAAAAAAAAGTAAAAAATAAGTTAAATACTTATTAATTTAAAAATATTATGGATAATATTTTTGTCCAGTAGGTATTTTATTTTTTTAAATATGGCCACCCTAGATTATATTCAAATTTCAAACCCATAATTTACATATTGTACCTATATAAAATAGGAAGATACATAAAATACAGTAATATAATCAAATTTATTAATATTATCAAAATATTAACTTTAACTGTTTATAATGTAATTGGAAAGATAGACATAACTATTACCATTTACCTGTAAATCTGTAATATAAATAACAATGTATGGCTAAGTCCTAAGTTTAAAGTAAATATTTTTAACACATACGACATACATATTTGAAATACTCGTATATAATGTTAATGTTCTAATACCTATTATAATAAATTTTAAATCTTTAGTCTTTACGATAAAATGAATATATTATTGTTTAATTCAAATAAGTGATCAATACATAATATATTATTATTACAGTATTTGTACTATCCAAATATTGAAATATTCATATATTACAAGTAATATAAGATGTATACAAAATAAAAATAATTTTAAACAAAATAAATGTTCTTTAATTTTAATGAATTGCCATTTTGGTTAATATCTTTAATTATCCGCAATTTTATAGTATAAATCGTCATTATTCCCGCTATATATACTGTTTCGATCTCGTTTCTTGCGAAATTCTATAGCGTGCCATCGAAATAAATAATGTTTTCATTTAATTCAGTCGTTCAGATAAATTTCTAGATCGTTTCCTTAATTTATGGCCCAGAATTATCCGGATTCTCAACGACGACGTATGGTAATGGCGTTGAATGTTTAACGTAACCCACATTCTTAAACAAACACAACGATACGTGATTTTTTTCGTTGATAAGAGCATGTGGAGAGACGCCAGCTTCTCCCATGACCTTGGTTACTGCTAAGACAATTAGTTTTCCAAAACCACGTTTTCTGTAATCAGGCTGAACAATCAAAGTACTCAAACCTCCGTAACTTCCACACATGGCCCAAGCTAAAAGTTCACCGTTGTGTCGGCTAAAAACTCCCAAACCGATATTCAATCTTATTGTATCCCAAAGATCCGATTTGGGGTAAACATCACTATGTGACCAGAAGGAATAAATAAAATCGATATGGTCCACAGTCAATTGATCGATAAAAACATCGGCTGGAACCCTATATACAAATAATATTAAAATTGATATTTAAATAAAAATTTACAATTAAAAAAAAAATATATAATTATGAGTAATTAATATTGATTTACAATAATTTTATTTGTCATGTAGATATAAGTAATTGATTTATAATTTAATATTAGTTAGTTAATTATCAAAAACAATTTTAAGAAATGAAAAATGTTTTGCCAAACTACATTATTTAATTACCTATTAATTTATTATATTTAAATATCTACATCAACATTGTACTGCAATAAAAACTTGTGGTAATGTCTATATTTATATAAATATTCCTATGACTTTTATAGATATAAATAAATGCATTATTAATAAACTCAGCTGAAATTCTAAGAGTTAACATGTTTACATGCATGCATATAATAACATTTTAAATAGTATATAACAATATAAAATATTTATTAATATATACAATCTTACTCATAATCTAGCTTAGCAGCTTTGTCAGCGGGCATCCACTTTAATAAAGCATTGGAATACAACCTGCTCTTCAAGCCTTTTTCTTCGATCATTGTTTCCACAATTATTTTCATTCTGAATGGAATAGCCTGAAATAGAGGTTTCTTTTGCCAATTTATGCATTTGGTACTGTATAAGATTCTTCGAAATTGTTCTTCGTTACCTGGACATGTGTACGTAACGACAACTTCAGGATATTCTTTTTCCTGAAATCAATATTATTTTGCAATTCATATGGTAGTTCTTTGTTATTATTAATAAAAGATATCAAAAAATTAAAGAAAAACTCATTAAATGCTTCTATTTGACGCTCTAACAATCCCAAAAAATCTAAATCTTCAAGATAAGTAAATACAATTCAAGAAGAAACCATACTTGTACTTGTATATAATAATTATATACATAAACAATTCAATTTAAAATTTTTGAATTTATAAATTGTAAAAATTATTAAATATTATTTTGTAGTCATTATTGTGAATATTTGAAAAATACTCAAATCTTTCATACTTACAGGTCGCGATAAAATGCCAATGAATGTTCCATTTTCAACATCATTAGAGATATAAAATAATTTGTAAGTCGAAACTGAATTTTGACGTTTCCATTCGAATGCATTTTTAATAAAATAATATGCCTGGAAAAATAATTAATAAAAAATGTAAATTTTAATATTATAGTT
This sequence comes from Tetraneura akinire, assembly GCA_021307375.1. Classification (NCBI taxonomy): domain Eukaryota; kingdom Metazoa; phylum Arthropoda; class Insecta; order Hemiptera; family Aphididae; genus Tetraneura; species Tetraneura akinire. Next base: position 12,907,516 of record JAIUCT010000001.1, read on the forward strand.
AATATAATAGCTAATTAAAATTAATTATTTAATTTATGAAATAAAATGAAATATTAATTAAATTTAAAATAGTTTCTATAGGTTCTAACTTCTAAAAGTATGTACGAATATAATGTAGTATGTTTTTAGTACATTTGATATATGATTATATACCTATATTATATACATGAATGTTTGCACACACACACACACACACACATATATATATATACAGTGGTCGAATTGAGGGACGGGGGATGCGTGGGGATGCCATCCTTCCACTTTTCTTAGTATAAAAAATCCATCCTACCACTTCTTATGCCCATAAATAAGCATCCCTCCTTAATTTTTTATTTAAATCACCAGTATACAAATAATTATAAAAAAAAAAAAGGTTCAATGTAACTATTTTAATAAAATATATATTATTAATAAACATTACTTATTAGAAAATGTATTACGATTTATTTTTGACATGGAATTGTTTGTGGACGTGAAAACGACAATAAAATAAAATAATGAGGGTACAGAGGGTTATATAATGTAAAGTTATAGATAAGCTAAAAACGTTTGAGACATATCTCATAATCAAATAATATAATATTAATTTTGATTTGATATGTATATAATATATTGTTTGTTTTTATAATAGACTTCTTTAATTTTAATTATTCTACTTCTTAAATGTTATAAAATATAAAATACTGGAACATTTATTGGTGGGGGGAGGGGGAAAAGTTATCAATGGAACTGTAACGTATAAAATTATTATGTTTCTTTAAGTAGGTATAGGCATCCCTCCACTTATTTTACCCCACTTCGACCATTGTATATATATTTATGTAATATTTAGTTCCTATGGATAATTAATATTACTGAATTTTATTTTTGATCGACGTCTTCAGACATAAAAGAAACAAAATAGACACACATCACTGTAAAACCAATATACATTTTCAAAAATCTAATACTAAATTTTAAATTTGAATGTATACTAGTTAAATTACTAGATCTTCATGGTAACAGAATTATATCGGTAAATTAGATAACTGAATTTAATGTATTATTTTCATATTTGCAATAACGAATGAACATAATACTTAATGTGATAAAAATGTATATAAATACTATTCATTAGGTATTTGTTTTTCTCTAAATAGATTTTTCGTAGAATACGAAATAATACATTATGATTTTATAACTAGGTACTTATTGAATTATTCAAGCAGTTATTCAATAACAGAGAATAATTATATTTTGACTTATATGTTGTAAATTTGAATAAAATAATAATAAGATAATATTACTATTTTGGTATTATATTAGACTTTCTGTTAAAATGTTAAATTTAAAAACTTAAATTGAGTAATAAAACAATATTGTGCGAAGAACTGAGAACTGACTAAGATACTGAGATACTTTAGCCAAGTATTTATAATATAGTTATAATTATAAATATTCCTATTCAAAAATATATTAATATATTCATTATTTATGTTTTATAAACATCAAGGATTAAAAATTATATAATATCGTAATGTTTTCCATATTTCCTGGTTCATATTAAAATACGAAATTATCACCACTCTGTATAATATAATATAATATTTGTATAGTATGACGAGTTGTTATATTTGCCATATTTGTTTTTAGTGTATTGGCTGAACTGAAATTTTAAAATCTGATTATGAGATTAACATTATATTATATGCATTATGCATATATTTAATACTTTGTAAATGATAGTGTTTAATTAAGTTATAAATAAAGTAGCTCAAATGTTAATCTAAAAATACCTATGAAATTATTCTGTATTCAATATTAATTTAAGTAGAGAAGTAGACACATAACAAAAGTTAAGATATTATTTATTACACGATTAAATACAATAAGCAATTATTTTAATACTAGTTACTACTTATAAATTATAATTAACTAACTATAACTTTCTAGTTGGCAGTTTCCTATATCTAATATTTTAAAGTTTAAACTAAAACCATTTTAATATTTTGACTCTTGAGAAATTAGAAACAGTGTCATATTTTATGTATTTATATTTCAAAATACGTGTAAAATTCGTTAGATATACTGAATATTATCAGTATTTTTTTTTTTGCTATAGTTATTATTTAATATTTATATAACTATTTTGAAACATTAAATAAAATATAAATTATATTATAACTCAAAAATCAAAGTATAATAATTCCAAAAAAATTTAACTTACGTAAAATATCTATGTGAATACTTAATAAAATGTTCAAGTCACTATAATTTATATTTTTTCTGCAGTTTTATAATAAGTAAAATCGAATATATGAAAATTATAATTTCCACGGATCGTACCGTTTTATAATTATTTTTCCTATGTTATATAAGAAAAATAATGAGAAATTCAGTAAAGTAACATAAATAAAGTATCAACTAGATGCAACTACTTCTACTTAAAATATCCCCATTAGTGATAATTTCGCTTTCGTGGGTATTTCAATAGGTGCTCAATAAGATAAATTTATGTTCCTCACTCGATAACGATAGATCACATATTATAACTGTTGTCTGTTACTATATTTGGTACTACTGTACATCTGTACTGTACTAAAATTCAAAATATAAAAATATCTTTACACAGACAAGAGACAACTTTAAACGAGACTTTAAATTTATACGGAGCTTTAACTTTAATTATATGTAAAATTTTAACAAATCGTCTCGTAACCTATAGGTAGAGTATTTAATACGAGACTTAATAAATTACTATTACTAAAAATAAACAGAGAAATATTATTTTCGAGGATATCACATAGGTAGTTATTTATTTAAAATTTTGTCTAAAAAATCTGGTATGAGAGATAAATGTTCTCGATTTATAAAATTTTTGGATTTTTTGTAAATATACTTTGTCGAAAGCTTTATACAGTAGTGTTTTGTTTAGGATTTTTTCGATAAGATACATGGACTTTTAAATTTTAAAATCTTTATACAAAAATAATAACGTATCGTTTATAAAATAAATTTTAAAAATAAAATCACGGGTTGTTCGTATTATGGTTATACCTCCCTCCCTACTATAAAGTACGCAATGCCATAATACGTAACGTATATAAATACAATGTATACATTTCCTAAACATCCTAAAACCATATAAAATATTATGTTTAAAAAAAAATCCATTTCCAAGGTCACACTTAAACATACTCTTACCAAAATATATAATAAAATATATTATAATTTATTAATAAAATAATATTATAATTTATAAAAAATTTATTTGTGGTTTTGTTGCACAGCCGATGAATTACGACTTTTCAAACGAACACATACGCGCGTAAAACAGACTTAAATTCCCGATTTAGACATTTTGAAGTCTAAGCCAAAAATGAAAAAGGAATTTGAGAGTCCTATATTACTCCTATACTGTGGTATATAGCTGCCACGAAAACTAAAGGATAGTCGCAATTCATCCGTGTCTTCCGCGCCATTACATTGCCAGTTTTTTTTCAGTAGGTCTCAACATGTTATTTAAACGATATCTGTCATAGATAATAAAATATAACGATACACGTTTAGTAGTGTTTTGAATTTTAAATTATTCGCTTATTAATTATTATACTTTATACTATAGGTACCACGCTATATAAATTATATGATTCTGATTCAATATTATGACTTTTAAGTTACTTACATGTAAATCGTATATCTTTATCATAAATAATTTTCATAATTAACATACCTATCTAAATATTATATTTTTAATATTTTAAAACAAAAAAATAAAATATTGCACCGATTACTAATTAGCCAATTTTTTTATTTTTTAGTTTGATTACTCCTGGCACGAAACTGTCGATTTTCCGTCTATATAGACTGTGTAGACTATAGACCGTTATAGATATATTTATATTGTTTGCTATGCAACGATCATTATATAATAATAGACTAAAATAGATTAAATAACTATTAAATGATTATATCATTTTCTCCAAACAATTTATAAAATTGTTATTAGTTTATTATATGGCAAAAAAAAAAAATCGTCGGAATGATTTCTCGTTATGTCGACATAATAATGATGATATGATTATAGATACCTATATACTTACACGTTATATATATATATAATATTTGTTTTTATAATAATTAATAATGCGTAGGAAAAAGTGATGAAAACTAAACGGACACGAGGATTATTACCGCATCAATATACTTGCAATACGTCAGAGGTCTGGAAAACGAATTACCTGTTAACTCATATATGATATTATTATTATTATTATTATTATTATTATTATTATTATTATTATTATTATTATTATTATTATGAATTATGTATAATTACTAATTAGTACCTCTAGTTGATATTAAAATATTATTTATTACTTAGGTATAATATAATATAAAAAATATAATATCGTGGCGTATAAAATAAAATCTTATTATAAAATGTCGGAAATCCGTCGATCACTTACATGGATGCTGTTTGGCCAGTCGTGTTTCAACACTTGTTCGCAAAAATATTCCATCATTTCTTCGGGCATTTCTTCGAGAATTTCGCTCCTCATGATTATTATTAATATAGGTAGTTATTTGTAAGACGTATTGATACCGTTAATAATATTATTGTATAAATTAACAATAATAATTGTTTCTGTCTGGTATATCGATGAAACGATTTAAGAGCGTTTACCGTATGAGAAAAAAAAATAATATATTATAATATTAATATTAATATTATATCCACGAGCTGCAAAATAGATGCGATGCGTAGCGACCGTACACAAATAATGTCCAATATTGGCTGAACGGCAAACGTACCGCCACGGTTCGCGGCGCTACAACGGATTAATTTATATTATTCGGAAAGTGCGCCCGCGCGCGCGCGCTGGACGATATCGTATATTAAATGCGACGTATGCAGTTATAAAATGTCGAAAACTAGGGTGTTAAATTATATATTATATAATTTTAATTACCACGGTAATAAGACGTCAGTACACGCAAGTATAAAAACATGTAAACAAATTAGGTACTTATATGAAAATTTATATAAATACATTGACTTTGGTCATTTCTATTTCTGTTGAACCGTGGTAGGTATAAAATATTATCGTATTATGTTATTCTGCTCCGTATAATGTCTCTATGTTACATAATATAATATTATTATAACTATAACGAAAAAATTTAAAAATCGATATACTCACTGGTTTTATGTAGTATGTACCATGTACCTTGATTTTATAATCAATGTCAGGACCTACACGGCTACACGAAAAACTAGAAAAATATGCTCCTTGGACTTCGTACCGCCAAAAGTCCGCCGTCAAAATTATTCAAAACATTATTATTTAATATTTATTATTCTAGTTTAACCTTTAACGTGTAAGTATTAAATAAACGTCCGCAACGGCATCGTATTGTCCGATTAGGATCCGAGCCAAGCGTTCGTGTACGGGATGATCGGAATTTCACGTTACAAAGATATTGGAAACGAACTGCACAAGGCACAACCCTGTCGTTCTTGTAATACAAAATTCTGTTCATTTCGTGTATATGCTAGACCAGCGGTTCCTGTGGTCCGCAGCCCTCCTGATGTGAATGTCCGCGACACTCATCGGGGGTCCGTGGCAGACTGGCAGCCTTCATACAAAACATTATTACTATATTGTTGGATTATTATTATTATTATTTTCATATAAATTATAAAATATATCTTTATTATATAAAATACAAACTTATCTTTATTACATCAACAATGGAATTCGATTCAATTAAATAGGTATTTAAACCTAATAATTTTATTATATATATGATGCGGTCTTATGTCTGTAATTTATAATATAAAGTAATTATTATAATTTTAGTTGTGATAACATAAGATGTTTCGTAGAAAAAAAAAAAAAGGTATTTGACAAAAAATTAATAAGGGGTTCGTGATTTCTAAAAAATGCCTATAACTGCCCCCTTAGAAGCATCCAAGAGTATAAAAGTATGTAAAAAGACATATCATGACTATTTTTTTTTTTTTGCTCATAAACTCAGGGATCCGTGGCTCAAGGACAATATTTTTACAAAGATCCGCGTGCGACAAAAAGTTAAGATCCATCATTGTACTAGACTATTACATTTTCCTACGAAATAATACTAATGATTTGTGCGTAAAATATATTATTCGAAATCACGAGCAACTTGTATTTTGAATATTATAAAATTATGTTTAGTTGTTTTTGCGAAAGAAACTATTTTTTAACTACCGAATTCATCGTCGTCGTCGTCATTTTTTCTAAAATAATGAAGTTTATTACAATTATTATTCTACGAATATTATAGTATACTCGTATGGTTAATGTAGTTTGGTATTATACTTTTATTTAGGTACTTAGCGTTTACATACGGTGGCCAGACGTACTATTTTTCGTAAGAGTGTAAGACAGTACTTTTTTTTTTTTGAAAAATTATGGGCTAATAACTAAGTAATTAGTAATTAAAGATGTTAATGATTTTTTTATAATTTGATTTGATTTATATTTTATGGTTTCTACCTAACATATTTTAAACGATGACGAGTGACTAATAATGGCGGCGACAGCTGTAGAATTCCGGCCTGTATGACAATTATAATAATAATAAAAAATTATATAGATGGAGATTGACAAAACGATAAAAAAAATATACACGTTAGGCAATTATTAGTTATGACATATGACAGAGGTGAACGTGGAGCTACGTTTTACAATTGTACTTCTTTTTTGGATTTTTATACCTGGTCAATGGTCACCAATGGTCAATAGGTACTCAATGGTCGTATATATGCGAATTATATTTTATAATATTATTTAAAACTGGTCAGTCAACAGGTAGGAATAAAATAAGAGCGTGGGAAATGGGAATAGTTATAGTCTCGATACGGGCCGCTGCCCGACAAAAGCGCCATAAACTTTTTATCAATATACGGTTTCTGTGAAGTGTAGACAAGATGTGACAACATGACGCGTATATACTCAATAATAATATAAGACGTACTATATATACATTTATGATATAACCTACATACCAACGGGTATTAAAATGTTGTCTTCTTGTCTTATTAAATGATAGAAAAATAGAAAAATCAACTATATAAATAATAAATAATGTTTTATGTTTACTAAATTCAATAATGATAAGTATAAAAATGAGTTAAATTTATACAAATTGCCTGAAAACTTTCGTGTGAATTGGATAATATATATAATATTATGGTAGTGAATAGTGATGGTAGGGTAGGTGCTAATTTGCATATTATAATAAATTAAGATTTGACAACTGTGATAAATCTTAGCTTAAAAAAAAAAAACGATTCTGAGTAAAGTAATTTTAAAAATACAATATATTATTATGTTTATTACTTTATTATGAGTATTTTAAAATATTTTATCCGAAAGTTTTATACAAAATTTTCGGAACTCAAATATTATTTAAAAATTTCACAATAGTACGAGTAGGTACCTACTACAAACTTGTAACGTTGTAACCTTTATAAAGTTCTATATTATAATATAATACTTAAATGATTAAATTAAACTAAAAATAATAGTCACAAATTGATTATTGCAAAATTTCAATAGTCTTTGTCTTATTCTCTATATTTATCTTAAAATAAATTTAAATATATTTCGTCAAAAATATATGTCTTATACGTATAATTAATAAATTTCGTTACATCCTGCACATAAAAATGTGTAATCTATTTGTAATTCGAACACGTGAACTCGGTCAATTCGAAAGAATTTATCTTTTGGCATTTATACCTACGGAAACGGACCTTTAGAAGCAGCCGTTTCGGCGCCACTGTCGCTAATATAATAAAAAGTACAAATTATTATTTTTTATTCCATTGACTATTCAATTAGGACTATTCATTTGGACGCTGAATCGAATGGCGCAATTATTATTTTTTTGTCTAAATGCACTTTTTCCATTAAAAAAACGAAATTGAAAAAACCGTTTGGCGCAACGCGCACCTCATCCAGTGTGTGTTTTTATTCAAAATGATGTTTTTTCCATTTTTGTACAAAACGTACCTTTTCCTAATCACTATAATAATGTATTGAAATATCTTTTTTTTTCCCATATCATACTATTTCCTTAAATTTTGTGCAAAACGTTCCAATTCCATTATTGAGTAAAACGATCATTTTCCTATGCAATAAATATGCAGTCTACTTTTTTTATTTATTAAAACGTGATTAATGTTTATTAGTTGAGTGTTGGAAAAAAATTTAAAATAATATGTTCATCTATTTTTGTTATTATTTTATTATATTAACTAGCTGCCAGTGGCACGTGTGAAATGCTTTTCCGCTACCATAGCTGGTGGTAGAATACTGGTGGGGGTGAAAAGCTTTTCCGCCACTGTAGTGTTTGGGTGGAGTAGTCTTTTCTTCGGGTATTACATTGAGTCCGACGAAAGTAGTTTTTTATGGGATAACTGTTGAAGTTGGCCGCCTTTGTTCGCATATTTAGTGGTCCTATTTACACTCTTTTCTGATGAACAGTCCGTGGTCGGACCACGATAATAGACACTTAAAGGAGTACTCAGTACTCCATCAGCGCACTCACTAACCCTTAATAAACTATACGGTAAACATTTTAGTTGCAGTCACCAAGTCCGATTGATTGAGTTGTATTATACGTAGGTATTAATTTAAATGATTATAATTTATAAATTTATAATTAGTTCCTACCCACTATGCAAAATACGTTACAAAACATTGTCGCTATGTTGAATTTGTGTTTCATATGGAATATTACTAATTAATATCAATGCAATATTCCAAGACTGTTACATTAAAATAATGTTTTTAATGTTATTAAATAATATTATTTAAACGTTTAAAATTTGCTATTGATGCAATGTTACGTTGTAACATAAATGCAATATTGTAAGATTGTTTCATAGAAATAAAGTTTTTAGTATTAATAAATAATATTATTTGAATGTTCAAAATTAGCTATTGATTCAATGTTACGTTGTAACATAAATGCAATATTCTATGATTGTTTCCTTAAAATAATGTTTTAAATTTGATCAAATAATATTATTTAAATATTTAAAATTTGCTGTTGTTAAAATATTGACAATATTTTCTTAAACACAATACTTATATCATTTTATTTATTGTTTATAATATTTATAATAATATATTATGTAAATAAATTTAATTAAAGTAAATTTGAAATTATATATTTAATTTTTAAAATCATTTAAATGATTAACGAAAAGAAAAATGGAACGAACTAACAAATACTGAGATTGATATGTCAAAATTAATTTAATTTTAGTTTGAATATTATAAGAAGGAACCTATTTTATTTAAAAATGTTAGCTCAATAATAATATACTATATATGCTTTTATTTTTATAAGAGATTATATTATATATAATCAGGCACGTATCTAGACCGTGATCTTGGGGGGGGGGGGCGATTTTTTTTATAAATATATCTATGTCATAAGTTGAATACTCATATATTTATACTTTATATACAATTAAAATAAATACACATAAACTATATATGTTTAAACTTTATGTTTATATGTTTTATTATTTTCCATATAAAGAGAGATATTTAAAGTTACACTCCCTTGGTCAGTGATCACGAGCCGCCACTGGTATAATTATATTACGTTACAAATATATAGGTATCTAGACTTATTCAGGTATTCAATTTCATTAAACGTAAAAAGAGTTAATTTATAAAATTATTACGATATTTCTATTAAAATTAAATTAATTATTGAATTTTGTATAATATTATACGGTCCTTGGGGGGGGGGCGATCGCCCCTATCGCCCCCCTTAAATACGTGCCTGTATATAATATGATATATGTAATAAATTTATACAAACTTTATTATATATTGATATTATAATAGATTCTAATAATATAAAAAATATTATTGTACAACTTTTAAATTTCGCGTTTATTTACAACAGTATAAATAGGTAGGTACATCAACTATAAACGTAATATTGTATCTACTTGCTACTTGTATAATCTTATATACTTGTAGATATATATGCGCAGTTGTCCCTCCTTAGTCCTTGGTTTTTTCTGGATAAATTATTATAATCATGTTTTAATCTTAATATATAGGTAATACCACAAAATAAAATAAAAACATTTATTTTAAAAATTAAAATTTTTTACCTCCCCTTGACAAATTCCTGCGGACGCCCTTGCATAGAATATAGATTTTAATTTAAAATTTATGTTGTATTTATCTATTTAGGTATATTATATCCAATATTCAGAATATACCGTATTATCGGCTAACGAGTATAATGAATTATATAGTTTAATACCATTAACCATTGTATATTCTCTTTAAATATGTCGATTTAAATAAATTTTGTCATCTGATAGGTAGGTAGGTAGGTTTAGGCGTATGTCCCAAAAGTTCGATCAAATCGCCGATCATAGTTCGAATCCAAATTACAGAATAAATTATTGCATTTTTTCTAAATTTTACGTTTTATTTAATTTTCCCATAACATAATTCCAATATTGATAAAATATTACCTTAGTAACATCTATGTAATGATATATTTTCAATGTTACATTTATGTTACAATGCTACATCTTCGCAACAGTGCATGGACATTTCAAATACGCGTCATTAGCAGTTGCAGCAACGTTTATGTAACATTACTGTAACTTAAAATGCAATGTTCCATGTTTTTTTTGAAACAACTATAAAACATTGTTGGAACAATTTCTTGCACAGTGGGATAACTTTATATAACAAGCTTTTCTTTGATGGTAAAATAAACAAAAAAGCACCTTTTGCAAAAAAATAAAATTTTAAAATCCAAAAATTTTCATAAAAAATTAATTTATCGAACTGTCTATTAATATCGAATTAACTGATTTTTCAATTTTTTTTTAAATTATTAGAATAATGATATGATATTTAGAAGTAGTCAAAACAGAAAATCGCCTTTCCTGAAAAATTGTTTTGGGAAAAAGTACGTTTTGTTTTTTAACCTTTCAATTTTAAATTTAATATAGTTTGTAAATTTTATATTTTGTTTATAAAATATTAAAAGTTAAAACATTTAAAACACATAAGTACCTACCTAAATATTTTATATAGGTACCTATTTTATGGAAATATGTTTCAATGGATATCATTTAATTCTTTAGATTCTGAACGAAGCGAAGAATGCACTGGTTTTACAATAATATATGTGTCTTTTTTTATATTAATGTAATATTTTTTATTATAATTTTTTAACATTTAGAGTAAGTGTAGGTGTAAAAAAAATAATATATTTAACCATTAAATTATACTCACAAATCATTATACCTACATATATTTATATAGCTGTGTTTGATTCTATAATATTAATGTATCTAAGCGTTATATTAAAATACAAATTATTATTTGAAAAACTAACTAAATACCTATGTATAATCATTAAATAATAATTAATCATGTTGTTCATATCATTGAATTTAGAAAATACTATTTTTTTTTTTTTTTTTTTTTTTTTTTGCAGCAAATATTATAAAAATAGAAGAGTAAGAATTTATTATATTTCACATTTGCTAACAATTATTTATTAAAGTCGATTAAAATAAATTAAAATTTTTGATTTTTAATTTTAAACATGATTTATTAAACAATTGAAAATTACGTTTTTATTATTTTTATTAATCGTAATTTATAATATACTAAATTAAATACATTTATTTTTTTTTTTTTTTTTATTTGAAAAATTCAAGGTTATATATTTTAGATATTATTTTTACTTTTTAGACATCGAATTTAGCGCAATAAAAATTTAAGACACTTTTTCTACCCGAAATAATGATTTGATTTTCACAAACAGTATACGAGTATGTTTTTGGTTGGAAAGTGGATGTAGTTGGTATTTTATTTAGGTCATTTTTTTAATTTTTCAAAATTGATCCTATGCGATAGGAAAAACGACAAAAAAATGTAATTGTACACATAGGTAGGTACCTAGTCGTAATATTCATGCATGATACAATTTTGGAACAATTACGTTAATTTTAATACAAAATATAGAACTTTGATTATTTCCTAAAATTCTCATTTTTATGTATTTAATGTTTGATAAAATTGGCAATTATTTTGGATTTTAAGGTCTGAAAATTTTGCTGAAGTATATTTAAATATGACTTAACATAATACAAACATATTAGAAAAATCCCAAGTCTTAATTTTATTTTTATAGCTGTTTAAAGTTGATATTTTTAGTATAATCGAAAATCTTAGAATCCATGTGGTAGGTACCTACTTACATTATTTTTAATATTTCTTAATACTTTCATAATAATTAGGTAATAAAAAAGAAAAAACATTTTGAAAATTTAATTGAAGCATATATATGATAATATGAAGATACGAGTATATATCTTAATGTGATTCCTAAATATTAAAAAAATTTCATATTTCAATTTTTTTTTTTTATAGGTGCTTTAAATTTTAATTTTAATAAAATCGATATTTAAAGTAGGTACCTACCTATTTATGTGGATTTCTTATTATATTAAAATTTTACACTAATGTTAAATGAAATCGACAACAATTTTGAACATTTTATTGAAGCTCAAATACATATTACTTAACTCAGTTTGACAGTTTCAATCAGGCCCGCGCTTACCTTTTAGCTGCCCTTGTGCTATAAGAATAATGGCTGCCCCTACACCATACCATAATCGTAATATTTTATAGTATTCTACTACAGTGGTCTATTCATTAAAAAAAAATGTAAGGGTTTGTTTAACAAGTTGTACCTATCAGGCGCGGATCCAGAAAATTTTGACAGGGGGTGCTAAGATAAAAAAAATTATTAGCAGAGATTTACTTTTTCATTTTTTTAAAATACAGGTATGTATAAAAAGTTTTTCAACATTAACATTTTTAATAAATATTACTTTTAATTAACATTACAATAATAATATTATGAACAATTTTTTTTATAAAAATTATATATAAAATATATATTTTATAAAATATATATTTTATAAAATAAAAATTTTATTGATGGTCAAACGATAGGGGTGCTTGAGCACCCATAGCTCCCCCCTAAATCCGCGCCTGGTACCTATAAACAGTAATTCAGAATTTTTTTCTCCTTATAATGTAGAAAAAACAATTGTTTAATAAATAAATAATAACTTGCTTAACAATGTTAACAATTACATCATAATATTTATATAAAATATTTAAATTATAATACATTAAAAATTTAATAATTAGGTAACTTATTATATTTGATATAACATTTTATTATTATTATAATATATTTCAAATAAGATAATATATTATGATTTATGATTTGATACACATATATATTTATATATTTCGAATTTTTATCAAAATAACGAAAACATTTTGATATTCTAATTAAATCTTGAAACTAATTTTATCTAAAAACGACCATATCTATATCATAGAGATTATTTTAAGTTTAAGGCCGCCCTTAAGTTTTGGCCGCCTTTGTTATTTGCACACCTTGCACACCTAGTTAGCGCGGGCCTGGTTTCAATTAATTGTGAATATTACATTTACTTTTTTTTTTTTTTTTTTTTGTAGCTGTTTAAAGTGTAATAAGTAAGGGAAGGGATACTGGTGTGGATGGGATACAGGTATAAAGAGGATAGTGTTGAATTTTGATTAACATTTGAATGCAATGATAAATCATTATATTCGAAAAAAATATTCAGAGCAAAGTACTGTCAGATTTGGATATATAGGAGATTCATTTAGGGTGTTTTATGATAAATTATTTATATTGAACGTAGAGACTGATAAATGTAGAAATTTTAATTAATACGTATATTATCTGATGAACTTTGTTCAAAAACGTATTTTCGAATGCAGTGACGGTGATTGGAATATAAATTCAACTTGTGAAAATTACATGTAAACGGCCCAAGAAAGACCTTTGTCACAAATATGTAATATAATATTAATATTACTTATATTTTCTTCTACATCTAAAGTTTAACTGTTTAAGTAATAGCTCTATTTTCATCATCTACCTACATCAAATTGTTTATTATTATTCATTAGTTCATTAGGTACCAATACAATATATTTTCAATTTCATTGTCATATTTTACCAAATCCAAGCTATCTAATAAAAAGCAAAATCAAAATTCCCAGTAAATTATAAAATATCCAACAGTAAAATTGATACCTAAATACAAAATCAAATTTATCCACAATTAATTAATACTACTATTCATAAATAATTCAAAGAGTATTGAGTAGGTAAATAAATTAAATGAATACATATTAGTTAAATGGTACATTATTGTTCATTCATTATAAAAAAAATTTTGGTAGTATACATTATATATTTATTATTTTTCAATGTATAGGTAGGTACTTCTTAATTACATTTTAATTGTATTAATGATAATGATTAATTGTATTAATTAAATGAAATATATAATCGGTTTAGCATTTTGGACGGTATCGTCAATTTATTAGAATTATTATTTTTATAGTAGGTAGTAGATACTAGATAATATTAAATTTATATTGGATAAAATTATTTCTGGCATTGTGGTGTGTCGGATATTGTATGGTCGAATAATCGTCTGACGTCTATCAATACTCGTAATGCAATTATATATTTATATATTATAATTACAATTAAATGTAAAAATAGGTAAGTATTATTAAAAATAGAAAATATAAAGCGGTTCAAAATTAAACATTTTTTGAAGGTTAAGTGTGTAATTATTGGAGTCCTATTGGCAGTAGTCCATACACAAAAAATAAACAGTACTACAATTTACAAGAGTAAATAGAAAAGTTTCTTGTTTCCTTTAAATTTTAATATTACAGGCTCAATATCGTTACTATATAGGTTAATATGGGTACATAGATGCCACCTACTAGGTTAGGTTACTATAGGTTAATTTATAATTATAAAAGTTTATATGAATAATAAAAAATGTTACTTTTACCATTTTTATATAAATACCATGTCCTTAATGTATTATGTTTTCCATTATTGAAACACTAAAATTATTAATTACCCCCATTATTAATTATTACCTTAAATATTATATATTTACATTAATATAAAAGTATATAACGCAATATATATTTCAAATTATTAACATTTCTCTAAAATTATACTTTAAATATATTTTTTAAAATTAATTGCAATGTTTGTTTTTATTTATTTATTTTTTTTTGTCAATTTAAAAATTAAATTAAAATAATAATGAATGCAAAAATTATCTTAATTATAATTTCATTGTCTTAAAGTTAATGATTTATAATACTGCAGAAATATTGTTTATAAAAATAAAAAAATGAATATATAAATGTTTTTAAATGGTCGGTGAGTAGGCATATTATTAAAACTTAATTTTTTTTTTATATAAAAATTAGGATTAAAATTACTTGATTTACTCAGAAACTTTTTATCAATTAACCGGTCACGAATGACTAATTAGTAATGACCATATTATATTTATAAACAATATATTATAATTCTAAATTATTTCTGTTAGTTACAATTATATTTTTAATATTTAGAAATACAGAGTAGGAACTAGAAACATATTTATGTTGTTAGGCACCAATACATTTTCAGACTACAGGTGTATTATGCATTTCATGTAATATTTATTATGAAATTAATTTTTCCCATAGTGATGAGTATAAAATATAACAGGTATTAAGAATATACAAAATAATAAAATCTGTACAAATATCATATTTTTTCAATTTCATTAAAAAATTTAACTTTAAACCTATAATTAATGAAATAATTAATGAAAAAAAAACAAGGTAAAACATAATTATATGGTTATTATTGAATTTTCCAAATGGAAATTAAAATTTGGTAATTTTATTAAACATTATAAAAAAAAAAAAAAAAATAGAATTTATAGACATTTTCAAAGTTCTATTTTAGATTTAAAATCATAGTAGGTACCAAAATTTTTTCACATACATAAAATGTCTTAATACTTAATAAAATGTTCAAGTCTCCAGTACTCATATCTGTTTAGTTAGCAGATATTGAGCAAAATTAAGTTTTAAAAATTATAGTTTATTTAAGTTATTGAATTCTACTGTTTTTTGTCATTGTTTAATAGTTTTTTCTATTTCTAAAAGAAAACTATTGGTGAATTCAATAAATGATTTAAATAAAATACTAACTAGATCCCATTCTCTACTGATAAAATAGCCTATTCATTAAAATTACCACTTTTACTGCCCTAAATAAAACTGCATATTGTTCTTTCATACATTAAAAAAAAATAAAAAAATAAAAAAAAATACACTATTATAAAACCAATGCCTAGATTTTTGGCTTTGTTTCACTCAATATCTAAAATTATAAATTATTTAGAATGTAATTTTTTTTAATATTTTTATTTTAAATTTATTTTCATTAAATACATGAAGATGAATTATTTTGTTTTTGTTAAAAAACCCTTAATTTTCTTAATTTACTATATAAATCAAACTAATAATGAATAATTATTGAAGAATGCTAAACACTAAGCATTACTATTTTCAAATCACCACAATTGTATATATATTTTTTTTAATTATACTAATAAATAATTTCACCCAAATTTAAAATGTAAAGGTAAATAATTATAATAAATAAATTCATTTTAAAATGTATTATTGTATAATGTTGTACAATATATATGAATACATTTTTATTTTGATATTATTTTTATGGTTTTATTTGTGATGCTTGTTTATATATGACAGCACCCGGATCAAGTATATTATATATCACAGATTTTTTAGCAGCAGCTATAGTATTTCGCATTAACATGGCAACTGTCATTGGTCCAACTCCTCCAGGTACTGGTGTTATATATCCAGCAACTTTACTTACTCCTTCAAAATCTACATCACCCACTAGATATGATTTAGATGTCTGTTGGTTGACAACTCTAGTTATACCGACATCAATGATGGCTGCTCCTGGTTTAACCATATCAGCACGAATTAAATTTGGAACACCTAAATAACAAAAATTATTCATTATGAAATTTAAGAACAATGGTTTTAAATATTTTGTGCTTCACATTATTATAGTTTATAAATAATGAATAGACTGGAGTATAAGACATATAATAATTATAATTAATTTTGCATTATTATTTATTAATATAATTTATGTACTTAAGCCTTATTATTGAAATATGATAATCACGATAAATTAATATATTCTGGTGAAATTATATTTATAATAGTATTCAAAATTTCAAACACATCTTTATTAAAATAATCAATAATTGTAAATAATTACATGTAAATAATTTTTTTTTAAATATTGATAGAAATATTAATATAAAAATTAACATCTTATATTTTAAGTGAAAGAATCAATAGGTATAATTTTACTGTAACATTTAAAAAGGCTTATTAATTTTAAATGTTCATATATAAGAAATTTCAAATAACTTATTTTATGTTTTTATTTAATATGAATTTTATAAGTTTTAAAAATATTTAATTTTCTGGCTAAAGAATAAATTACATAAAATTACCTTTGATAACTCAGTGAAGCCAAAAAAAAAATAATTTAAATTTGACATATAAAAACATCAGATAACAATAAAATCAATCATTTCTTTAAATAAAAAAGTATAATAAACGTTAAATGAACTTCCAAACATTCATAAATATTACCTGCTGCAGATACAATAATGTCAGCGGTTTTTGTGAATATAGCTAATTGATCTGGTGGTGTATATCGATGACATATTGTTGTTGTTGCATCCATTCCTGATGTTTCACCTTAATATATAATTTAGAGATATATGAGTATATAACTTTTATTGTTAATTATCATTCCATTAAAAATTTAAGAAAATAATCATAGATTCATATAATTATCAGGCATTTATAAAATTAAATATACATTTGTACATGCATAATTTAAATATACTTCTATTTATATTTAACATTAAAATATTAATTATTATTTACTAAACTAAAAAAAAAAATGGTAAATTTTTCTATACTTCTTGAAAAAGTGTATTTTAAATTTTTTACCTACAAATATTTATATATCAGTTATACATTTTTAAGATAAAATAATATTAAATATAATTTTAGCTTTAAATTAATTTACATTATACATAATAGATATTAAGTAGAGATGATGTACTTTATTTATATAAAAACATTACTCATAAATAATTAATTTGATTACAAAAAAAAAAAAAAAAACAAAAAACAAAACAGTTTTAAGATAAGAATAATAAACTTCCTCTATCCTAAACTTAAAACTGTTTTTTTTTTTTTTAATTTATGATTTAAAAATGATCTAAAAATTGTTTTAATTAAAATTTATTACAGAGAATAGTGTTGGATTTTGATTAACATTTGAATGCAATGATAAAATCATTAAATTCGAAAAATTATTTTGAGCGAAGTTCATCAAATAATTTATGTACTGATTAAAAATTTGTTTAACATTTATCAGTGTCTACATTCAATATAAATAATTTATCATAAAACCCTTAAATGAGTCACTTAAATACCCAAATCTGACAGTACTTCGCTCAGAATCAGTTTATCAAAATTTAACACTATCCTCTTTACACCTGTATTCCTTCCCTTGGTTTTTATACTTTAAATAGCTATAAAAAAAAATCGTAAATGTAATAATTCACAATTAATTGAAACTGAGTTAAGCAAATTGTATTTGACCTTCAATAACATTTTCAAAATTTGTATTTAACATTATTGTAAAATATTGACATATAATAAGAAGAATTCATATAAATACTTAAATATTGATTTTATTGAAATTTCAACTTTGAACGCTTATAAAAAAAAATTGAGACTTGAGATTTTCCTAATATTGTGGAAATACGTTAAGATTAAGATATATCAGTATGCTACAATATAATTTTCAAAAATGTTTATTTAAAAGTATTGAAAAATAATAAGAACACAAGTATGGATTCTAAGATTTTCATTTAACTGAAAATATCAACTTTAAACAGCTATAAAAAAAAAATGAGACATGGGATTTTTCTAATATATTGTATATATATTGTATATATATGTTTATATATGATGTTAAGTAATATGTAAGTATCCTAACTTCAGTAAAATTTTCATACCGTAATAGCCAAAATTACCAATTTTATCAAAAATTATATAGGTACATAAAAACGAGAATTTTAGGAAATATTCAGTCTTATATTTTGTAGAAAAATTAATGTAACGGTTTCAAAATTTTACCACATATATAATATATAGTACCTATGTGAATATAATTAAACTCTCTAACTTCAAAATTCCCCGAGTTATCATGAAATATTGAAATCGAATTCATCAGAATTTCAGTTTTCGTGAAAAATGCCGTTTTTTCTATCGCATAGGGTCACATATGCTATTCGTGAAAATCGAGGCATTATTTTGGGTAGCAAAAGTTGTCTTCAGACATAAAAAACAAAAATAAAAGATGCATATCATTGTAAAACCAATACATTTTTCACTTCACTCAAAATCTAAAATAAGTATTATACCTGCATTGTCTGCATGAAGTAACATAGCAATAGGCATACCAACATTTTTCGATCTTCCACAAACAACAGCATTTTTACCAAGAGTTGGAATTCCTATAAATAGGTAATATATTCTATTAATTGTATTATGAAATTAAAATATGAATAATTATAATAAAGTATTACCAGTTCTTCTAATTAATTCATGAACACCCAGTGGTGTACATGGACCTAAACACTGCATATCTAAACAAAATCTTCCAATATTAACAATATTGAAACCATCAACATCTTTTTGTGGTGAGACAGCATTACACATTGTTCGTTCTGTTATATGATCAGGTAATGGTAACTACAATAAGACATATAATTTTAAAATATTTTAAGTTTTAATTTACTTTTTTGGAATTTACAAAATTTGTTATTATAATCATAATTTATTAAAAATCGTATACCTGAACTAGAATTCCATCAACATTTTCGTCGTGATTTAAACGTTCAATACACGTAAGAAGTTCACTTTCGCTTGTAGATGCATTAAACTTTATTGTTTCGGTTTCTATACCTAAATTAAAATAATATTTCATAAAAATAATACTTTTTATATTTTTATTTCATTGACATTGAAATAGTGTAACAACCGACAACTTTAGCAGCTTTCATTTTGTTCGTCACATAAATTTTACTAGCCGGATCTTGTCCAACTAATAATGCTACTAAACGGGGAGCACGATGCCCTTTCGAAACCCATTCTTGGGTTTCAAGGCGTAATTCATTTAATATAGAATTAGCAATACTTTTTCCGTCGATTACTTTAGCATTATATCTATATATATAAAAAAAAAAAATCATTGTTTACTATCAACTTAATTCTTATATTATATTTTTAATAATTTAATTCAATATACAAAACAATAATTTAATTAAACAATCGTGTAAACGATTCGTGTTTAAAATGTAAATACAATTGAACATAATATTATATTTCTAGCACCACCAAAAAATACTTTTAAGGAGTACCTAATAAAATAAATATATATACATAAAACCTTAAAATATTATTAATTAAAAATTAGTGATTTAGACTTTGGACGTTCATTAAATACAGTATAAAAAAGAAGAGCTGTTACTGCATGTGGAGGGAAAGAGGATAGTGTTAAATTTTGATTAAATTTGAATGCAATGATAAATCATTACATTCGGAAATACAATTTTGAGCGAAGTTCATCAGATAATTTATGTACTGATTAAAAGAAATTTTAACATTTATCAGTATCTAGATTCAATATAAATAATAATATAATATATATAATAATATTATGTATTGATTAACACTTTGACATTTATAAGTCCCTAATATTCAATATAAATGTCCATAAAACCTCTAAATGAGTCATCTAAATACCTAATCTTACAGTACTTAGCACAGAATCGTTTTTTGAATGTAATGATTTATCAGTGCATTCAAATTTTAATTAAAATTCAACACTATCATCTTTAGACCTATATCCCTTCCACAGCAATATTAGCTCTTCTTTTTATCCTTTAAACAGCTAAAAAAAAAAAAAAAAAAAAAAAATCATAAACGTAATATTCAGAATAATTTGGAACCTAGTTAAGTAATCTGTATTTGAGTTTGAGCTTTAATAAAATTTTCAAATTCTTTGGTCAATTTTATTTAACATTATTGTAAAAGAATTGAGAAATAATAAGAAGAATATACTTATATCTATATGGATTC
Organism: Tetraneura akinire; assembly: GCA_021307375.1. Taxonomy (NCBI): domain Eukaryota; kingdom Metazoa; phylum Arthropoda; class Insecta; order Hemiptera; family Aphididae; genus Tetraneura; species Tetraneura akinire. Next base: position 12,928,770 of record JAIUCT010000001.1, read on the forward strand.
TAAGATTTTCAATTACACTAAAAATATTAACTTTAAACAACATTAAAAAACAATTGAGATTTGGGATTTTTCTAATATTTTGATATGATAAAGATAAGTGATATAACGTGTTCGTCAATCGAAATCCATACGTGTAAATGTAAACTATGTTTTATTATTTTATCCGAAAAAATGAAATTAGATTTACATATTATGTTCTATAGAATTCTGAATAATATTTTAATCCAATACTACGGATATATAATACAACATATGACATATTATCATTGTTATTATATTATGTCCGTGTCCATTACATAAAGAGATATTGATGTTATTAATAATTGATTGTGAAATAAGTAAATTTATTTAAATTACATACTATCCATCATAAATGGTATTAATTCATTGTTAATTATAAAATAATAATAAATAATATGACACTAACAAACACGACACACACATGTATCAAAGCTAACTAAAAATATGTAAAATGTAAAAATGAATGATGAACTCCACTCACTCGTAGTTCATATCACTATAGAATCAATTTATAGGTATATTAATATTATATATTTATAATATCGGATTGAAAAAAAGTGTTTGATAAAAATATACACTAATTAAAAATATTCTTAATTATATTATCGATTAAAATAAATAATAATTAATAAAAGACTATTATATAATTAAAAGTTTAAAACTAACAATTTTTGAATAGCTGATATATTATTGTAATACGAGTACTTGGATTACAATAGTTTTTATGTATTATTTAAAGTATTGACAAAATATTAAAAAATACTTATTTATTATGGGCCATATAAAATAATAATAATTTTAAATAAAAACAAATGTTTTATGATAAGACGTTAAAAATAACATTAATTTTAAATTTTATTACCTATATTTATATTACATTGTAAGGCATAAATATTAATAACGTTTACCCAGATAATTGTTCCGATAATATGATTTATTACTTCATTCGTTAAGAGTCATAATTATTTCGAATAAAAAATTAAAAAATGATAAGTTAATAAATTAGTATATTAAAATTATTTGGTTTATTTTCGTGAAACGTTTTAATCTAAAACATCAATTAAAACGTATTTTAAAATAATTTTTCAAATTATATCTACTTTCAATCTGTGTCAGTTTAAAGTGTAAAAAATCAATTCTTACAAATTATTCATATTATTTTTTTTTAATATATTATCTGGTGTATTAACACTAATTTAATCATATAACAGTAAAAATGAAATTTATAAATACTTTAATAAAAATTAATTCTTATGCTGCAAAATTAATAATTAACTTACCTAAAAATTTTTATAATTTAACCTATTTTTTTTTTTTTTTTAATTAAAAGGATGTTTATTTACAAACCTCTGTTACATATAAACTATTTTTTTTTTTTTATATAAAATGACGATTTTTTAAATTTAAAACTTTTTATATGAGGTAGAAATGATTTATAATAATATTAACAGTGATTATCTCTTTTAGACGTCAACTAATTATTATTTATTTAAAATCATCAACAAATTATTATAAATTTAAAATTATAAAACCTGGCATAAAGCTAATGTTTAAAATTTTTTTTAACTTTTTTGAGTAAACACAAATTGAAAGAAAAAATTGATTGTATGTCTGTAGACATATAATTTAATCAGTAATTTTTTCGAATTATAATTTTAATATTTAAAATAAACACTGGTTAGTTTTTAATTTATATCAAAATATATGAATATAACTTATAATAGGTATCTCATACTGTCATACTACATAAATTTTAAATTCAAACAAAATATATCAATATATTTCATTTTTACGTTTTTCAACATAATCACATACCTATCAGTTATCACATTTATTAAATAGGTACCTAACACGATATATTGTTATTACGTTATAATTACTTAAATTAAACTATTTTAAATTTTTCTATATTTATTTTCTATATTATTCCCCCATATGGCCATATTAATTAACTTATTTTTAGAAAACATTACTTTTTATTATTTTAAACAATAATTATATAATTAACCAACTAAAAAAAAAATTATGCGTCATGGCAACTGAATAAACTTAACATAAAGATTTTTTTTTAAGAAAATTGCAGTCAGGGGAATAGAAATAAAAAATATTATTAATATTAATACCTATAAATTTATAAATAGATATTTTATGATCAATTCTTATGTTATTAACACTTATAATATTATAATTACGATAAACAGGTAGATCATAATTATTATTGTAAATCAGGCATGTTAAACACGTGGCCCGCGGCTAATTTTTTGGTGGCCCTAGGCTATGGACAAAATAAAAAAAAAGAAGAGCTGATACTCCTCCGCAGGGAAACAGGTGTACAAATCATAATGTTTAATTTTAATTAGAATTTGAATGCAATGATAAATCACTGCATTCGAAAAAACGATTCTGAGCGAAGTTCAGTGAGATAATATACCTAGGTATTGATTAATATATTGCCGTTTTTTCGTCGTTTTTTTTTTAACGCATAGGGTTAATAATTTAATATTGAGAAATTTGTAAAATGACCTGAATAAAGTTCCAACCAGAAACATATGCTATTCGTGAGAATCGGAGCATTATTTCGGGTAGTAAAAGTGTCTTCAGACATAAAAAAAAAATTTAGACTAGTGATTTTTGTAATATTTTGAATTAATGTTAAGTAATATATAAATACTTCAGTAAAATTTTCAGACCTTAATGCAAAAAATTGCCAATTTTATCAAACATTATGTACAAAAAAAACGAGAATTTTACGAAATATTCAAATTCCTATATTTTGTAGAAAAATTAACCAAACGGTTCAAAAAGTTTACCACATATATATAGTAGCTATGAGAAGACCCAATAAAATTTTCCAGTCTCTAACTTCAAAATTGCTGGAGTTATCGTTAAATATTGAAATCGAATTTGTCGAAATTTCAGTTTTCGTGAAAAATGCCGTTTTTTTCTACCGATTTGGGTCAATTTTGAGAAATTTGAAAAATGACCTAAATAAAGTATCAACTACATCCACTTTGCTACCGGAAACATATGCTATTCATGATAATCGGAGCATTACTTCGGATCGTAAGTGTCTTTATACTTAAAAAAAAAAAAAAAAAAAGACGCACATCATTGTAAAACCAATTCATTCTTCGCTTCGCTCAGAATCTAAAATTATAATAAATTTATTTTATATCACAACCAAGACCGTATCTAGATTTTTTTGGGGGAAGGGGGTACCAAATTTTAAAAACAATTAAAATGTAATTTTTTTTTAAATTTTTTAAATTTATACTGTGCTTTTTCTATTCATAATAAAGAATAATAAAATTGAAAAATGTATATAAAATTTTTTTTTTTCATTAAATTATATGTATTTGTGTGCGGCCCGCATAGTTAACTATTTAATATATTTGGCCCACTTGATACTTTGAGTTTGACATGCCTGTTGTAAATGATGAATATCGTTGTATTGAAAACGTAATAAATAATAGGTACCTACTTAAAATTATTATTTTTAACGAAAATGTTTGATAATTTATAATACCTATAATTTCTTTATATATTCTCTATATTAAAGAAAGGGGATTAAAAGTCTAATAAATAAGTAAGGTAAAGGTAATAAAATAATTAAATCTAATAAACAAGGTATCTATAACGGTCTCAAAATATGTCGTATCTCGTATATAATATAATACGAGTATATAAATAAAGAAATTAGGTATTATAAATTGTCAAACATTTTCGTTAAATAATAAATTTAAGTACCTATTACTATTTATTACGTTTTCAATATCATTTACAACAGGCATGTCAAACTCAAGGTATCAAGTGGGCCAAATATATTGAATAGTTAACTATGCGGGCCGCATACAAACATATTTTAATGAGAAAAAAAAAATGTATAATATATTTATTATATTTTTCAATGAAAAAATTTCAATTTTTCAAAAAAATTTTGTCAATTTTTGAAGATTTTAGGTCTTCACAAAAAAATGAAAAAATGGGTAAGTTGATCTATAGTAGACTTTCTAACGAATTTAAATCCGTTTTCAGATCCCTTATCGCATAACTAGATCGATCGTAACGTTGGAAGTATAAAACGTCTAAAACCTTATTTTTTATGTGTGTTAGACCGAAAAAGAAAATCGACGCTTCGAATCCCCATAAGACTCAACTAATTGTAAAATTGTAAACTAGAAATGTGTACATATACTGTACTCGTATATATTATAATTATTTCTAACTGTCAATGGCCTTAGTTGCCGAGGCTTAATTAATAATAATAATAATAAAAAAAATATATATACAATATTATATTATAATTTATAAGTGGTACGTCCTTACACTTAAAAATTTAAAAGTTAAACATAAATTAAGAGTGTCTTAAAATGGTATAAGTACCTACTCCAAATTCTAAATATAATATACGTATATTAATAAATTTAAATTTATTCAAAATCATTTTCGAAATTTGATGATTAATTTGAATAATCTATATTAATACAAAATAGAATTTTCTTTTTCTGAAATTAAGAACATTATGCCCTAAGACTAGGTTTAAGTAATAAACTAATAACTAACTAACGGTGGATAACGGTTTGGATAGGATACTCATAAAATTATTAGATATTATACTAAAATACAATTTTACATTGATAAGAAAATAATAAATATTCATATTTAAAATAATACTATTTTAATTTTGTTCATTAATACCTGTAAGTATATAATCCCGTCGGCCCTGTCGCCTGCCACATAAAAAAATTAAGTCTAACTACGCTACTAAAATCCAGGCTAAATATTCGATTACCTATAATACTCGTAAATTATTAAGTTAAATAAGTACTTTATATGTGTCGACTAGTGGATTATTATTTATTTATCTTTGTTTGCATAATATACTTCGTAACATAACAAAAATAAGAAATAATATTATATTATTTAGTATATTTTAGATTTTGAGCAAAACGAAAAAATCTATTGGTTTTACCAAAATGATAATGATGTGTCTTTTTTATGTATGAAGAGACACTTTTTCGATAGGAAATATTGCTCAGATATTCATAAATGTATATGTTTCCGGTAGGAAAGTGAATGTAGTTGCGAAATTATTAAAGTTGACCCTATACGATAGGAAAAACAACCAAAAAATGATGAAAAAACGGCATTTTTCACAAAAACTGAAATTTTGGCGAATTTGATATCAATATTTCACGATAACTCAAGACAATTTTGAACTTGGAGACTTGAATTTTTTTTAGCTATACACGTAGGGTACTATACTACTATATATATGTGATAATATTTTGGAAACCGTTATGTTAATTTTTCTACAAAATATAGAATTTCGAATATCTCCTAAAATTCTCGTTTTTATCTATATAATGTTTAATAAAATTGGAAAATTTTGGGTTTTATGGTCTGAAAATCTTATATAAGTACAATTACATATTGGTTAACGTAGTTTCAAAATATCAGAAAAATCTCAGGTATCAATTTTTCTTTATGGGCGTTGAAAGTTGAAATTTGAATAAAATTGATATTTAAAGTAGGTATTTATATGGATTCTTTTTATTATATTTCAATATCAATATTTTACAATAATGTTAAATAAATTTGACAAAAATTTAAAAATGTTTATTAAAGTTCAAATACATTTTACTGTACTCAGTTTCAATTTATTGTGAATATTACGATTATTAATTAAATTAATATTTAAGATTTTTTTTTTTTTAGCTGTTTAAGTATAAAAAGTAAGGAAAGGGATACAGGTGTAAAGAAGATAGTGTTGAATTTTTATTCAATAAAATTAATATTTAAGTAATAATAATTAATAATTAATATTTAATTAAAAATAAATTCATTATTCTGCTCTATATTAAACGTTTGTATGCCTACATATATTATTACGATTAATATTCAATAACATTCATTTAAAATTATTTTTATTTTTTATTCATCGACGTAGGAACAATGTTTCAATTTGAAAATAATTGACGACAACAGTTTTTATTCAATCTTTCTTAGGACCTTCCTGCTCAGGATGCCCACGTAATATGTAGTTTGTTTTTAAAAGTATTTAATTTCGAAAAACTACTTATTTTTAAAATTGTTATTAATTTATAATTTATATAGCAAGATTATTTAAGGATATTTCAGGACTTTGAACGCGTACAAATAATGATTTACGCCAGATATCTATTTAATATTAAATTTTAAACTAAACATTACAAAAAAAAAAAAAAAATACTAAAATTATATTTAGATTTTTCATACATTTAAATGATAAAATATTATTTTTAATACATAGTCATAATAATTTTTTAATACATTATATCGTATGTAATATTATGTTTTATTTTTATTAAAAATTATTTCGGAAGTTAAAAATGATAGATATCAATACATATTGATATTCGTGTGCGATATTTATCGTTAATTCATACTAAGAGAAATAAATCCGATACCTAGGATAAAAATGTAAAATTTATTTGGATCTTTTGAAAAAATTACCTGTTGGCAGAAGAATGAAAATGTTTTGCAAGCAATTTTACGCCAATCCAGCACTTTGTGCGCATTTTGAAAAGTAGATATATGACAACCCCGTGTACTGACACGCTGACTGCTGAATTAAATAATTTAAATAACGTGAAAGTGTAAAAAAATCTATTAGGTAACCCTTTGCAAAATTTAAAACTTTAACGATCAACTAAATACTAAATATGTATTCTAGTTTGTCGTGAATCCGACAATAAAGGCACCGTCAATCAATCAAGATCAAACGACAATCATAGACGCGAGTCTAAAGTCTAAACTCGCAACTCTGCCTATAGAAGTCCAGGACTACGAGTGTAGACGAACTAGAACTTTTCTATGAACTAGAACTAGACGACAAACACCAGACGCACAGTAGCATCGTTGATCAGCTGCTTATCGTTCACGTGTTATTACTGTTATCACCGGAATGATTACGCAGTTGTGCCAACAGTCGTGGCCACGGTCAACAAACACAACGTCCTTGCGCGCCTACCAGCTGTGGTACATTCGGATTTTGGAAAGGCATTGTGCGGGGTCGTAGCTCTCTTTTTTTTTCTTTTTTTTTTTTCGTAGTCTCCTATACTTTGATCTGTGGATATAATATAATGTATTCATATAAATATATTCATATAAAGTATATGCAAATCACAATAGATGAATAGACATTACACGGCGCTATACCCTATACGTCACACGCGTTACTACTTATTATTTTTCGTATTGGTACGCCACACGAACAACACGGTACGGAGAAAGTACTAAATAATGAATTTTGGTAAATATATTTAATAATAAAATAATGAATATTTTTGTCAATTCCTGAGTAATGTTAAGTCGATCGTACGTTTTGAATGTTCTTATGTAATTGGGTAATAATTATACATTTATTTAATTATACAATTGTCATGGTAATATGTGATCGACATCCCTATCACTTTCTTAATTTCTTACCACCTCTACTGGATTTTTATTATTATTATTTTTTTTTTTTTTTATATATTACCTACTTTTTTTTTTATTCTTTTTTTTTTTACCTTTTAAGAAGACGCTAATATCAAAACTGATCTCACGTTAAAGTAACAAACGAGCTACTGAACTACGATGAATCATAGTTTGTGACGTCAATATTGTTTGCGGTCACGTCAGATTGTGTTGTTCGAGTCGCGAAATTTTGGATTAGAAAAATTACGTAAATAAGGTATGTAATCGTTGGGAAATATTCGTTAGATACTGTCTATCTACACGGTCAATGTAATACAATATTTATATGTGCATATTGACTTCTGCAGCATATTGTGTCGTACGTCCCATATCTTTTTTTTTTTTTTTTTATCCTTATATTTCGCCTAATCACGTTTTTCTCCAAACACAAAATATTTTATAAATAGACGTCCAGTGTTGAGTTTTCTTGCACCGCGTTTTACATCCTTCTAAGTCATGGCAAAAGGCAAAAAGAAACGTAACCGGCAAAGTTCTAATGCTCCTGTTCCAGATCCGCTTAATGCTGGCGATTCGTCAGATTCGGGAGAGTTAAAAAGTCAAACAACAAATAGTGAGTCCATACCCTGTAACAAACTCCACTGGTCGTCTTCATATTTGATTCGCCCGGTTTTCAATGTTAACATGTTTTTGTTCTAGCTCTCAAACATCCTTGTTCTCATGTCAACAAAGCGGTCAATTCAAACGTTGTGCGTAAACATTTATTAAAAGTTGATCTACAGTGTTCTGAATTTGAATGTAAAAACAATAACTTTGAAGTATGTTGATTTATTATTGGTAAATTATTTAGTGTTAATTATTTTAATAAATTAATACATTTTTAAATCAATTAAAATAGTTAAAATTACTACCATGAGATGTTAAATTTTTTTAGTATTATTAAGATAAAAGATATTCTTATGTAAATTTATTTTATAATTTTTACAAATAGATTATAAACTAGATTCATGAATAATACATTTTTTTAACAAAAGTACACGTTTTTTTGTTATATTTTAGGAGCTATATATTTGTGCACAGTGTGGATCAATTCAGTGTTGTAATTTAGATACCAACCATATTCTTAAACATCAGAATACTCCAAGAAGTGATTCTCATTCCATTGCTATCAACCTTGAAAGTTTAATCATTTCGTAAGTTTATTTATTCTGTTGCTGTAATTAATTTAAATTTTGTTTGTAACTTTTTAAATGATTGATTTATTTTATAATTACATGTATGGCATAATTATAGTTTAACTAGGTACTACTCATATTTTTTTTTTTTTTAACATTTTTATTTTACTATTTTAGAAACAATGGCGCAAACAAAAGATTATGATAATTAATTGTGTTTAAGTTATCATTTTAAGTATGACATTTTGGTGGTATTATTTAAATGTAATTCATGTTACTAGACGAGACAAAGTTTCTCATGGGCTAGTGCGTCACTCGCTGTAGGGATCAAATCAGGGGTGTAATTTTTTTCAAATTTATAAAATATATAATATATGTATGAGGTCATCAAGCAAAGATGGGTTTCAGGTCATACAAAATCTCTGACTATCCACACCAGTATCAGGGTTACACAAACAGGTATTAGGTTGCTATTTTTTAGTCCCTTGGAACATAGCCCCATCATCATGAAATGTGATGTGAAGTGATACTTGAGTAATTGAGCAGAGCTAGTAGGTAAAGCGAGCTATCCCTTACACTTGAAAACTATAAATTACTTAGGTTTTTTGAAAAACTCAAAATCTTATTCATAATTCTAATATTAATATATAAGTATTAATTGTATTGACTATTTGATTTATATTATATAAAGGTACAATAAACAATACTTATAATTTAACAAATCAACATTATTTTAGTTTTTTAGTCTTAATTTCTTAAATAATGGTTTCCACAAAAGAAAATTCATACAGTTTCAAAATCAGTGTTGAAAAACAGGTTTTTTTTAAAAAAAAGAAATTGAAATTCATGAGTGGTGTGGTAAAACGCATTTGTTCCTATTTTATTACTAAAACAAAATGATATAAATATAATATTATCCTTATTATAAATATAATTATATTCATGTTGTTACTCAATTGAGGATGATGACGATGAATTAAATATGTCAGAAGGATTATTAGATATAGTCTTGTGATAATATTTCTTATAATAAAAAAATTTGTACTTACATAATTTTTTTTGTTATTTCCTGTTACCTAATTGACGTGATTTTTCATAAAAAATCGAGGGATATTTTTTATTTTAGTAGTTAAACTCCAAGTGTACCACACACAGAACTTTTCTAAATTAAAATATTAAATAATCCTTATAGATTTAAATATATAAAATATATGAAAATGTTGAAAAGTACCTACAATATATCTGATGTGTTATACCACTAGTTGCATAAAATGTCATACTTATAGTGACGATAATCAAAAACTTAATTTCTGCAAATGTTCATTTGCGTCATTGTTTTTAAAATAGTAAAAAAATATATTGCTTCAGATAATAAAAATTAGCAAAATGCAAGAGGTAGCTAAACTAGAATTGTTCCAAATATATAAAATATTGTTTTAATTTGATATAATATAAAAATTACTAAATATTTATGTTAGTATTTTAACATACAAATTAGTTAAACAATTTGTAATAATTTTATTATTATTTTATTTCTATGTGAATTATAGACATAATATTCTTAATTAAAATTATAATATATAAAAATTTTAGAATAATTAAACTAAATTGAATTTTATGTAAAACAATTTGTTTTACCAATTAATATTTGATGTTAATAAGTAACTTTGTTTAAGCAATTTATAGATTGCCATCTCAAGAAATTTCAATATTTTTATTGTATTTCTGATAGAAATCAGTAAGAATAAATAAGTAATAATTATAATTATATTATGAATTCAAATTATAAGATATTTTTTGGTAAACAAGTATTACACATTTGGTTGGAATTCGCTTTTCCGCTCTTCAGTATTATCACTTCACTTTACAAATTAAAAATATCCCTACATTTTTTTACAAAATCACCTTTAATTGAGTAAGTAATGAGGAATTGACTATAATTATTTTAAAAATCTTTACTGGTATTAAATTCTGAATAATCTAAATTTGTATTTGTTAGTATTAGAAATGTACCAGTTGCTGCATAATATTATTTTACATACTTTATTAGATTACAAGATATTTAATTTATTTTTAATGCTTTCAATTGAAAATTATAAAAATTAGATAGATTTTATTAAATTGTGTACTAGCTACTAAATCTTATAAATAAAATTATATTTATTTTTCAATATTCTAATAATAATTAAATAAATTAAGGGTTATAGAAATAATAACATAATGTCTAGTTATATTACTGTAATTATAAATTATAAATATTAATTTAATCATTAGTATTCATTAGTAAAATATTATAAATTTTTGTTTTTCATTTATTATTAGGTGTCACAATTGTAATAAAGAAGTTTTGGCAAGCTCTAATAAACTTAAAACTATAATTGATATAATTACTCTTAAAAAAAAATTACAATTAAATAAACATAATATGAATGAACTACCAATTCAAAGTTGCCCTACTGAATCAGATGCACAGTGTGATAGATTTATTTCAGGTTGGTAATAATTAAAAAAAGTAAGAACATATAATAATCACTTTAAATATCAAATTTTTCAATATTAAAGAAAGTTCTTCGAAAAAATGTAATGGACTAAATAAATCTGATGATGATGATGACGATGATGAAGCTCCATTATTTAAGAAAACATTTGAACCATCTGAAAATGTTTCTAATGTTGAACGATCCAAAAAACCTAGAGTGTGTTTAGTATACTATTTATAAATTTATCAAATTTTTACTTAATAACATAATTTTTAATTACAGGGATTAAACAATTTAGGAAATACCTGCTTTTATAATTCAGTTTTGCAATGTCTAGCACAAACTCCATTTTTGAGACAAGTTTTACTTGACATCAGTGAATCTGGTGAACCACTTACCATAAAATTAGATAATGAAGATATTGTGAGTATTACAAATACATGTGTAATAAATAATATGTTTTTATATGTATGTAATGTCAGTGTGTGTGTATCATCATTTACTTTGATTATGTTTTTTTAATTTTTAAAGACTTAAAAAAAGACATTCATTGTTTATCTTGATATACCGACAACTGGCCGAGGTAAAATTGATCATACATAACAATTGATCGCACGACAATTGATTGCGGGTAAAAAAAATTGTTTTAAAATATAAAATTCAATATTATAGAAAAATAAAATTTGTATAATGATATACCTACCTATAAAATGGGCTCTCTTAACCTTCTGTGATAGACATTCACTTGATGATTTCAAAAAAAACTTGTAATGTCAGAAAGTTATAGAGAGCATAATGTGAGTAATATATATATATATATATATATTAAATATAATACATTAATTGTCGACCTTTTCGTGATAATCCTAAATAAAATAATAAATACCTGGAATTTCATACCACTGTGTTTAATAATTCTACCAAATACTAAAATCAAATAAAAATATCAGTTCAGTACTACATAATCACGGACTCCAAGACTGTGTGATTATTTTTTCCCGTAATAATCGATTATTTCGAATATTCGGTTATTTTTATATTGTTAAAATTAATCAAATAATTGATTAATCAAAATAATTGCAGTCCTATCGTGGACCACCAATTGGGAACCACTGAGTTATAGCATGTATTAATTTATTGAATTTTATAATTTTAAAACTATTTTTTTATTCGCGGTCAACTGTCATGCAATTAATTGTTACGTACAGTGGCGTATATAGAAATTATTTTCTCTGGGCTAATTTTTTTATTATTTCCCTATATAAATTACTAATTACAATGTATGAAAGGAGTGGGTTGGTACAGTCAATAGTAAAAGTTATAAATATCTAAAAAAAAATATGTAAATATAATTTTTATATATTTTTTTAAATATTTACAATTTATAATTTTATAAATTATTATAAATAATAATATAAAACACAATGATTAGGGTAGGTAATTATAAATTTGTTAGATTGTTAAAAAGACAATTATTAAAATTATTAAAATATAACCTGATATTTCACTATTGGCGCGGGCACAGAGTGCTCGTCCACTATATACGCCATTGGTTACATACGATCAATTTTACCACTATCAATTGTCGTACATCCGTTTATCTTACACAAAGTTATTAATTGATTGAAGCTTTAACGGATTTGAATAATATTTTTGCTATTTGCGGAAATATATTTCCAAAACATGGATATTTCCGCAAATAGAAATAATATTATACAAAGTTTTTAAATCTATTGGTGTTCTAAAAATAATGTAATTTTCTTAATTATTTTATGCTTATATTCTTACCCATTCGTTTTATTTTTTAGTTTAAAATATTTATTTTTAAATATTTATGGTAAAATAGTTGAAATTTTAGGGGCTAATAATAATTTTACCTGTAGTTAGTTAAAAGTTTGTGGATATAACTTATAGTCATTATATTTTTCATTATTATTTATTTAATATTTGAGATAATCATTATCTAATATCAAACAATTATAACATGTTTTAAATGCTAGCGTAAAATAAATGAAAATATAATCATATGTATATTTTTTATTATGTATATTTGTAGACTGTGCCACAAGAAAAATGGAGTTCTTTAACTGAAAATCTTTATAATACTCTTCAAGAAATTACCAATGAACGTGAATCAACTTTTATACCTAGTGCTCTTTTAGATTCATTAAGAAAAAAGTGTAAAATGTTCATTGGCTATAGTCAACATGATTCTCATGAACTATTACGCCATCTTTTAGATTCTGTACGTGATGATGACTTGAAGGTAAAAAAAAATTAAATTAGTACCTATATTTAATAATTAATTAAACTATTAATTACTAATTAGTAAACTAAGTTTTATATTAAAATGAGTTTGAGTACTTGTGAATATTATATTATAATAAGTTAGAACTAATTATTAAATATAATTTTTTATAATAAAAAAATATTTCTTTTAATTGAAGCCAATGGTTTATAAAAATAGATGTTAAATTTTTTTCTAAGATATCTATAAAATTTTAAATGTATCTTAATTTCTTGTCTTTTCAAATATTAAATTGTATTAAGTACTATTATATTATATTCTAAAAAATTAAATATTTTTTATAAAGTTTTATCAAATAATATGCCACTACATTTTTATCTCCTGACAATCTTAAATATTACTATGATTATTTGTCCCACATACTCGTAAACTATAATTGTATACAAAATGTTAAAACAGTAAGATGAATTTTTATATTATTATTTATTTATAGCGATATCAAAAGACGATTTTACATCATTGTGGTTTATCTATGAAGGTTGATCCAAGTGAAGTGGATGAAATAAAAACTGCTAAAATTAAAGAGCTTAGTAAAATGTTACAAGATGTTCTTTTACGTCCTGATCATGTTTTCAAAGGCCAACTTTTAAGTGTTGTTCAATGTCAAACATGTGGTCATAAATCAGAAGTAACAGAAAGTTTTTTGGACTTAAGCTTACCTATTACAGCTGAAAAGGTATGTATTTCATAACTTTTGTAATAAAATATTTACAAATAATATATATTAATCAATAGACTCATTCTTTACAAATCTCACGAAAGAGAGATAATGATGTAAATAATCAATCCATATCCAAGCATCAAACAAAAAAAGAACGTAAATTGGCATTAAAACAAGGAAGACGAAAGAAACACGAGCAAAAATCATTTAATAATAAAATGCAAGATACGTTAGGTAATAAAATAAAATAAATTTAAATTTTATCAATATATTTGATATTAAAATTTAAACATTTTTTATTTTTACATAAGTTGTAAATAATGATGCTGATATAGAAGATAATATGGACATTGAAATGTCCGATTGGAAAAATGAAAATAAAGAAAATCCAGAATCTGGGTATGGTTCAGAAAAACAGCCTTCAAATGTTACAAGTCCTTCTTTAAGTATTACAGAACTTACTACATTAATGAATAACACTCCACTGGCTGATCCTGATCGAGAAATGGACGCTGATCGAATTTTAGATTCTGAAAAGCCTATGGATTTAGATTCAGTATTACCTGGTAGTCCTGTTAATAGTCCAAGTTCACCTCAAGGGTCATCACTTGATTCCATGCGTGCTAATGTTAGCCCAGATTACATGGATGTAGGAACAGATAGTGCAAATGAAAATCAGGTATAGATTATGATAATTTGTTATCTTTACTCTATAATCTTTTATATATTTTCAATATTTCTTTAAAAAAAATTATAAACAATATATTTGAAAATGCCTAAATTAAAATCATAAATGTATTTTGATTAAACACCATTCAAAATTTCATACTTTGCTTAATATAGTATTGCCACTCTATAGAATACCTAGCCACTTAGAAATTGCCTAGGCATAATATAATATTAATATTTAATACATTGCCAAATAGTACTTTCTATAGAATGCCTATATTCAATACATTGCTGGTAAAACAAATTACAAACAAATTAACATTGGTTATATTTTATATTATAATCACACACAAGAACAAATGTAATAAGCAGTTAATGATTTACTTTCATTTTAAATTTAATGAAAAATAATTTTAAGACATTTATATTATATATATATATATATTATTATTATTATTATTATTATTATTTTATATTAGGAACGAAATAATCCTACACCGAATGTTAGTGATAACAATAGTGACGAGTTATTTGATGAATCAAAAAGTGAAGATGATGTAGAAGATGAAGAAGAAGGTGAATTTTCTCAAGAATGTCCACAAGCCACATTACAACCTCAACCAAAATGTAAAGATGGCGAGTGTTCAGTTTTGACTTGTCTCAATCAATTTACCGCATCTGAGATAATGACCGGTAATAATAAAGTTTCTTGTGAACGGTGCACCAAACAATATAAACAAAGTAAGGTTTATATAATTATCTAATTACAATTTATATGATTTATTTAATCACTTTTTATTTTTTGAAGAAACCAATGAAGAAAAAACAATTTATCGTCAAAGTACTAAACAAATGCTAATTAGTTCTCCTCCTGCTATTCTAATATTACATTTGAAACGTTTCCAAATGTGTTACTCAACTACACGTAAAATGACAAGAGATGTTTCATTTCCATGGATTTTAGATATTGCTCCTTATTGTTCTGTTAAGTGTCAAGTAAATAATAATAATAATTTGTTATAAACACAATACTTAAATTGTTATATTTTAGGATAAATTAAGTCCTGGCCAAAATCGAATATTGTACTCTCTTTATGGTGTAGTGGAACATAATGGATTCTTGCATAGCGGTCATTATCTTGCATATGTTAAAGTATGTTTTATTGAACATTTCATTAAAGTAATTCAGTGCTATAGCCAAATTTTTCTATAGTACTTTTAATTACATTTTAACACATTTAAATGCCAAATTATATAAAGTTGATGAGGATGATTTAGAATTTATCTTAAACAACAATGGTAGTTTTGAAAAAATGTAAAATTAATTAAGTATGGGTAGATGATGTAGAGTGAAGTATCAAATAGTGTATTTAATAAGACTCGCAAGAGAAAAGCAATTTTTTAGATTTTGAGTGAAGCGGAAAATGTATTGGTTTTATTATGATGTGAGTCTTTTTTTCTTCTTCATTTTGTTTTTATGTCTGAAGACAATTTTACTACCCGAAATAATGCTCTGATTTCACGAAAAGCATATGTTTCCGGTTGGAAAGTGGATGTCATTGGTACAATAAAATAAAATATAAAAAAATATTTGTCAATTATATATAATATTGTAAAATATTGAGAAATAATAAGAATCCTTATATGGATTTTTAGATTTTCGATTATACTACATCAATCTGATTAAAGCTATATATAAAAAAATTGAAAATTGAGATCCTTCTAATATTTTAAAATATATATTTTTTTTATAAATTTTAAAAAGATATAATTCATCGTTGACAAAAGCTACTGTACTGATGTAACGTAAAATAAATCAATTTATGCTCTAATTTATTTTTTTCAGGTCCGGAATAATGTTAAAGATGACAGCTACCGCTTTTCATTTTTAGAAGGTAGTAAGACCAAACCGCCTAAAATTATAGATGGAAATAGTGATCCATCACATTTATTACCTAATGGTACTTGGTATTCTGTCAGTGATAGTATGGTTAGACAAGTAACACCAAATGTTGTTCAAAACTGTCAAGCTTACTTACTATTTTATGAGCGAATTCTATAGTACTATTACTATGTGTATATATTAATATATACATATTTTATTATCTTTTATTAATTTAAAATAAAAACATGAAACATTAATAATCTTGTATAATAAAAAAAATAATTTGCCAATAGTAATATATTTATTAATAAATATAATTTTATTTATATACTTCAATTTCTGAACCATATTGTAAATAACTATTTTGTCAAATCATTTTAAAACATTTAGTTATATCTTTTTTTTTTTTCAAAATATTGTGACCAAATAAAAATAATTTTACTTTAACTGTAACTGTACTTTGCTATTTTTATATCATTGATACATTTAAGAAATAATTTGTATAATTTAAATTTTTTTTAAAACATTTAATAAAGAGAAGGGATACTCCTGCCACAGGGATATAAGTGTGCAAATCATAGTGTTTAATTTTAATTAGAATTTGAATGCAATGATAAACCATTGCATTCGAAAAAACTATTCTAAGCGAAGTTCAGTCTGATAATGTAGGTATTGATTAGCGATATTTTTTAATTAATAACGCAAAATTTTATCACACATATAGGTACACATATAGTACATAAATGAACACTATAAAATTTTCAAGTCTCTAATTTCAATATAAATGCTCATATAAAAATTTTTGTCAATTTTATTTAACATTATTGTAAAATATTGAAATATAATAGGAAGAAAAACCATATTAATACTTTAAATATTAATTTTACTGAAATTTCTACTTTAAACACCTATAAAAAAAAAAAAAAAAAAAATTGAGTCTTGAGATTGAGATATTGAAATACATTTTACAGGTACATACATGTTAAGCAATTATTGATGAAATACTTATATATATATACCTATATAAATATTATATAATTTATATATATTTACCTATATATTATATTATATATATATATATAAACAAATTTCTGTTTGCCTTTTATTTATTCCTAAACAGCTGGACAAATAGCGACGAAATTTGGTACAGTGATATATTAGGCTTATGGTGACCGGTCAAAATATCTTCTGTTAAAATAACTGCAAATCCGAATATTATTGAATGCTGAAAATTTCCCCTATAGTGCTATATTTTATAAGTTATAAATTTAATTTATCAATCAAAGCGACAAAAATTACTATATTCTGTATACCTACTTGTATTGTTGTATAAAGTACAAATAATGGAGATAACATTGTAAATGTATTTAATTATCACTATTCAGAATTCTGATACCTGAATATATACTGTATATCTACTTATTATGTGGATATATTGTACGAATAGTTCCATATGATAGAGAAGTCCTAGAAATACTACAGTTAAGGTTAGGTTATAGTTAAGGTTTACCATTTAGTAATTCTAAAAATTTCTGTTATATTTTCATTTAAAAATAATTCTTTAGTATAAATATTAGTTTGATCTACTATAAAAGAAAAACATTTTTCATGGGCGCATAACTTAAAAAAATTATATGGCTTGTTACCTGGATATGATACAAGAAGACCTGTAATATCTGCAGATACATGTAAAAGGTATCGGTTATGCTATATACTTTTCTTCATACCAGATGCCAGACATATCATTTTGTTTTCTTCATTCAGTGGTGATCAAACGAAGGGGATGTTCCCCCACGACCTTTTTTCTTTAATATTTATAACAATTACATTTATGTATATAATATTTATTATTATGTATTAAATTTTGTTTTGTTTTTTTTTTTATAATATAATCGACTTGTAAGTTTCCACAGAATATGTCCATATGAGATATGACTATATTCTTATACGAGTACATTGTGTCACTGTGTAATGTGTATAGCGTATACCTACCTATTAATATCTAAATTTTAGACTCAGTTCTAGAATAAATCTGTTGTTGTTATTATTATTATATATAATAATTAGTTGTTTATACAAAATATACGAGACTTACACCGCACCTAGTTCGATGATCGTGAACAACACTCTATCTTTCTTTGCTCAAGTGCATTGGCCGAAACGTATTAATACATTTTTACTATATTTGTGACTATGTCATCATCATCACTCATTAGTAGGTAGATTCATCGATTATTATTATATTTTTAACAAATTATACGAGTATAACGTTAATATTAATTGCTTGAATAATAGTTATTCAATTTCTTTTTCAGTTAATAATATATTATATGGCACAAGAATTTGGTGTAAGAAATATTTAATAAAATTAAATTAAAATTTTTTAAATGTTTACAAGTTATCTAAAATATTAAAAATACATATTTATATTATTGCTATAGAATTATAATAATATAAATATATGGCTATCAAAATCCCATCTCATAATAATTTATATACCTGTACAAGAGATATTATGACATGGAACCTAGGCTTATGGGCAGATGTTAAGTTAAAAAATGATGGGCCCAACCCTGGAAGGTGCTCAAACAAATTTGAGATTTACAATGGAAATTTTTGGTTTATAGATGGTTGCTAGTAGTTTCAATAATAATTATATTATCACTATAGTTACTATTATAATCATGGCGAGTCAAATTTGTCGAAGGAAAAATGTTTTTTTGTTGTTTTTTCTATCGCATGGGGTCAATTTTGAGAAATTCAAAAAATGACCTAAATAAAGTACCAACTACATCCAATTTTCAATCAAAAACATAAAACATTCATGAAAATCAGAGCATAACTTCGGGTAGTAAAAGTGTCTTCAAACATAAAAAAAGACACACATCATTGTAAAACCAATACATTCTATGCTTCACTCAAAATCTAAAATTTAGAAAGCTATATTTTAGACAAAATGCTATAAATTATTTACCATTTTTAAAAAATAAATTTTAATAAACTAATAAACATCACAGTCAGCACCAATATTATTAATCATTGGTAAATGTTAATGGCGAAAACATGAATAAAGAACTTCTACCAGGATTCTTACCAGTTTATTTCTTTAATGATAAATGTATAACATTACTTTTTAAATTTTAATGTCAGAATCTCTTATTAGAATATACAGTTTATTTTTTTCCGTTAAATCTATTTTTTTAATATTAATAAATAAATGCATGATTTTTCTTAAGTATATTAATTAATATACTGCCTACTGATAAACCACGGACAAAATTAAAATGATTTTGATTTACATACTTCCTAAACTAAACTGTTAAGTGGGTGCTATAACTATGCTTTAATTGTTAAATGAGTGATTAATATTCATATATTTAATAATTTGTAAAAATGCAGCATTAAAAATTTTCTTTTGGTTGATACATCAAAACTTTAATAAAAGTATAAAAAATACAACTGTTGAAATATTTGACATTATATCTTGTAAGGGTTGAATAATTATGTTTCCTTATTTTATTGCCGATTACCTAGGTATATGACAATTATTTATAAGGAAGTAGGTATCAACATTTTATTATTGTTTTGAGTTTCTAATGATTGAGTATTAATTGGCTGTTAACAAATTATTAATTAAAAAGATTAATAAAAAGTACTACTACAATAATTGTAAATATTAATACAAACATTTATTATAGTGTAATAATTACAAATGATTTTAATATAAAAAATATAAATGGTTGTATGGATTGTCTACCTATGGTTTATTTAACCGTCTTAATTGTCTCATTGCCTTTATTCTTGATTTCGCCTGACGAAATGAATAATTTGCTGCAGCCAATGGTCGCCTAACAAATAAAATATAATATTACAATAGTGAAATATGTAAATAGTAAAATAATTTATTCACAACATAATACTTAAAAACTATAGGTAATAATAAGGGGTATGCTTATTATATTTAATGTTAATAAAATAATTTTTATTATTAATAAAAAATATATATATATATAAAAATAGATGCCTATTAATTAAAATTCATCTATAAAGTAGGTGGTAATACAAATATTACTTACTGGGCAATAGCATTATTGTAAATAGTTCTTATTGAAGTAGTTTCATTAATTCCCTTTGTAGCGATCTCTTCTCTTAAAAATGATAGGTCCCAATCTATTTCCGTAGGTTCATGATTATGATGAGCACGTAAATTGATTGTGTTGCAGTTCTCATTCGTACTTACTGACCCAACAGCAGGACAAAATGGAAATTTAGTATTTTTTTGGCGATCACATACTAGATAGACACGATTGACATGTGTACTACGTTTGTAATATTTATATCCTAAATTGTCCACATAAATCTTTGATTTGTATCGCACGCCAGGAATAATTGTGTAAGTTTCTGGTAAACTGTTGATACTACTTTTAGAATTTTCTTCGGAAACGCCACCAATTTCTTCTGAGTTTTGATCGACTTCTTTTATTGTTATAATTTTTATTTCGTGGTGGTCGTGCAGAGATAAAACAATACGTTGTCCATTCATTATTTTTAATCTGGTATTATGGAAATAAATTAAATTATATTATAAAAAAAATATATATATATATATTTAGGTATATTATTTATTTATTATAAATAGGTATAATAATAATATAATATTACATACGTCAAATTCAAACCGAGTTCTTTGGAAAATTCTTTAGCAAATAGGCACTCATTCCACCATGTGTGTAAACTGTAAAGGTACAAAACTATAAACAACGACTATTCTAATTTCCAAACATAAACATAACCGCGGTATACAACTATAAACGCCATATATTAAATGGAAATATCCGTTTCATATTATGAAGAAAGTAAGCAGGGTGAATATAAATTCACTATGTATTACCAACATGCAAGATGTTTATATATTCACCTTGCATGTAAACATTACAAGACAGTATTGTACCTACGATGTTGATAATATTTTTAAGGTTAATTCTTAGTTGTAATTGTAAGAACGTTTGTAAAAAGAGCCAATTTAATAAAATGTTAATGTATGCAAATATGAAATCATTGATGATGATGGATTTTGAATTTAAGTATATTAAAGTTTAATGTATTAGCAAATTAAGTAGTTAAAATAAATTTGAAATTAAATGCAAAATTGTAAGCTCCGGTTAATCAGAATATTCAAACATATGCAATTAATGAAGTGATCAGAAGTATAAAAATCATTTAAATCATAAACCAATATCATTGCAGAAAGTTTTTATTTAAATATGTGTTGTTAAGAAGCCAGAGAGTTCGTTAACCAGTTTATATTTAAAAAAAAATTCTCTGGAACATGTAACAATGGAGCGTTTTTGATGAAGCTCTCAGAGATAATATAGTAAGATGATTGCAAGATGAGGAAATAAAACTTAAATTATTATCTCAATCCATCTTAGATTTCAAGGCAGCATGTCATCAGGCAATTGATATCAAGGAATCAAAAAAATACAATTCAGAATTTAAAATTTTAATGGACAACATAGGTACCTATACAAATTTAATATTAAAAAATACAACATGGAGGGAGATTGCCTTAAGTATCATTAGCAAGTTTCAAGAAAAAAAATGACTCTGAACAAAAAGTAATTTGTAAGTATTTTATTTTATTTTATTATGTATCTAATTAAAATAAATACAATATAATAGATCGGTAAACAATTTACAAATACTTCTATAAATATATTATATATATTATATATTATTATATATATTCTTCTATAAATTAAGTTTTTGATTATATTTTACCCATCTGCCATTCCAATTGTCCTTCACTTACAAAATAATTAGATAACGCATCACGATAACGGTTAAGACTTCGATGTACCAAATAGTTTTCAACAATGCTAGGTTCTTCAAAGCCACTGAATGCTAGTGTATCGTCAAATTTGAATCCATCTCGGTCATGAACAAAATTGTGTAAAACGCAACAACATTTAACAATATCGACTGCGAAATCTACGTATACATCGATCGGTCTGTGAAATATACGCCACTTATTCGAAAGAATGCCAAATGTACACTCTACGTATTTTCTTGTGCGTGATAGACGTGATAGATTTTTTTCGAACTGGCAAATGAGTACCAAAGTAGGGTCGAAGTAAGTGCTTGTCCAATCCAAATGCTTCGTCACCAACAAACGCGTATGGTAATGAAATGGTACTATTTTTGATGCTGGTATATTGAAATTATTTTTTTTCAAATTTTCCCAAAGTGCCGAGTTTTTAAAGATAGTTGAATCTGAATCATTTCCATAAGATCCAACATCTACATAAATGAACTTATAGTTTGCGTCTGCAATAGCTAGCAGTCCAATGGAAAAGTAATGCTTATAATTCATATATAATGAACCATTTCCTTCCCGTTTTATGATTCGGATATGCTTTCCATCAACAGCACCTAAGCAGTTTGGAAAATTTGCTCTGTCATTAAATTCTTCGGCAATTTTAAGCCACATATCCTGATCAAGGATAGGAATGCATATTTCTTTTAATCTGTTCCAAATACTTTTGCATACTTTTCTGACGACTTCACTTGCAGTACTTCTCCCAATCCGATAGTTATAATGCAGTTCTTTAAAACTGCACCCTGAAGCAAGGTATCTGGTGAATAAAATAACATAAAAAATCAAATAATTTAAAAACTAATTAAAACAATTTAATAATAATTTAAATTAAATAATTTAAAACCAAATAACCAAAAATATCCTCTTAATAACCATTATGCAAAAAAAGTAAACTTATTATTATTTTTCATTTTAGTGCAAGATATAACTTCGAAATGGCGTACAATTCGAGATAATTATACGCGAAACTTGAAAAAACAAGATGAATGTAAAAGATCTGGTTCGGCGGCTACAAAAATTAGACAGTACGTCTACGGTGAACAGTTGTCATTCCTGAGAAAAACTAAGGAGTTACGTAATACTGATTCTAGTTATGCAACAAGACTATGCAGCGTTGTTTTTAATTTAATTAATCAATTTTTTTTCTTACAAAATTGTCGAAATCATAGGCGTGCACACAGGGGCAGCAGGGTGTGCTCTTGCTGCCCCTGAATGGTTCGGATAGATTTGAAAGGGCCGAATAGGTCCAAGCTGGGCCACCATAAAATGTCTGTATTAAATTAAGTTAGATTTCATAATAGAAAAAAAATGATGAGCTGATACTCCTGCCGCACAGGATACAGGTGTGCGAATCATAGCGTTTAATTTTACTTAGAATTTGAAAGCAATGATAAACCATTGCGTTCGAAAAAACGATTCTGAGCGAAGTTCAGTCAGATTATAATTTTCGTTTGAACTAAAAATATCAACTTAAAACAGCTATAAAAAAAATTGAGATTAAGGTTTTTTCTAATATTTTAGTATGATGTTATGTAATATGTAAGTATACTTCAGTAAAATTTTCAAACCCTAATACCAAAAATTGTCAATTTTATCAAACATTATATACGTAAAAACGAGAATTTTATGAAATATTCAATGTCCAATATTTTGTAGAAAAATGAACGTAACGGTTCCAAAATTTTACGACATATATATAATAGCTATGTGAACACACAAAAAAAATTTTAATTCTCTATCTTAAATATTTCCCGAGTTATCGAGAAATAATGTAATTGAATTCGTCAAAATTTCATATTTCGTGAAAAATGCCGTTTTTCGAAGTTTTTTCTACCGCTTATAGTCAATTTTGAGAAATTCGAAAAATGACCTAAATAATGTACCATCTACATCCACTTTTACATCTGAAACTCGCTATTCGTGAAAATCGAAGCGTTATTTCGGGTGATGAGTTTAAACACTTAATCCCAAATAAACGTCGCCTTGTATTATAAAAAATAATTGTATTTCAAATTTTATGTTTTTAAATAATGTATCTATTCCGTTATATATCTATCTTAATTAGGTATTAATAATTTATAATGAAATTAAAATAGTATATATATATATGAGTATAACATTCAAAATAAATATTTTAACTACCTACCTATCTAATTAAAATAAAATATAAGTAACACATATAGAAATGATAATGAATTAATTATTAGTGTTAGTAAGTATCTGGTACACTGTATTATTTTTTATTATATTTATAAATTATAATAAAATAATAAAAATATAATGCTAGCATTTAAGTTAAAAAAAATTTTCGTGGGTCGATAAGTAGAAGGGCCGAAATTAATATTTGCTGCACCTGACCTGGAACCCTGCGCACGCCTATGGTCGAAATTCAATATTTTTTAAAATTAATCTGAATATAGATTGAGTCTAATAAATGATGTTATCAAACAATAAGTACATTTTCTTTCCTCAATTTTCAAGGGAGGCCCTGCCTCCCTTACCTCCTCCCGAAAACCGCCACTGAACTAATGACGTGCATTTATATGGTATATTAGTATTATAATCAGAATAAGATTAACCCACAGATTAAGTGAATAATCAGTGATTAAACCGTTTCGCATACGGTGGCCGTCCTTCAATGACGTCGTTCACCGTCATCAGCGTCGTCGATACCATCCGACATGTATATACAGTGTCATATAGCATATAGGCATTATGACGCGGTGATATACAAAACAACCTTTATGATCACGGTGTATATCAGCTATAATTTCGGGGTTGCCGAGATCAACGCTCGCGTCGACCGTTTTGTGGTGGGAGTGTGCAAACGAAACGAGTTTTGGTCATTCAAGCGGTTTAATTTTATTCTAAAACGAGTATAATATATAATATAAATATGAATTTATGATTTTATGAATATTGGTACATATACATTTGAAACAACATTTTCATACCCATAAGATAAATACATTACCAATAGCAGATATTTTTATGGTACATAAAATACACGAAACAATGTCACATTAATGAAAAGTATACTTTTTCAATATTATCTCTTAATTTTGAATCATTATAATAATATACTGAATAAGTCGTGATACATTCCAAATGAGTATAGAAGTGTTTATACTCTGTTCCAAAAGAGAAGACATGGGTTCTGCGCATAGCGAATGACGGCCGATCATTTCCGATCATTGCCGACGACGTATACACCGTAATTGAAATGCGGCACACAATAGCCGTGTACACTTGCACGGTTATCAGGTGACAGGTTATACGTATATTCGCCAAGTGTCATAGATGTTAACAATCCAAGCGCGCCGTATAATGGTTATTAACAATGCAGCTGGGTGTCAGAGGTCGCTGGTTAGCATACGTGCATTTATCGGAGTAGGTGGGGAATGCGCGCCACCGAACGAAAACTGGTCACCGCTTCGTGTCTTCTCTTTTGGAACAGAGTATAGGTTAGGTTATGTTACATCATGTAGTGAAATTGGGAAAATATAAATACGACTTTTATAAAAATTTTATAATTTATAAAAATACTTCTATATAATAATTTAAACGTAAACTATTTTTTTTTTTTTTTTTATGGAAGTAGAATAAAATTTAAAATTTATAATTAAATGCGTGATAAACCATAACTAACACCTAATACAAAATAGTAATATAAAAAGTACATAGGTTCTTTGAAAAATAAATAATGGATTAATTATGTAATAACGCATAATAATAATGTTCATCAGTTGAAAGTTGTAACATAGGTATGTGTTTTAAAAATACATAAAAAATTTAATGTAATACATATATACTTCTATATAAATATAAAATATACCTAATTATACACGTATAATTATACAAAACTGGAGGAAAAAAATATTATTTAATAAATTAAGTTAATTTTTTAATTTTCATAATATATCGTTATTATAAGACGATTTAACTCATTAATAACTTTGTATTACAACATTATGCTACTTCATGTGTGTATTCCTACAAATTCGCAATTGCGATAAAATAATAATTTATTAGTAATTTTGTGTTTAATTAATATATAAAATATTATATTAACAATTCAAAAATACAAGTACAACACAAGATCTCGAAATTTATGATATCGTCCAGGTCATACAACTATATAAAAAACGGATTTATTTTAAATTTTTAATTCCGATTTCTAACTAAATATCTTAATAGTAAATAAAACAAATAAATTGAATTAATAAATATTAAATACAAATAAACAAAATAACGTTAATCTGTATATCATAATTCATAAGGTTAATAAAAAAAAACTTCAATTTTTATTAATCATTAGGACCATATTTATGCAGGGACAAATGGGGCGTTTGCACTGGGCCCACTCGTTAAGGAGGCCCACCGGGCACCGACAAAAAAAAAATTAAAATACTCGTATTAAATAAATTTATGTTTCTCATAACCTGAGACAAAAATTTATTTCTAATAGAGAAAAATATAAAATAATAATATTACCAAAATGATATCAATAAAATTATTAAATTGTTGCACATTTTCATACAGTACACTTCTGTCTACTATACTATTGCGTAGTGTCGTCTCGTGTTTTTTTTATTATTTATATTTCATTTAAAATATCGAAAAAATATTTAAGTGGATCTATGAAAAGAAAATTTAAATCATTATTGAAACGCATAAAAAATAGATTAAGGTCGACTTTGGGACAACAAAACTTAGATGCATTAGGAACAGTGTTAGGACTTATCTAGATAAATTTATCTAGATAAATTATCTAGATAATTATTTTTTTATCTGTTATCTACATCTAGATAAATAAATATAAGTTATCTAAGTATTTATTTTAGATAAAAATTTAACTTATCTAGATAAATAATTATACAAGATAAATTTTTTGATGATAATTAGATGGATCTGTTTCAAATTGTTTAATTTTTATTCTCATTATCTCAGACACAACGTGTACGTAAAATAACATCCAGGGCTAAAAATATATGACGTTTTTCTGAAAAGACTATTAATTATTCCTATTTAGTAGGTACTTATTACTTATTAGTTATAAATAATTAATATTCTATATTTGGTTTATAATAAACTAATTAATTTATATAAGTAGCCTATATTAGTATATTACTGTCGCGAGAAATATGTCATGACACATGACCAGTGTTATTTCCCAGAATTTTATAAATATTTTTAAATTATAATTAAAATACGAATAATAGAATAGTTATAAATAGTTATAACCACCGCCGCGCGCCGTCCCAAACAAAGTTCCATAGAATTTAATATTATTCATTGAGAAATTAAGATAAACTAGCTGTTTTTTCTTCACTTGATTTGAAGTATTTGTAAATATTATTTCTAAAAATATTATTAACTAAGTGTGTTTTGTTTTTGGTCCACTCTACACATACTTTACAGCAGGGTGACTTATCCCATTTCTATTTCTACCTTTGTTACTCCCTTGGCTCTTATTGGTTCCTTATATAATATGTGTCCAAGTTAATGTTTGGTGAATGGTGATACACAACATGATATAATTAATAAATCCAAAAGTAAACATATTATAATATAGGCATAAACTTGCATGATGGTATATATATATTTTTTTTAATTACCTAGTTGTTTTAATTTTAATTTCTATAATTATCTGTTATTTATCTAGATAAAATATTTTTATCTTTTATATTTTTGTTAGATGAATTTAATTTATTTATCTTTTATCTGTAACTTTGATAAAATTTAGTGTTGTTATCTTTATCCAGATGATTTTTTTGTTATCTGTTCCTAACACTGAATTTAGGAATATTATCGATAGAAAATAATATAATATCCAGTTTAAATTTTGACGATATAATAGACGAATTTTCAAAACAAAAAGCTAGAAAATGTTTATAAATTATACATCTTTTAAAAATTTTCATTTATAATATTATATAAATTAAAATGTAGCGTTGTTTTGTAATAAATAAATTAGATTTTTAATACTATTACTTTATTTTTTTTTTATGATATACCTAATTTATATAATGTATAGTATGCACTATGCAGTACCTATAAACATAAATGTAGCATTGATTGAAGTGAAAAAAGGGCCCATAATTTAAAATTGCACTGGGCCTCTGAATTGGTAAATCAGGGCCAGTATAATCATCAATATAATTTATTAATAATTTAATTATAATTATTACGTATAAAGGTAAGTATTTGTCCATTGTTTTGGTTACTAATTTTTTCTGGAAAGGTGAGAAATAACAAAGCCATTGAAGTTCGATAATATTGTTGATACGATATTTTTTAGTGTTTCTATAATGATTTTTATTTACCATTTTTTTTTTTTTTTGCATTATACAAAATGCGAGCATTTTGTGTAAATAATTTTAGCTAGTTTGGTTACCTACTTAAATTGAGTCATTTGTTAAATTAACTAATAGTTTTCTCAAATGGAACTAAAAACTACTAATTTTTTAAAAAAAATAATGGCATTATATATTATACCATAATATAAAACAATAAGAACAATTAAAAACGAACTGATACTCCTGCCGCATGGGATACAGGTGTGCAAATCATAGTGTTTAATTTAAATTAGAATTAGAATGCAATGATAATCCATTGCATTCGTAAAACGATTCTGAGCGAAGTTCAGTCAGATAATATAGGAATTGATTAAAATTTTGACATTTTTTATGAAATATTTAAACACAAAATTTTATTACACATATAGTACATAATTGAACACCCTATAAAATTTTCAAGTCTCTAACGTCAAAATTGCCTGAGTTATCGTGAAATATTGAAATCGAATTCGTCGAAATTTCAGTTTTCGTGAAAAATTCCGTTTTTCGTCGTTTTCTCTACTGCTTAGGGTCAATTTTGAGAATTTCGAAAAATTACCTTAATAAAATACCAACTACATCCAATTTCCAACCGGAAACATATGCTTTTCCATCAATCAAAATTCAATCAAACAATCAAAATTGTAAAATCTAAATACAATATTAAGAATAATTTACTAAACAAAAAACTTCAAGAAGAGTGGTGGAGGTCGTGTCAAAATCCAAGAAACATTTTTGATGACTTTTGGTCGATATGATAATGACGTTTCACAACAACTGAATGAAACAATATAGCTATTGACGAGTTAGACACTAAGAAGTGGAATAAAAAAATGTATAAAATTAATTTACAGGTTAGTTAAATTTAACCTGTATTTTATATTTATGATGTAAGTCGAGTATTGCACCGTAAATCAGTGCGTAGGTCGCGTATTGGTTCATTACCTATTATTTAATAATACTATAGTAATAATATAATATTATAGTATTTTATAAGACTTAAAAAATGAATTAATTATTCTACATACCACATTCAACGAGAGGATCGAGAGCATAATGCATTAACCAATCAGATAACTCAAATATTTAATATTCGATAATGCGCAAGTGCCTGGTTAGTGGTTAGTTAGTCCAAATATACACAAGTTGTATTAGTTATCGCTTATCATTAATATTAAATATCTTATTTTATTACTTCCCTGCAACTCAATATTGTAGGTTAGTGTATAATTAGGTAGCATTATGCTCAAAGTCCTCGAGTTTGATACCCGGTATATAAGACTAAACTTTCTTCACTTTTTTCAAACATTATAATTTTCTTTGAGCATTTTTCACACTTTATTAAATCACTTTTGATTATTTATGCTCATATAATATAATGGGTATCAATCGACAATCATAGAGTAAATTTCCTAAGGTCTCGCGAAGCGAATTTTTAAGTCACACAAAACCACTGCTTATCCGCACTAACTACTAATAACAGGTTTATGAGATAGATATTATAGGTATCTTGTAGTTCCTTGTGGCGTAGACTCAACCTCACACAAAAAGTGCTGCAAACTGGTGCTTGAGAAAATGAGTGGAGCCGGTAGGTGAACCAAGCTGTCTCTTTCATTTTAAAACTTTAAACTATTTTTGAAAACTCAAAAACATGCATAGTATTTGCCTACCTAAGGGCCACCTATAGGCCTATATATATATATATATATAATATTCTTATATGTTATTATGTATTATAAAATATTTATTTTTATCATTATGACATATAATATTATATATGTTATTTATATTTTATATAGCTTATTATTAAGTTTATACACGGGCTAGACTGTGTTACAACATGTTGCTTCCTCCAAAATTGAATGCCAGAACCGCCACTGCATTAGTTTAAGTAGATAATAATTTTTTTATTAATTCCGTCTGCAATCTGCATGCTTGGACAAATACGGATGTAAGATTGGTGGATAGTACTAGTGATAATCCTTTTTATTCAAAGCGATATGGTTTTTTTAAAAAAAAGATAGTCGTCGTGAAGAAAAAATGTTACCATATAGGTAAACCAGATTTGATCATGCTATAACCCTTTCATATTTTACCACTGTTCCTGAAAAAAGCCAATACATTATCTTCACTAGAAAAATATTTTTTGACACTCCTGTCGTATTTCTAGATAACTTGCCTATTAAGCGCTCAACTTCTGTTAATTATTTGGGCATCCACCTTGACTCCAAGCTTATATCTTAATACCGTCACCTGTGTTCTTTCATCGCAAGGTGGTCTAATTTCCTCCGCTACACTTGTGGCATGAATTGGGGTTGTCATCCGTCATCTCTTCTTTTAATTTTCAATTCTATAATTAAAGCCAAAGTTGATTACTGCTCTTTTCTGTTTGCCTCAGCCTCTCTATATCTCAGGAATAAATTAAATTCTTTATTAATCTCCTGCTTAGGTACGTTGTATTATAGGCGCTCTACCTTCCACCCCGAATCTCGAATATCCAAACTCTTCTCTTTTTTTTCGTTATCTTGGTATTTATAATTCCTGGAAATATGTTCAAAAATCTCTCACTATACTCGCCTCGGTCTCTGCATCATTCTCATCCCTTTAACCTTTAGTTCATCAACAACAATCACGCATGCAAATTTATGACACACCATATCCAAATCTTATCTTTAAACCTCCACTCACCATATCTCCCAATTTTCTTGGCTATTCTCCGAAAGATTTAAGTTTTTTATCAAATGCTTATGTAAACTCTTTTGATAACTTTATTGCCTCTAACTTTCACAATTATCTCCTTGTCTTTTTGATGGTTCTGTTTCTTCTAAATCGGCAGGATTTTCTTTCTTTATACTATCACTAAATATTTGTTTCTCCTCTAATCTCCATTCATCATCTTCTACATTTTCAACAGAATGATTTGCAATTATTTATGCCTTAAAACACCTTCTATCCATTAATCATTCCAAGATTTGTATAGTCTCCAACTTTAAATCTTGTCTTTTTGCTACATAATCTAACCCTTTTAGTTCTTCCTACCATCTCATTTTTATTATCAAATCACTACTTTTTCAACTTTGCTCTTCCTCTAAATTGATTAATTTTCTCTGGGTACCTAATCACGTTGGCATTTCAGGAAATAAAATGGCTGACTCTCTCATCACTTCTACCAAGTATAGTATTATGAATATAAATTTATTTATCTAAATGAGGTAAAAGATGAATAATGTATATAAATAATTATTTATATACATAGATCTTAACACCGATGATACGTTTACTAATATAAATTAATGAATAAAGTATATTATTGTTACAATAACATAATAATTGTTTAATATATGATCAGAAATATAAAGAATAATTATTTAAGTAATTTTAAGGTTATTTAGGTTTTATGTTTACACATATTATTAATTATTTATTAATACATTATGTTATATTTTATTCATCTTATTATGCATTATTTTCAGCCCACTCTTCAATAGAGTCTAATTGATTCAGATCTTCTATAAAAAAAGATTTTACATTATATTACTTTTGTTTTGTCACAATATGAAATTTATAAAAATATATTTATTTAAATTTTAATTAGTGTTTTAATGTTATATTAATATATTATATAGATTTCATTGAATATATAAACATTTTTCACAGTTATACGTCTTGTAATTAAATAAAGATAATGTCTCTATACAAACTTATATATTTAATATTTAAATATTTAATTTAATTAATTTTTTTCAAATACAGGTATACAGACATTATCTTTGCTCAATAATAATAAATTATTATATAAATTACTGAATACATAATAGAGGAATGAATAATAAATAGATATAATTTTTTTTCCCCATAATTAAAAAATTATAAAAAAAAAACATTTAAAGTAAAAATTATAAAATAAATACGAGTATAATCGGTACAAATTTCTATCATGGTAGAAGTTACAAACTTATACTGCATATTATAATTTATAGACGACATAAAGGGGACATTATTATGTTTTAGATTAAATATTATAGTATCCATACCAATGACTTTTCCATCTTTCATCATGTAGCCATTATCATTTATTATTTTAACACTTTCATTAAGGTACCTAAAGTATAATTTTGCAATTTCTAAAAAAAGGATTATTTGTTCAATTATTATTTTATTATATAGAATACAGAGTATTATAATTATATAATATTCATTTTCATATTTTTTCATATACTAACATAATAACATTTCAATACATTTTCATAGACACTACCACTTGTACTAAATATATATCCCTGTATAAATTAATATAGGTAATCTTTATCAAGCGAAAACGAAACACATTAGAATCATATTATGAAAAAGAAGAGCTGATACTGCTGTGGAAGAGATCATGGGCGCTCATATGGGTGGCAAGGGGGACATGTCTCCAGGAAAAATCGAAAATCATGAAAATCTGATTACTGTGATCAGAATTTGAAAATATAATACAATTTTTTTTTTTTTTTTTTTTTTTGTATAATGGGTTTATTTATTCAACAAATCAGTTAATTGGCTATAGGTAGATAGTAACATGATTTTAATTTATAAATAACTAACATTTTTATTATGACATTCCATATGATAAGGCATTTCTCTAATGCAATAAAAAAAATAGACCACAGTCGGCGAATAGAAGATTAATAAAACACTTAGACACCCTCTGTACAGAATAAAAGATAATTATTAATAAATAATATAAATTAATTATAATTGATCGACTCGTGGGAAAATTAATAATATTAATTATATCATTTTGTCAGAGCCCAACTTAAGAAATATGAGCCTGGGGCAATATAATTTTTGGGGCCTTTAATATTTGTTAAATGTAATTTGAAAAATACAATGAACATTAAAATAACATAATTGCATTAATGAATAAAAGTTTTATTAACAGAACAAAAATTAATTTTTAATAATTGTATAATATTTGAAAATAATTATTAACTATCTAATAATACAAATGAAAAATATTAATTAATGTTTACTAGATTGAATGATTTAAAATTTAAGCCAATGGTTTCTTTCGAGATTTTAGTTCACTAAACTTTTGAATTAAATCTGAAAAATACAATTTGTTTGTTAGCTCCCTTTCAGCAAATAGACGAACGAGTGAGTTTAATTTTTCTTGGTGGAAGGACGTTCTTCTGGCGTTTTTAATTAGTTTTAATTTTGAATTTGTTCTTTCTACTTCACAATTCGAAATTGGCAAAGTTAAATAAATTCGTAGAGAAATATACACATTTCGAAAGACTTCTTTTAAATTATTTTCATGTACATATGAGTAAATATTTTGAGGAGAAACTATTGTTAAATTTAATTTTTTAATTTAATTTATTGGTAATTTAAATTTAATTTAATTTAACATAATTTGAAAATTGCACAATTTCTTGTTTTATATTAGTTGTATCAATATCATTTTTAAATGTGCTAATGAATATGTCGGCAAAAGTCTCTGATAATAATTCTGAACCAAATTTCGTAATAAACCCAAAAATATTACAAACATTATCGTATGCCTTTAATCTTGTCTCAAGTTCAGTAACTAAACGATCAATTATAATGTAAAAAGTATCAACCTCTAACTTTTTTATATCACAAAAGACACGTTGATAATAAAGTGACTGGATGGGGTAAACAAACGATAAAGTGCTTTTGGCCAATTTTATCTTCAAATTTAATAGCTTATTTTATCGATTAGATAATAGTTTTAAATTCTATTACAAAACGTGACTAATTTGTTTTGTAAATGTCTAACGATAATAATAATAACTTAAAATTTCACAGTGCCACTTCAATATTTAATTGTCAAAAGAGGCCCCAAATAATATTGGGGCCCGGGCTGTAGCCCCTCTAGCCCCCCTCTAAGTTGGGCTCTGCATTTTGTCTAAATATAAACATAAACTATTCATTAACATGATATAATGCATCGAACCGTGGGAAAAGCGTTTCTGAAGATCGGACTCAAAAAGTTATAAATAGGTACGACCCAACAAGACAAACCAGCAAGCAGCGTTGTTCCGTAGTCTCGACGACCAATACGCCGTACATCACATCTTTCAAGAAGACTTTCGGAAATTGTTGACGGTGTTTCGACGTTGCAAGTTTCATTCATCAACAAATTCACCAGCATTATTTATTTATTTTATACAACCTGCGAGTTCACCTACACTTTTACTCTTTCAGTAATCTTCGCTGGATTTAAAGTAATGATTATTATTTTTTTATATCGCCATTTGTGCTAAATGAATCATCTGACTCGTGAAGTCACGACTAACACGCTTATGTATTTTACGATATATTTCAACATTAACAATAAAGGGAAATATACATTTACACAGAAACTATAATTTAACCTTATCTAAAAACATTAAGATATAACTAAAATAATATAACTCGAATGAGAATAAAAATAATTGTTATGTTATCAAAATAAACTCTTCTCTTAAGTAATAGTCGAGACACATGTAGATCTTTATTTTATAATAAAAATATAATTGTAATTAATTAGGTAAATACAAATAAATATAAATTTATAAAATAATGTAACTAATTTATATTAATTAAATTAATTTAGAATTGATGTGTTCATTATCATATTCTATATTCATATATCATATATATTTTGGTGACTTTCGAACTTAATACTAAGGCCCTTCTAACATTGGAAGGAAGGTAGTAACACAATACCATCATCAACCTCCTATCTACTATCATTCAATTAATCCATATATTACCATCACGATCACCCTCGATATTTATCTCATTTCCTTTTAAAATCACTTTTCCCGTATTCAACTATTAATTTATTAATCTATATACATTACGTTATACTACTTACATTATATTACTCCCTCTCACCTTTTTTATATTATTTGTTTTTTTTGTGTTATTATAGTTTGGAGTTCTTAACTTGCACGTGATATACTTAGAATAGAGCGATTACAGAACAGATTCCTAGAATATGCCGCCTCAAATTAAAAATTAACCATCCACAACATGACTACTTTCTCATATCCTCCACTTTCCAAATTCCTACTTTAGCTTTACGTCATACTGAGACCGACCTTATATATAATAAAATATACTACATTATAGGAAGGTATCAAGAGGTTATACATTGTGAAGAAAATAAAAATAAGAATATTAAAAAAATGAGCACGGGGTGTTTTATACGCCCTTGGAATCTTGGATACGTAATTAAAGGTTAATAAAACTATTTTGACACATGAATATCGCATATGATTATCTTATATTACTACTATTATATTATTACTATTACTAATATCAATTTATGACTATAGACTATATAGTAAAATAGTTTATACTTACCATTTTCACTTAGAATGTTAGGATTTTTTACTGAAAAATTATAATATTTCTAATTGATAATACCTATCTCATAATGACAATATTTTAAATAATATTATAATATAACATTGTGATATTTTACATGCAGGTAACTAATATGTATAAATATAAGTGTACGATGTACCTATATATTCATTTATGAAATCTAAATTAGGTAAGTAATAGTTTCAATAAAAATTTGGATATAAAATAGTTATAATACAATATAATCGTTGGATATATTATTTATTCTTTGTTTTTACATGTTAATTGTTCATTAAAATATACTCGTATTACTACATTAACATAATAACACAATAAAAAAATGTTATTTATTGTATATTTGTATATTTAATAATTTAAAACTATTTTTACTTACCAAGTTTATTACTCATATGTAAATAATTTTCATAACCATTGTTATTATCTAACAGAGTAAATAATCTTTGTAATGTATTTTTAATAATTATAATTGTTAAATTTAAAAATTAATTATTTTAACTTTTTTGTATTTTAGCGTTTTGAGCAAATGTTTTTAATATTTTTTATAATTTTATTATTAATTAAATGTAATCGTTGCAAAAATACCTACTATTGTATGTTTTAAGCAAAAACACTAATAAGTGTTGTAATTTTGTAACAAATATATTACAGATAAAAAATATATATACTAAGTTATAAAAATATAAAATTACATACATTGACATCCAGCTAATATTAAAATATCTGTTCATAATTTGTATAAATTAAGTTATAGGTATCAATAATAAATTTATAATTAATTATTTTATTAATTTATTGTTCTAATGAATTTGCATTATTTAATTTTCTAAAAAAAGGCTTAACTATATAATAAAAAGCATTCAATAAAATAATATATTAATAAATCTACTGCATACAAGTATACTGTGTAGAATAAATATACTAATAGACAATAATATATTTATATAGAAGGTAGGTACCTATTATAATTTATAGGTAATAATTAAAATTTGAAATCAATCTTTAGTTATTGTTTCCAAAAAAAAAAAAACGATTTAAACAAAATTCAGTCGAACATACTGAAGATATTTATTGAAATATTGATACATTTAATAAAATATATTATTCTACAATCTAAATAAATAAATTTCAAAATATATTACGTACGTAAAATGTCTATTTGAATGCTCAATAAAATTATTAAGTTTCTATGATTTAAATTTCTCTATTATAAATTAATTAAAATCTAGTTCGTCAAAATTATAGTTTCTCCATATTTTACCGTTTTCGCAAATTTTTAATAATACTTATTTTATTTTTTTAAAACGATAGGAATAGGAAACACCCGCAATAATACAATTTTCTTCTTATACCACAATGCTCAACTAATTATTTAAAAAATGAACCACTACCTATCCAGAATGATGAAAAATTGCCAATGAGGATCCGTCAATCTTCTTCTAAATTATTATATATGTATAATGTATATACATTCTTCAATTTTTTTAAATAATGTTATACGAGTATATTATGTTTAAATTATTGTTATGTACCTGTTCTAAACTATGCCTTTGTATTCATTGGGCCCAGCCAGTGGCGGAACTGGGGGGGGGGAATTTATTCCCGGGCGTAAAATTTTTCGGTCATAATTTTAAAAGTCAATGAACTTTATTTGTAATTTTATATCACTTTTGGATTCCAGGAATTGAATAATACATGACGACGATAATGATCAATCTCATTATTAGCTAATGAGTAATGACTATTAACTAAACAAGTATATAAAACAAAAAACTATTAATTATAAATTATAAATTTCTTTTTTTATTTAATATTTATATTTACGTTATAAGTAAAGTATAATTGAATTTATTAATCGGACGGGTTTTGTGAGATTTATTACTTATAAAAAAAAATTAAGAATTACGATTTCTCTAATGGTTTACAAATACATTAAGATATATATCAGTATGCTTCGATAAATTTTTCAAAAAATTTCCATTTTTTTTGGCTTTTTTTATTAATTTTTATTGTAAAAGTATTGAGAAATAATATGAAGAATACTTTTATGGATTCTAAGATTATCATATAATCTAAAAATCTCAACTATAAACAGCTATAAAAAAAAAAAATTGAGACTATAGTGATTATTCTAATATCTTGATATTATGTTAAGTAATATGTGACTATATTTCAGTAAAATTTTTAAACCTTAAAACGTTAAAACCCAAAACTGACAATATTATCAAACATATATTAAAAGCGAGAATTTAACAAAATATTAAAAGTCCTATAGTCCTATATTAACCTATAAATTAGTCCTATATAGAAAAATTAACGTAACAGTTCCAAAATTTTATCCCATATATATAGTACCTATGTGAACACTCAATACAATTTTCAACTCTCTAACATTAAAATTGCCTGAGTTCTCGTGAAATATTGAAATTATTGTATTCGTTGAAATTTCAGTTTTCATGAAAAATGCTGTTTTTTCATCGTTATTTCTGTCGCGTAGGGTCATTATAAGAAATTTGAAAAATTACCTTAATAAAGTACCAACTACATCTCACTTTCCAACCAGAAAAATATGCTATTCGTGAAAATTGGAGTATTATATCGGGTTGTAAAAGTGTCTTCAGACATATATATATATATATATAAAAAAAAAAAGAAATAAAGACACATCATTATAAAACCAATACATTTTTCGCTTCGCTCAAAATCTAAAACATTAACTATGCGAGATGTTTATTATCATAAGGCGTAATCGAAATATTTTCCCAGGGCGTCAAAATTCCTAGTTCCGCCTCTGGGCCCAGTTATTAAATAAATAAATAAATGAAATGAAATTCTCTACCAAAAGCATACCAACTTATAGTAGTTGAATCATTTTTATTATTCTAAAATGTGTTTTACCGTTTTTTATACATATAAAATAATTAAAATATTAAAATATTTAATTATAGGAAATTAGTCAATACTTCTTTGTATATAATGCTAATTTGTAAATTTCTATTATTTTTAGTTCTAATTTTATAATTATTATTGAAAAATAATTAGAATATAAAACATAAAAAAATATAATATTGTCTTACACATATAACCTAGAATCATAAAATTAAAATGTCTTTTTATTTGGTAAATATATTTTAAAATATATTAATTTGCTAATATTGAGAAATGTTTTTAATTATTGAAACGTGAATTATTAACAATTTAACATTAAGTATATTATGTGTTTATGAAAGTAAACTACAAAACTAATTTCATATTTTGTTTTATAAAATTTTAAACTTTATCACAAAATATTTAGTAACAAATTTTCTCATCGTAAACAAATATAGTTTAAACAGTAAAAATAAAAAATAATTCAATCAAGTCGATAAAATGTTGATTGAGAAAAATGAATAGCAACATAATGATGAAACACTATTAAAATTTAAAAGATCAGTATAATATATTTTATAACGTACTACTCAGTCATTATTAAATAAAATTAACTAAATTTAGTAATGTCTATCGTCTATTAATAAAAGAAGAAGTTAATTATATTCTAAGAAATAAGTACAATTTATTTGGACAACTAATCAAAAGTAACTATACGTTCATTGAATTTATTTAAGACTTAGAATTAATTCTATAGCAATAATATAAATATGTATTTTTAATATTTTAGATAACTTGTACACATTTAAAAAATTTTAATTTAATTTTATTAAATATTTCTTACACCAAATTCTTGTGCCATATAATATATTATTAACTGAAAAAGAAATTGAATAACTATTATTCAAGCAATTAATATTAACGTTATACTGGTATAATTTGTTAAAAATATAATAATAACAATAATATAATGATAAATTTAAAATATCATAACAAATTTAATAATAATCGATGAATCTACGCCAGTGGCGTATCCAGAATTTTAGTACTGTGGGTCTACCTAATTCATGAGAGACTTATTATTGATTTTTGAGCATCTATCACTTATGTTTTATAAAGCAGTTCGCTACAGTTGCGATTTTTAATTAGAATTTGAATGAATTCAGACCTTAATGCCAAAAATTGCTAATTTTTTCAAACATTACATAGGTAGGAACATAAAAACGAGAATTCTACGAAATATTCAAAGTCCTATATTTTGTAGAAAAATTAATGCAATGGTTCCAAAATTGTACCAAATATATATAGTACCTATGTAAATACCCAATAAAATTTTCAAGTAAAAATTTCCCTAATTATCGTGAAATATTGAAATCGTATTCGTCAAAATTTCAGTTTTAGTAAAAAATGCAATTTTTCGTCGTTTTTTTTGTCGTTTTTTCTATCGCATAGGGTCAATTTTGAGAAATTTGAAAAATGACTTAAATAAAGTACCAACACAGCCACTTTCCAACCGGAAACTTCGCTTCGAAAAGAATTATTATTATTTATTGCTAATAATTTTAATTATAATAAATTTTGATAATAAATATATAATTAAAGAATATTTCAATAATAATAATTAGTACCTACTACCTAGGTATTTAGTTGAGTTATCGGATACATTAATATGATGGTAATTGGTAATTATAATTTTTAACGTGCAATCATACAAGTATACGAGTAATGTAAACTCTAAAATTATTGCAAATAGTTATTAGAGTATATTAGTTTTATTAATTTTATATTTCCTTAATACAGGCAATAATAAATATTTTATTATAACAGAGAAAACTCCTTCCAATAACTTTATATAAATAAAAATAGATAAATATCTTCTTTTATTGTCAGTTGTTGAATATAGGCATTTAAATTTTAAAATAAACTATACCCACTAGATATGGGGCGATTACAGAGAACAATACCAGTATATTTTGTAATATTTATAAAATTTTCTTTTCATATAAAAACACTCTATTATTAAAATTTGTGAGATCAATATATAATATTTATTTATTTTTACATAAATTATTATTCTAATTTTTTTTTTCCATATTTATTTAGCCATGTAGAAATAGGGGCCACATATTATTAAGAAAAAAAACTATGGGTCAGCTGATCTCACAAACCCCCCCTTGGGTCCGCCCCTGAATCTACCTACTAATGAGTGATGATGATGACATAGTCACAAATATAGTAAAAATGTATTAATATACGTTTCGGCCAATGCACTTGAGCAAAGAAAGGGTGTTGTTCACGATCATCGAACTAGGTGCGGTGTAAATCTCGTATATTTTGTATAAACAACTAATTATTATATATAATAATAATTTTATAGTAGATCAAACTAATATTTATACTAAAAAATTATTTTTAAATGAAAATATAACAGAAATTTTTAGAATTACTAAATGGTAAACCTTAACTATAACTTAACCTTAACTGTAGTATTTCTAGGACTTCTCTATCATATGAAACTATTCGTACAATATATCCATATAATAAGTAGATATACAGTATATATACAGGTATAGATCAGAATTCTGAAAAGTGATAATTAAATACATTTACAATGTTATCTCCATTATTTGTACTTTATACAACTATACAAGTAGGTATACAGAATATAGTAATTTTTGTCGCTTTGATTGATAAATTAAATATAAATTTATAACTTATAAAATATAGCGCTATAGGGGAAATTTTCAGCATTCAATAATATTCGGATTTGCAGTTATTTTAACAAGAGATATTTTTGACTGGAGATATTATTGAATAAAGATATTTTAGTTGGAGATATTTTGACCGGAGATATTTTTGCGGAGATATTTTGACCGGTCACCCAAGCAGTAGAACAGATTATAGGAAGAGAGGGTATTTTTTTGACCTTTCATGTTTTAATTATTGTATGATTAGAGGATAAATAGTTGTTAATTTTTCGTGTTTAAATTTTGCTATTTTTTCATCTATACTTCAATATAATAAGTTTATGGGAGGTATAGATCACTCAGATCAAATGTCATCATGTGTACGTGACACGTGAACATAAAACTATGAGATGGGATAAAAAATTAGCCATACACATTTTTTAACCTACGTCGCACTAGATCCACCCATTTGGAAATATGAATTTTTTACAATTTTTTGATGTGACGTCACGTCAGTAGTAAAGAAATTTTAATTTTATTGGCGAATTTTTATCATGCAAATTTTGAAAATAGTCATGCAAATTCATGGTAATTGCATGCTAAAAATTGGTATAAAAAAAAAAATTTACATTTCCAATTGGGTGGTGCTGGTGTGACGTACGTCATTTTTCAGGTCATTTTAGTAAATAGTCACTAACCTAACATAACCTATATAGTTTATCAACATTTAATTTGTACAAATTTTTGTTTGTCCGTCATTGAAACATTAATCAAAGAAGGGTAGTTAGAAACTACATTGGTACCTCTTTATATTTCTACTCCTAAGCCACGTTCAGGAAATTATTATTCAAATATGGTCGAAGGAATGTAAAGGAGAAAAAAAATTGTTGGTGTCAAGAATGTGTGAATAGGTACCCAAAAACGTTTGGAAATTGACATCTACTGCCCAAAATACCCAGGGGAGCCAGGACTTTTTGTTTACTCGTGCTTCAAAAACTACCACGAATATTATTATAGGTATTATATTTTTAAATTTTAAGCATAAGGCAAATTAAATATTAAATACGAAGTTAAACGAGAGGAACTCTTATTTTACTTTAAATTGTAATGTTTTCATATAAAGAAAAAAACTATAAATATATTTTAATCAAAGGTATAAGTGTTGTATTAATAGCTAAGTTTTAAACTTAAAAAAACATCAGCTGTTGGATATCGCTGGCAGACGCCAGAATAACAACATTGTCACCAATTGCGCCTGTCGGGTATATCGTATATCCAATACTAATAAATAAGTGAAAGAGGTTGCCGCTCCTAGCGAATGATCATAAATTCTATGACGCCTAGAATGTGTCACTATAACATTTTTGCCGCAATGTAAGGTTTTTGATATACAATAACAAAAGTTTTAGATTTATTATTATTATTATTATTATTACTAATATTATTAAATATATAGGTACATTTGGAGCTTGCATCTACGAGATATTGCATATATGGTATTGATTTATC
Source organism: Tetraneura akinire (assembly GCA_021307375.1). Taxonomy (NCBI): domain Eukaryota; kingdom Metazoa; phylum Arthropoda; class Insecta; order Hemiptera; family Aphididae; genus Tetraneura; species Tetraneura akinire. The sequence goes on from JAIUCT010000001.1 coordinate 12,972,084, forward strand.
TGAAAAAATATCATACCTCAAATACATATATTAAAATATAATCTATAATTTATTAATTTTAATAGTAAAATATGAACAACGAACAATTATAAACGATCGTGAAATAATAAATATATGTTTTTCATTTTAATTTGATTAAATATTATATAAATATTAATTACACGTAGATAATACATTAGTCAAAAGGATATAATGACGATAGAAGATTAGTGTTGTATTAAAATTAATAAAGATAAATTTTGAGCGAAATTTATACAAATTTACTGATATAAAATTAGTATTTAAATATTTGGGTACATTTTATACCCAAAATTATAATTATATAATAATAATTTTATAAAATATATTAATATATTTAGACTTAGACATAAACGGAACATAGCAATATAGGAATGTTAATGGTCCCTAATTTATTATTTATGTTTTATGATAATAAAATAATACATTAATATTGTGGAATACATAACTTACTACTCAAAGATATTTTTCCTGAAACTTATGAAATAAAAAATTAATTTTTTATAATAATTTAAAGACATATAGGTATACCTAAGAATAATTTTATATAACATTTCTAGATTTCTTATTTGTTTATAATTAGATATACTGTAATACAATAAAACATAATCATTAGCGTTTAAATGGATCCTATATTTTATAATTCTTCTAAAATATTAAAATAAGGTGACCTATTCAGGCAGTGGAAGTTTTCCCTTTGTTTCTATTGGAACCCAAAGATATTTGAAACTATATTATAATAGTAGTAAATACCCAAAAAATATCTTGTGGTGTTAAAATTAGAATTTGAATGCATTGATACAATTATTAAATTCGAAAATAACTATATTGTGTGAAGTGTAGTCAGATAGAATCACACCTAATTAGTAATTACTAATTAGTAATTAAAAAGCAAGGAAAGGGATACTGATGTGAAAGGAATAAAGGTGTAAAGAGGATAGTGTTACAGTATTTGGAAATGCGAAAAATAGCATAATAAATAGAGATTGAATATTTTAATTATATTTTCTACCGAAAATGTATTCCACTTAAGCCATTCATTTTTTTTTAGATAAAGACTTCATGCATAATAAAACAATAAACAGAAAATAATTAACACATACCTAATACCATTCTAAATACATATTCGTTCACTCAAATTAAATTAACTCGGTATTAAGCCATCTTAATTTAGTATACTTACTTTTAAATAAAGTAATCAAATTATCTACGCCATTGCTAACTAAAATTAAACATTTAATATTCTAATTATACCTATAGTAGAACATAGTTTTTTAAAAACAAAAAATCGTTTCATATACTGTATAATTAATATAGATTATTTTTATAATTTGGTAATTAAAACTACTTATGATGTATTTACCTATAAAATAATAAATAATAAATTTAATATTTAATGTAACACGAATAAAAAAAACTATACTTACAAACAAAACCATCTTTCAATAAGTCATCTATTATAAAAATATAAATTACAATTATTTAAATTATATATTACTTGAAACAGATTTATTATAAACGAGTATATTTAAAATATAATTAAACATAAAAACATGGAATAAAATCACTAACACATAAGTAACATATTAAGATAAATAGGTAAGTAGTATAAAATTTAGAAATCTCAAAATCGCCGAACTAACTTTTAATTTGTGTTTATACTATTAATTTAATAGATACAGTATAAGATTTTCTACATTATTACATTCATATTACTCAGTCTAAAATAATCTTTAGAAATGTTGTAAATATAAAGTAGGTACCTAAATATAATATAGAATTAAACAAACTCTTACCTCTAATAGCTAACACAGATCAAATGAATTATATAATTAAAATAATAAAAATATTTCATTGAATGAGCGAATTATTTTAGATTTTAGATTTTATTTTACCAAGTATATATTTGTTACGTACCACGACCTAAATTATAAATATTATAAATTCAAAACAACATAATAAATAATAATAGATCATAATGCCATCTTGAACTTTTTATTGTAAAAGACTAAATTATATATAATTATGTATAATATTTAAATAGTTTTAACATACACAATAAATTAAAATTATTAAAATAAGTACCTACTTAATAGTTTTGTTATTCACAAGCGCGAGAAAACACATAATTCAATAACAACAACAAGGTATATGGTTCAATAACATTTTCAAATTTTTTTGGCTCTTTTATTAATTTTTATTGTAAAAGTATTGAGAAATAATAATAATAATATTTGTATGGATTTTATGATTTTCATTTAAACTAAAAATATCAACTTTAAAAAGCTATAAATAAAAATTGACACATGGAATTTTTCTATTATTTTGAAATGATTAAGTAATATCTAAGTATACTTTATTTAAATTTTCAGACCTTAATGCCAAAAATTGCCAATTTTATCAATATTTTATGCATAAAAATGAGAATTTTACGAAATATTCATAGTCCTATACTTTGTAGAATAATTAACTTATTGGTTCCAAAATTTTATCAGATATATATAGTACCTATATCAACACCCAATCAAAATTTCAAATCTTTAACTTCAAAATTGCTTGAATAATCGTGAAATGTTGAAATCAAATTTCTCGAAATTTCAGTTTTCGTGAAAAATGCCGTTTTTTCGTCGTTTTTTCTACCGCTTGGGGTCAATTTTGAAAAAAACGTAAAGATCTATTAACTTTTTTTCTCGTTTAATATAAATTTACATCTTACTTTTAGAATTGTTTTTACTTTGTATCCATTTGTCTATATTAAATATTTCAACTATAATAAATAAAATAAGAATAAATTTAAATTATAATCATAAATTTCCCCTTTGAACCCCATTACTACGTCTACGGTCCTATTCGTATTCATTTGGATTTGCCTACATTGTGTTCTAGACGTGAAACTTCTAATGTAGGTAGCATTTATTTATAATCTTATCAATGGCCTCATTAATTCCCCATGTTTATTAAATCTTATTAAGTTCAATGTCCCCAATCACCATTTCAGATCTCCCTCACTTTTTTACATCCTGCCTCATAACACAAGTTTTAATAAGAACTCTCCTTTATCTAGATCTATGTCTTTATGCAATAAGTACCCTGACTTTGACTTCTTTGACTTTTCGGATTGTTTATTTAAAATTATTAAGTGTTTCATAAAATTTTAATGCTGTATATAACTATATTATAATGTTTTTCTTTTCTTATATTATGTTAATTGTTAACCTCAAAATTTCTATTTTGTTATTTTGTTTGTTTTGCTTCAGCAATGATATTGCAATATGTTATTTATCACTATTAATTTATAATTATGTTCTAATTCTCATATTCACTCTTTTATATTATCTTTACTTATAATTAACTACTATCATTTAGTCTTACTTAATATTACTGTTATTCTGTTTCTATAACTTAAATGTTTGTTACAACTAACTGGGCTTCGGCTCATTTTATTTGAATAAATAAATTATTATTATTATTATTATAAAATATTTTTCTTTAACTTTTTTTTCCAAAAAATTGGGATTGTGATTTGTATTTATAATAATTTTTCTTTGGTAATATTTATTAGTTCACAGAAAATATTTTTAATTAGCTTACCAGGTTTTTATTGTTTAATGTAACCAAACAAGTTATAATACCTAATCTAAGAATTTTGTATCTTTATTTTGAATATTTTTATTGGGTAATATTTTTTTATAATCATCATTTTATAGTTATATTAATATTTAGAATTTAGGTATATTATATTTATGAATAATATATTAAAAACAATATTTTTTTTTTAAATATGAAATTATTTTCACTATTACATACTTTTTCTTAAATTGTGTATGAGATATTCACAGTAATGTAATGAAATAGCACCTAAAAGTAATAATAAATGTATAATATATTTTATAATTTATATTCAAATTTTCATAATATTATGTGGGATTCAATAATAAATTGTAATCGTTTTTAAATTTAATTTATAATTAGTTACTCTCATCATTAAATACATTTTGTTCACACGAATAATCTAAAAATGTAATAAAAAATATAATTGAAATTATTTTTAAATTTTTATATTAATTAATAAATAATGCAGTTTTAGTTGGAATACATTTTGTAATTTAGTATATAAAGTAAATAATAGACGAACGGTTTGATCAACTACACAGTATATTTCTGCTATAGTCAACTAAGACATTTTGAAGAATGTCTAAATCTATCTATAGATTTATCTATTTAGACTATTTCAGGTTCTGTTCAGTCTATTATAATATAAATTATTTATATGAATGTAACAGGTGCAGATCCAGAACATTTTGACCGGGGGGTTTGAGGAGACATTATACAATTTTTTTTTTTTTGTAATTATTCATAAACTGTATCAATTTTTATATTTATTATTTTATAATTAGGTATTAATTATACCTACTAATAATAAATAATGATTTTATACATATATGTACATATTAATAAAATTAAAAATAAATAATTTATGTGTAGAAACATAATATTTACATTCTATGGAGGGGACGATCGCCCCTTGCCCCTCTTAAATCCACGCTTGGACTATAGTCAGTGGCGGAACTACAATCTTTGAGGCCCGCGGGTAAAATTTTTATTAGCCCTAATGAATAGTTGTATAATACTAATATTGGAAATTTTAAAAAAGGATATTAATGTATTAAGTAAACAAGAAGTCAATAAATATAATATACAAATTTATTTTACAAATTAAATAAAAATAATTGTTTCTGCTACGATCTTGTGCAAATGACTTTATCAATGCTGACACGTTCAACTTTTTGGCGCGTTCATTTTCAATTGATATCATTGCGAGACCACTCATACGTGTTTGAGACATAGTATTTCTAAGGTAGCTTTTAATTAATTTGAGCTTTGAAAATGACCTTTCTGCACTGGCTACTGTTACTGGTATTTGGTAATGTAAGAAATGTTGTTAATAGGTCTGGAAAACTCGTAATTAGATTATAATTCTCTAACTTTATATATTAAGTTATAGGACATTAAATTGTACAGTAATTAATACGTATTATAGTAAATTTGTACTATTAACTTATGATAAGTATGATAAAATAATAAATAAATAAGAAAAATCTATAAATAGATACCTAACACGAGGTAATTGAACTATAAAAATATACAACTATAAACATCCTATTTTTTTAGTTTTTAGATGATAGAAAAATATACCTATTACGTATAATGGATTTTTAAACCAATTTCATAATCTGTTTACGAATAAATATGGAAAACAACAACAAAAACAAAACTTAATAATTTCCATAGAATGTACATAATTTCCATAGAATGTACATAATTT
>JAIUCT010000001.1:12992018-13047725 GCA_021307375.1 Tetraneura akinire
CATCATTGTAAAACCAATACATTCTTCGCTTCGCTCAGAATCTAAAATAATAGTTTTTAATACTGCCGTGACATAAATTATAATATCAAATTCAATTAGTAATATTCTTCCAACGTTACGAGTTTTACTAATAATTTTTACCCCAACAATTATTAAATAAATATTAATATAATATATAAAAAATATTCGACCACGTATCCTTATAGCTAGATAATAAAATATGGATATCTTCAATAAGTTCGTCTGACCGTTCTATAATATTAAACACAATAACAATTTTGCTTTAAATCGATTTATTTTGAGTTTCTATATAATTATTTTGGCAAATTATTGTTAGATTAATTTTTGTTTTCAAGAACTACAACTTTATCACGTAAATAAGAAATAACTAATTTTATTTTTAATATAAGTACATTCTTATCATATCTATTAGGTAAATTATTATTAAACTCCAACATCCTACTAATTATTGAGCACCAGATTATAACACCAGATATTCGGTGATGATATCAACAATTTATTTTGTGTATATCAAAATACTTGTGAGAAAACATGTAAAAACAATATAAAAATATGTATCTATTCTTCTATAATTCTACATGTAATATTTTTCTATTTATCAAAAAATTGTAAAATAATAATTTCTTTAGAACTTATTTATTATACATTGTATATATCTTTATATAGTTTCTATGATTTTTTTTCTCTATAATTCCAGATAGTTTTCTTTTCACCTAAAAAATCATTTGAAAAATTCCAATAATAAATTAAATATAAATTACCAACTAGATACAATTCATTACTGTAAAACCACCCCACTTATAATGAAGTAAAAATGTTTATATAAAGTATAAGTTGGAAGTTTCAATTCTCAAACGAAGACATACCCTAACCGTATTAATTAAATTATAAGCTTAAGTCGTGATTCCAGACAAAAAATAAAATAAAATAATACACATAACGGTTACACCGATCCATCCTTCTCTTATTTGTTTAGAATCTAAATTATATAATATAAATATTTATTAAAAATTATATTTTTATAGGTACCAGGAAAAAAAAACACATTAATAGTGTAAATTAATAAGTATTAAATAATATATAGGTATATTTAATTTTACAAAAACACAACATCATCATTCATCATATTTATTGTTTAATATTCGAGAAAAAAATATATAATTTAAATAATTTGTTTATTATTAATACATTAAACACTTATGATAATTATTATTTACTAACATATGATTTTATATTTTATTTATTAGCAATATCCTGCATTATTTTCAGCAAACTTTTCAATAGAATGTAATTTATTCAGCATATCTATAAAAAAATATATATAATATATTGTAATTTTGTTCCTTTACATTATTTAAAATTCTTAAAAATTAAATTTATTTAGAAGTATAAGCTTTGATTTTATAATAGTATCTATTTATAAGTCATATCTTATATATAATAGCTAAAACCATAAACCATTTATTATAAATTTATAAATAAATAATTTTATAATATAATATGGATTGTGGCCAGATTTTATACTATTTCGCATACATTTTATTGCGAGATATAACTAACTATGTAAATATAATTGTATGTTTAGTAAAAATATTTGCAGGCAAAAACTATATTATACGAGTTTATATGGACTATCCTTCTCTTCCTAGTTTATAATCTAAGTTTATTTCCAACGCTTCATACTAGATTAAAAGTAGTGTAATCAGAGTTGGGGATTATATATTATAAAATTTGAAATATTTTTGTTAGAAATATTTAGAATGGTAATGTTACAACTTATATTATATGTATTGATTACTTTATCTCTATTATAATTTATATGTACAATGTACCCGTGTAAATAAAAATAAGATAAATACTATAAAGTTTTAATAGTAATTTATAATTATAATTACTCATTCCATTTGCATATGTATTAATGTCATTAATGCTTTCATTTATTGATTTAACATTATTATCGAGATATTCATAGTATTTCCTTGCGTTATCTAAAATAAAAATTATTTGTTTAATTATTATTATATTACACCGAAAAGTGAGTATTATAATTAGGAAATATTTTAAGTATATAAGCAGTAATTTTTATTTTTCATTTCTTCCTGTACACTTGTATGAACTGTAAAACCATAAATCCTTATATAAAATATACTCTTTAGTCTTTGTTAAGCAATTTGATCATACCCTATAATTTAAAATATATGTTATTGCATATATCATTATCCAACGGTTATGTCTTGTAAGGAATTTACAGCTAATTATTTTAAAACGAAACTTCAAAAATATTCTCTAATTACTATTGTTCGAAATTTAGGATTTTAGATTTATATCAATAAAGTTTTTGTAATATATGACTCAATATATAAACTTTATGATTGAATTTCCATAAATAACATTAACCTATTTTAATTATTTTATTATAACATGATAATTATTTATTTATTAAGAGTTAAACACTAATAAACCACGTAAAAATAAGTACTTATTTCATGAAATTACGTATTATAATAGTAATTCATTTATATTATTTACTAGACGCGGTAATAAATGATGGCGATTCTGTTTCACTCGTTGTACTCTTTACAAAGAAGATTTACATTTGTTGTAGTGACATACTATCGCTATGATAAATTGAAAATATAAAATTACACACTACGAGTATAAAACAGATACCTACAAAATGTAATAATAATAATAATACCTGATCGAATTTTGCCATATAAGATACAAAAATAACCACGATAATTGTATTATAGAAATGGCATCCATTTGGTGTCTGATTGATTTCTTGTAAGATTCATAAAATTTAGAATAAAATTTTCCATTATTTCCAAGAAAAATTTTCCAAAAAGAAGTTTTAAATATATATTATTCATTTATGAAATTTCAAATGACGTAGAATTATAGTTATATTTGAATAAATATTTAAAATCGTATATAATGTATCAATTTTTGCATTTGATTTACCAAAAAATTACATATTATTTTTAAACAGTGTTGTAATATAGTTGTAGATTAGATGTATATTTGGGAGGAAGTAATGCGAAATCGGTCCCCTCCCAGTCATCGGTTCAATCGGAAGAAAAAAAAAAAGATTAGATGTATATATACATCAAACTGCATCATCGTACATGCGTAATACCGTAATAAGATGTTAGAGAGGGAAAATAAACATTAGAATTGCAAGACCAGCAGCAATAAGTTTTCAGAAAAAATAGATAATAAAATATACCTTTTAGTTTTTTACATAATTAATATAATATATAAAATCCGAAAAACAAAGACACAGATCTTTTTAAACTATGGTTAAAACTTCTTTATACCTATACTATAAAATAAAATACATGCTTTTTTTATAGTGTAGTAATAAAATAATTTATACTTACCGTTATTATCTAGTAAATAAGGATTTATCACTAAAATAATTAAATAGTTTAGGTATCTAATTAAATTGTTATTACATTATAATGACAATATATTAAATGAAAGTATTATACCATTAATACTTATATTAAAATATGCAATACGCACATATAACATGTAAAAATACGTAAAAGAGATATGCAAGTTTGTAAAACTTAAATAAGATATTTATTATTTCATCGATTCAATAACAGTAGAGATTCGACATAGTTTAATATTTTTTGTATTTCACATAATCGTTCATTAAGATATGTATAAATATAATATCAAAATCTAAATGAAGATCTGATACTACTGTGGAAGGGATAGAAGTATAAAGAGGAAAATGTTGAATTTTGATTAAAATTTGATGCAATGATAAAATATAACATTCCAAGATCGATTTTGAACGAAGTTCGTCAGATAATAAATGTATTAATCAAAAATTTTACATTCATTCAGTCTTTAGAAATATTCTATATTTTATAAAAAAAAACTAAGGTAACAGTTTCAAAATTTTATCACGTAACTTTCTAAAATACCTATTTGAGTACTCAATAAATATTTCAAGTGTCTACATTTAAAATGGTCTGAGTTCTTGAAATATTATAGTCGATTTCGCAAAATCTTTGATTTCGTAAAAAATTCCATATTTTCATAATTTTTTGGTATATTTTCTTACACCATAAGTCCAATTTAAAGAAATTCGAAAAGTGATCTAAATAAAGTACTAACTACATCTACTTAGAAACATGCTATTTCGGGTCGAAAAAGTCTCTACATACATAAAAAAAAAAGGAACATTATTGTAAAACCATTGGTTTTAAACTAATACATTTTTCGCTTCTCCCAAAATTTGAAATTATAAATACTTACCAAGTTGGCTTTTTATATTTAGATAATTTTGATAACCATTTATATCATCTAATTACAGAATAAAAATGAATTTAATTTTACGTTAAATATTAAAAAATATTAATTATTTTTTACAGCATGAATAACTAATATAATTTTAATACACTATATTTATAAATTATAAGTATGGTAATTTTATAAATTTCGCAACAAAAGCTTTTTTTTAATGCAGTATGCAGTCAAATTTTACTTATACCAATACATCCAATATACGAGTACCTTAATTATATCCTTAATATAAAAAGACTTACATAGAAATCCAGCTAATAATAAGGTATCTGTTATGACATATAGGTATTACAAAATACATTTTATTAATACCCAATAAATTAGTTATTATTTTATTGTTCCAAGTTCGTATTTTTTTTTCTGTAATAAAGGTTTGGTTATGTTAATATAATATAAAATGTTTTTTTTTTTTTTTTTTTTTAAATTAGTTCTATCTACTATTGCATACAGACGTAGAAAGGCTATACATAGTAATAATGTAATTATATTGTATTAAATATAATAGTAATATTTGTAAGCAATGATAAACGATTCATATTGAAATCCAGTCAACTATATTAATAATGAAATAGTGAAATATCTATTACCTACAGGTATATTTAGTCATAAAAAATTAACAATTCCAAACATATATCATTATCATTTATGTAAATTAACTTATTATTGAATTATTAGAATATTTGATCATTTTTAAGTTTATATATATATAATTTAAATCAATTTTGTTAGAACATATTATAGATAAATTATAAATTACATTTATTACTAAAAACCAATACATTCGTTGTTTTGCTTAAAATCTTAATATCGAATTTTTACTAATTTATTCAAAACTTCAGGCAACACGCCATCTAGAATTATTGCACATTACACTTCAAGAAGGACGTACTTATTCAAATTATACAAAAAAATATATTTGAAAATTAATTATACAAAGATTTTATACCATATATCATCTATTATCTTAATCTAAACTTGTCATATGAAATTAAAATGATTTTAAATTTATAGATTGTTGAGTTTTAACTTTACTATGATAATTTATTATAAATTATTTATAATTTAATATTATAAAGTCATAAAAAATATAAAATATTCTTTCTATGAATATTAACGTATTTTTCTATTTTTAGTAGACTTCTTATTACAAAATATTATTATGGATTCTTATTGTAAATTTATATTTTTATTAGTTCTAATATTATCTAATTATTATTAAAAAATAATTCTAATTTATTGATTGCATAATATATTCAGGTCTTAGTGTCTTACACATATAACCTGGAATCAAAAAATTGATTAATTTTTAAAATGTGTATATTAATAATTTATTATTCTATATTTCTATTATATATATATATATATATTTTTAATTTAAAATACATATCTAAATCCGTAATTCGTTTTAAAAATATTTAAAATTTTGCACATAATAATAAAAATAGTAGGTGACTAATTATGCGATAATAAACAATATATTGTATTATCATACCTACGTATAATTTTATTATACGGTATGTATATGGATTTGTAAAGGTGTAACTCGTGCACATACGCACACACATATTAGATATATAATATAATATGTGATATAATATGTATTATTAAATAAAAAATTAGCATTTTAATTATTTTTCTTTTAATTAATATTTATTGTCAACCGCCTTAAGACAATAAATCAATAAAATAATAAAAACATAATACTATTAACATGGAATATTAACATGGAAATAAAATATTTACGGTAACATTTTAAAAAGTCAAATTCAAAATTTACCATATTACCGTAAAATATGAGTATTTAAAATATAATTCGTCAAAAATACCGTTATTCTGAATTTTGCTGATTCCCCATCATTTTTTTGATAATTATTCTTTCCGTTTAAGCGCAAAAACTTCTACTAAAAGCATACTATAAACATGAAACTATCCAAAGTAAGAATAAACACAAATAATTTTAAAACGAATAAATTGTTTGCTTCGCTCAGAATCTAAAATCAACTAAATATACTAATGTCTATTACTTAAGAAAAGTTGAATCATGTTCTGAGAAATTAATTCAATAAAATTGGATAATTCTAAAGATTGGCAACTATCTAGACGTTGATTAACAATTTTATATTAAATCATAATTATAATTTATTATCTTGTAATAATGCAATTAAAAATTTTATTTAAATTGTATTAAATATTTCTTACACCAAATTCTTGTGCCATACAATACTTGATTAACTAAAAAAGAGAATAAATAACTTTTTAATAAATGTTAATTTAAATTTTTTAATATAATATTCTTACTAGTTAATAATTATCAATATATTAATTACTACCCTTTAAAATATCTCATTATTAGATTAAGTTAGGTTAGTTAAGAAATGACAACCATCCAAAATAATAAACAGAATAAACAAATTCTCAAAAAAAAAAGATGAGCTGATACTCCTGCCGCACAGGATACAGGTGTGCGAACCATAGCGTTTAATTTTATTTATAATTTGAATGCAATGATAAACCATTGCATTCGAAAAAACGATTCTGAGCGAAGTTCAGTCAGATTATAATTTTCGTTTGAACTAAAAATATCAACTTAAAACAGCTATAAAAAAAAATTTAGATTAGGGATTTTTCTAATATTTTAGTATGATGTTAATTAATATGTAAGTATACTTCAATAAAATTTTCAGACCTTAATACCAAAAATTGACAATTTTATCAAACATTATATACGTAAAAACGAGAATTTTACGAAATATTCAATGTTCAATATTTTGTAGAAAAATTTAAAAAACGGTTCCAAAATTTTACCACATATATATAATAGCTATGTGAACCTTCAAAAAAAATTTCAGGTCTCTATCTAAAAAATTGCCTGAGTTATCGTGAAATGTAGAAATTGAATTCGTCAAAATTTCATTTTTCGTGAAAAATGCCGTTTTTTCGTCATTTTTTCGAAGTTTTTTCTACCGCTTATAGTAAATTTTGAGAAATTCGAAAAATGACCTAAATAAAGTACCATCTACATCCACTTTTACATCTGAAACTCGCTATTCGTGAAAATCGAAGCGTTATTTCGGGTAGTAAAAGTGTTTTCAGAATATTTATTTATATGTATGGATTCTAAGATTTTCGTTTTCCTAAAAATATCAACTTAAAACGGCTATAAAAAAAAATTTTGACAATGGATTTTTATAATATTTTAGTATGATGTTAAGTAATATGTAAGTATACTTGAGTAAAATTTTCAGACCAAAATACCCAAAATTGCCAATTTTATCAAACATTATATACGTAAAAACGTGAATTTTACGAAATATTCAAAGTCTAATATTTTGTAGAAAAATTAACATAACGGTTCCAAAATTTTACCACATATGTATAATAGCTATGTGAACACCCAAAAAAATTTTCAGGTCGCTATCTTAAAAATTGCCTGAGTTATCGTGAAATATAGAAATTGAATTTGTCAAAATTTCATTTCTCGTGAAAAATGCCGCTTTTTCGTCATTTTTTCGAAGTTTTTTCTACCGCTTAGGGTCAATTTTGAGAAATTCAAAAAATGACCTAAATAAAGTACCAACTAGATCCACTTTGCTACCGGAAACATACCCTATTCGTGATAATCGGAGCATTATTTCGGGTAGTAAAAATGTCTTCAGAATAAAAAAAAAAAAAAAAAAACAAAAAAAAAATCACACATCATTGTAAAACCAATACATTCTTCGCTTCGCTCAGAATCTAAAAATTAACAATATATTAATATATAATAACAATTTTTATTTTTAATACTACCTATAATATGTATCTACTGTAATTATCATCAAGTTCATACTACATATTACTAGATTACTAGTTTGTAGTTTACTACATATAAAAACAAAATAATTAAATCATAACCACCGAACACAAGAAAACAATTTTGAATCCTTACAATGAAATCAACCCATTTAAAAGTTAACCTTGATATCTTCTTAGAAAAAATTACATAAATAATTTATAATTATAAATATAATTTTGCATTCATTTGTATGAATTCATTGTATACATTTTAGAGTGTGCATTATTGCGTAATAGTATTTAATATTATGTCTGTAAATATATAATGATTATTTATTTTTATGTATTTTCTAACATCTGGCTATCGGGTAATAAGGTAAATATTACGTATAAATAACAATAATAATTTTAAATTTATACATAACTAAATTAATATATAAGAAAAAACAATTTTTAAATTTATAATTATTATTTCATTTATACATTTGGTACTTTGTCCTATGAGATATTGCATGTACGATATTGAATTATCTGAAAAAAATATTTTATAAAAATATCTACATATTATTTGAAAAAAAAAATTGTTTTATAGGATACAACATTTTTAAATAGTTAAAATGCATAAAAAAATGTGTATGTAAACAAATACTTATAAATAAATTTCAAATAATTTTTGGTTTCTTTTAACTTTTGAATTATGTTCTTCACCATTTAAAAAGTATCAATACTGAAAATTTAATATACTAAAAAAGTACTTATAGAAAATTGGAAAACGTATGTTTTTCTTTGGTACCTATTTCTCAAATTGTAATAATTATGTTTCATTCCGGAATTAGTAGTGATGTTGATATCCGATTTGTGTTATTTGTGAAAAATTTTCAAAAAAGATCTATTTCCGGAAAAATCTAATGCTATGTTATTTATAAATTGTCGAAACAAAAAATCACATCTCCTAAAAAATTATATTTTTTGGAAATATTACATACGTTTGCATTGTAATCTTATTATAATAATTTTTTTCCGTATTAATTTATTATAATTTAATTTAATTAAACGAGTATAATACCTGTAAGTATGGAAAGGTTGATGTTAATAGAAACATAGTTTTATATTATAATAAATTAATTTTTAAATGCAATTATTATCATGATATATGATACAATTCTAAGGGAAACAAATTCAAATTTATTAATAATAAATAAATGTTAATTGAATAATATTTAATACATTTTATAAAACATAACTCATATTTAGGGCACAAATTTAATCACATATTTAAACTTTCTATAATGATGTTAAATAAAACTTTTACATATTGAGCGAAGCGAAAAATGTATTGGTTTTACAATAATTGTTTGTCTTTTTTTATGTTTTTATGTATGGAGACATTTTTTCAACCAGATTTTACTCTGATTTCTATGAATAGCGTATGTTTCCGGTTAGAAAATGTATATAAGAATATATAATAGTATAATAGTAATTGTATATAGTTGGTTCTTTATTTAGGTCATTTATCGAATATTTCAAAATTGACCCTATGCAACAGAAAAAACAACCGTAAAATAATGAAACAACTGCATTTGTCACAAAAACTGAAACTTTGAAGAATTCGATTTAAATATTTCACGATAACTCAGGCAATTTTAAACTTAGAAACTTGAAATCTTTTTGACCTGTTATGTTCGTTTTTCTAAAAGATATAGAACTTTGAATATTTCTAAAAATTCTCGTTTTAATCTATATAATGTTTAATAAAATTAGCAATTTTTAGTTTTAAGGTCTGAAAATTTTACTGTAGTATCCTCACATAATACTTTTATGGTAATAAATAATTTTAAAATCCGAAGACTCAATTTTTTTTTATATCTGTTTAAAGTTGACATTTTTAATGTAATCAAAAATCATAGAATCCATATAAGTACCTACTCTTCTTATTATTTCTTAATACTATTGAAAATAATGAATAAAAAAAGACATAAAATTTTGAAAATTTAATTGAAGAATACTAATGTATAGATTAACACATTTAAAAAATACTAGTAAAATCTATCATGTCTCAATTTTTTTATAAGTGTTTTAAATTGAAATTTTAATAAAATTGGTATTTATGGTATTTATTTGCGGATTCTAATTAATATTTCTCAATTAATATTTTACAATAATGTTCAATTAATTAGACAACAAATTTGGAAAAATTTTGAAAATTTAATTAATTAAAATTTTAATGCAATAATGAATAATTACATTCGAAAAACTATTCTGAACGAAGTACTGTCAGATTTGGGTATTTAAGTGACTCATTTAAAGGTTTTATGAGCATTTATATTAAACGTAGAAACTGCAGATAGATGTAAAAATTTTAATCAATAAATATATTATCTGATGAACTTCACTCAAAATCGTATATCCGAATGTATTGATTTGCTATGCTCTCTTTAGACCTTTATCCCTTCAACAGCGGTATCAGCTTTTCTTTTTATATTTCAAAATGTATATTTCATTAGTTATCATATAAGAATAAAATCAAGTTTAACCAAAATAATAATTATTATAACCTCCTAATTTCATCGTTTTCTCTTGATATTCTAATAGATTTTCATTATCTAATAAGAAAATTTTCCAACAATGACATAAATAAAACAACAACTAAGTGAATTGTATAGCAAAACCATATCATATTTATCGTAATCGGACCAGTTTTAATAATCGTGTTTTCATAAATAAAATTACCATACATCATTCGCATCGCACAAAATCTAAAATATATTTATTATTTATAGTTAAAAAGTCTACTTCAATATTGTGAAATACGTACTACTAAAGGTTTTCTCAGCTGTATCTTTTGAAATAAATAATTAATATAATTTAAAAATTACAAGACGTGTATAAGAATATATATAAATTTATATTTTAACAATAATAATGAATTACATTTATAATATATTCAAATATAACATCATATAATAACAATTATTCAATAAAAAAAGATATTATGAAATATATATTTAAACACTTTTAAATTGAACTTTTATAATTCTTGTATAATATTAAAAATAAACTGACCAAAAATTTTGATGGTGGAAATTTTTTCTTTGTCTTTTTAAGTCCCAAAATAACTAAATAATGGTAGTGGGAGAACAATGAATATCATGTGAAATTATTATTATTAAATTTTCTAAATTATTAGTTATTACAATCAGAAATAACAGTACTAAACGAAGATGAAGGGCAGTGGAATGTACTAATACCTATTTAGCTTTTAGCATTTAAAAATTATAAATAAAATAAAAAAAATTAAAAATAAAAAAATTTATAAAATTCAACATTTAGGTATTTATTTTTATACAGTATAATTCAATCTTAAAGAAAGGACTGATACTGCTGTGGAAGAGATTTACGGATGTAAAGTTAAATTTTGATAAAAATTTTAATGCATTGATAAATTATCGCATTTGAGAAAACCATTTTAAAATTAATTTTAGGAAATATTCAAAGGTCTATATTATCTCAAAGAATTGACGTCACCGTTCCGAAATCTTATCGCGTATTTATAGTACCTATGTGAACACCAAAAAAAATTCAAGTAACTATAAGTTCAATATTGCCTGAGTTATGACAGTTATGTAATATAAATATATCATTGATTATATTCAATGGTAATTGGTAATATACTAAAACTAATATGTATTAAAACTCCAATACAATTTTCAAAATATTTCAAAATTGTTTGTTAATTTTATATAACATTATTTTATAAGCAAAATATTGAAATATAATAAGAAGAATCTAAATAAAGTATATATTTAGAATATAAATACTTTAAATATCGATTTTACTCAAATTTCAACTTTAAACACTTATAAAAAAAAATTGAGACTTGGGACTTTTCCAATATTTTGATATCGTGTTAAGTAATATGTACAGTAGCGTAACTTCAAAATTTGGGCCCGGGTACATAAATAATTAAAGGCCCCTTCCACTGTACAATAATATTAATGTTAAGATAAAAATATAAAAACAATAAATTAGGCAAACATATTATAAATTTAACTGTTTTGCCGCTATAACGACGTTAAAACGATACGATTTTTATTCAACAAAATTTATAATATAAAATATACATATTAAAAATATATATGTATAAATATAAAAATATAATATAAAGTTAAAAAAAATTTTGGGGCCCCTAAAACCTTTGGGCCCGGGTACAACCGTACCCTCTGAACCCCCTTATTTACGCCACTGAATATGTAAGTATACTTCAGTATAATTTTCAGACCTTAATGCCTAAAATTGCCAATTTTATCAAGCATTATATACATAAAAACGAGAATTTTACGAAATATTCAAAGTCCTATATTTTGTAGAAGAATTAACGTTAGAAGTCCAAAATTTTACCACATATATATATATATATATATATAGTAATTATGTGAAGACCAAATAAAAATTTTATGTCACAAAGTTCAAAATTGCCTTAGTTATCCTGAAATATTGAAAATTCGACAAAATTTCAGTTTTTGTGAAATATGCTAGTTTTTCATAATTTTTTGGTCGTTTTTCCTATCGCATAGGATTAATTTTGAGAAATTCGAAATAACCTAATTAAAGTACCAACTATATCCACTTTACAACCGGCAACATATGCTATTTGTGATAATTAGTTACATTATTTTGTATCGAATAAGTGTTTTCAGACATAAAAACAAAAAAATAATAAGACGCACATCAATGTATAACTAATAAATATTTCGCATCGCTCAAAATCGAAAATTATCAAGTTTGTAAATTTTATACTTTTTTAGTTACAACATATTAAATTAAATAACGAAATTCACTTCTATCAAAAATATGGTTTCCATGTGCGATGTCTGCCGCATCCTCGTAATTTATGATCTATTGTTTAAAAAAAAAATACTGAGCAAATCAATAAATTACCTAAATAAAGATTCTTAATACGTTCTACAGTGTAGAAATAGAATCTACACTAATATTTATACCACTTATAACAAACCATCGTAGAATTTGTATTCGTGCAAAATAGAACACCTACATAATATTATTATATAATTTATAATTTATAAACCAAATCATTTCACTCAAAAATGCCATAATTCAACATAATTTTACTATAAAATTTTCTGGAATTATTTTAGATATTAATATATATCATTATTTAGTATACTTACTCTGTAATAAATAAATCAAATTATTTACACCGTGGTTATCTGTAATCACACATTCAGTATTCTAATAATTATTATAATACTTCTATTGAAAAAATAACTAAATCGTCTCTAAAATTTAAAAAAAATAGGAATAATTAAATAGAATATTAAACAAATACTTACAAATAAATCCATCATCTCTTAACTTATCTGTTACATAAACATAAATTACATATTTTTAAATATTACTACTTGAATATTTAAATAAAAACAAGATATTGAATAAAACAATTTATTGTATCATATTAACATTATAAATTATAATTCATAATTGATAAAAATAAATTTTAACAAAATTATTAAACTATTATATTATTATTAATTATTATTATTCAACTGGAAAACACTGTTGTAATTTTTTATGAATATATTTACGATCTCAAATTTTCCAAAAAGAGATTTTTTATAATCCAACTTAATGTTAATTATTTTATTAACATCGTGAACTAAAATTATTTGAAATCATGAATCCTTTTATAAATACTATAACATAGTTTATTTTTACATAATTAAATCTAATACATAACTAAATGTTATTAAATATGAATAAGATTTTATTTACTATTTGAAATATTTCGCAAAAATTATTGATGAGTGGGGTCATTTAAAAATAATTTATCATTAATCAATGATCATACTTTTCTAAATTTATATAATTTATAAAAAGAATTAAAATATATCCATACCTGTATTTGTATATATTTATTTTAATGTGAATTAACGAATACTTATACTTCCAGGAGTCAATTTTTATAACAATTTTGATAGCAACAATTTTTAATATCATTATGATGTCGAAGAATTTTTTCATTTACTGAAGATATTGCATTTAATTTTAATACCACAATTTTAATTTTTAAATATAATTTAATCCATATAAACTTTTTAATATTGAATAATAGCAGATTTTGCAATCCAAAAAACGGCATTTTTCTTCATTTCTCGTTATAATACTATTAAATTATTCTATTAAAGATATATTTTAATAATCAATAAGTACAAGATTTATTATATTATCTGATATGTATATTGTATATATATATAGGTATAAAAATTATTTTAGAAACTATAGTAAGTAAAAAATATATAAAATAGTGTACGTATACAATACTCAATTAAAGAAACTCTTACTCATTATATCTAAAATAAGCAAATTAAAAATATTATTTAAAATAAAATGAATATGAAAATTAAAAAGGAGGTATATGGGTGTGGAAACAATAATAAAATAATAATAGTATAGAATAATATTGTATTATAATTAAGATTTGAATTAAAAAATAAATAATCGCATTCGAAAAAATTTTTAAGCAAAGTTCAGTCATAGGTATATAGATAGGTAACTAATTTTAATTTTTACAAATAAAATTCAGCCATAATTAAATTTCAAAATTAAAGTAAATGTTCTAAAATTGTATAACGCATATAAAATATATATGTGAATACATAATAAAATTATCAAGTAGGTACCTATGATTTATAATTCATTAGTAAAGTAAAATAAATAAAATAAAGATTGTCAAAATTAATTTCCTATTCAATTTTACCGTTTTCCGTTATTGTTTAGTAGTATTCCTTAGTATAATACAACTATAAAACAATTGGAAAATTGTACAAACTAGATCCAATTCTTTAATCATACCCAATTTTTAATTTTAATTTTTTAATTTATACCTTAAAAACATAGAAATCACAAATTCATTACAATATATTAAACTTTGAAGGTTTTTTTAAATATAAATTGTACTTATGTCCTATAAATATTAAAATGTTTATAACTAACAAATAAAAGAATATATCATATACTCGTAATACATCGAATTTTAAGCGTAGCAGTGATTAGAATACAAATTATATGCATTATTATTTACAATTATTTAATAAAAATATCATATTTCATCGATTTCAATAAAAATTTAAATGATTATTTTAAAAAAAAATGTAGACGACTGTCAACTTATAAAATACATTATAATTTGGTTAAGCAATGGCGAATAAAGATGATGCATCTTATTAAGAAAAAAAAGAATTTTAGAACATTTTCAAAGTTCTATATTTGAACTAAAAATTAAAACTACTTTTATTTGACATATAAATAGTAGATATTTGGTTTTGATTTTTAAATTTCTTGAGCATAATTTTGTATTTTAAATGTTTTATGCATATTTGTAGAATTAAAAACGAGTCTTTGTTTTGCACTGATGATGGTAACGTCGTTGTTATCGAAATACGTACTTGCTTAAATAAAAGTAAAGTTTTTGTGGATTTGAGTTTTTATTTAATTTAAAATAATAATATATAATATATGTTTAACATTTATCCGTGTAATTTCGTTTAACCTTACACGAAGATGTAACCAGTTTATAAAATTCAGAAAGTTTTATAATAGGTACTTTCACCTATTGTATTTGTAAAAAAAATTAATTATTTCATTTAAATATTTAAAATATAAATAAGAAACCGTTAAAAAATAATTTAAGTACCTACAGATTTAATACTAAATATTTATTACTTTTAATTAGAAAGTATATAATATAACATATATATATACAATTAAACAAACTCTTATCTCTACTAACTAAAATGAACAAATTAAATTATACATTAAAATAAAATAAATATGGAAATTAAAAATAACAAGCTACAAATTCTAAACACTATTTATGACTATAATGTATATAGTTAAAATTAGTTTTAATATTAACATTGTCAGAAAAAATGAGAGTCTTTTTAATACATAGGTGATTTATGTTACATAGCACAATGTCATAATATAACTCTCGCGTGAGTTAGTTAGACCAATTATAGTTCACAGTATAAAAAATCAAGGGAACAATACTGAATTCAAATAAACCATTAATATTAAAATTAAATAAATAATAAATTCAAATTACATATTATACATTATATAAGTTCATATCTTACCATTTGAAACATTATCTTCCATTACCAGCCAAGTTGGTACATTAGCTATATAAACTGAAATAAAAAAATACAAATACCTACATTTTAAAATTTATACAGTTATCTATAAATATCTATACATATCACATATAAATAGCTATATGCGATTTATTAAATAGATCAATTATGCGAAGAAATACATGTTAATAAAGTGTTAATATTATTAATATTATTAACACTTTATTAACATGTATTTCTTACATAAATTATAAATTAATTCGTTTTATCCAATTAAAATTTCTTTCTAATTAGGTACCTATATGTATTTAGTAAAATTATTATTAAATTTAATACAATCGATACATAAAATTACTAATGACTATAAATACTAGTGTGTCTACTAATCTACTATAAAATATGATAAAAAATAAGATAGCAAGTGGTAAGTTCATGGGAGTGGTCTCCATCGTCGCGTATAGTCGTCATTTCATCAAAAATAATAATATTTGTTAAACTAGATAGAAGTGATGAAAGAATATATTATATTCTACCTATATAATTATTAAAATGTTAAAATAATGATTAAATTTCGATTTTTTTATAAATTTTACATTAAAAACAAAATTAAATAAATTATATTATATTATTATACAATAATAGCTTGAAATGATGATAAATATAATTATAGTATTCTTATATTATTTTATTTAATAATTGTTATGGAAATAATATCTGCAGTATATAATACTTATAGGTCAAACTATAGTATACTACAAACTAACTTATAGGTAATATAGGTTATATTTAAAACTATTAGTTACATCGTGACGTTAGGCCTTAAAATTTTAAATGTATAAAGTAAAGGTTGAAATTAATAATATAATATATTAATACTTATATAAAAGGGAATAAAGTGAATTTAACAAAAATACCCATTTAACGTGATATTATGTGTTATACCATCAATTGAACTATGTAATATTATTGTTATTATGAATTCTTTTATATTTCAATTATTAATAATAATTCGTTAGTATATAACAAGAATATTTATTTAGTAGGTATTTAATATTTATATCAATACATACTTTTACTCAAATTGTTTATAAGATATTCACAATAATGTAATGAAATAACTAAAGGTAATAATAAATATAATATAGTTTATTTAAAATTTGCTCATATTATAAAAACATTTAGATAAATAACACACATTGTAATTACTTCATACAATAACTTACCATTATTATTTAATAAATCTCGATCACAAGTATAAGCTGAAAATGTAACAAAAAATATTATTCAAATTATTTTACAATTAATTGTAATAAAAATATTATTCATTAATATATTGAAATCATTTGAAGTAAAAAGAAATAAAAAACAATTTGGATGAATATACATGTCGTTTTTTATAATGGAAAACCAATTTTCTAAATTCTTATGAAACTATATTTAAAATTTTAGTGAAACTTTACTTTATAAATCGTCAGAAAAAAAATACTGCTTTCGAAAAGTATATTTTCGATATTTAATAAAATGCAAGATTGCACATATTATTACATTTATAATTATACCAATAATATAAATAGTATAAATAGTATAAATAGTATAAATAGTAGTAATTAATAGTTTATTCTTACTTGTATCAGTAGCTTAAACAAAACAATATAAGCTGAATTAATATTTAAAATTATATTCATATTTAATTAGGTATATCAGCCTCCGTGTGTAAGATTTTAAAGGGGCAAATTTTTTAGAACATATTTGTATGGTTTTAAATGCATTTAAATCCGGCCCTATTTATAATATTAGTTTGTATTGATTAATTGACTAGTGTAAATCTAAACATCATATTTTTTAAAAAAAAAAAAATGTCTTGATTTTTCTATTATAAACAATAAATTCTTAGTCTGCATAATCTTATTTTTTTAAATGAAAATTGTTTTGAATAAAAGAATTTCTCCTAAGGTACCTTATTAAACCCTTCAAACTATGACAGTAATCAAACCATAATTATAGTCAATTCTTACTTGTTTCATTAACTATAACAAAGAAAACATGAGTAAAATTAATATTTTAAATTAAATTATAATTAAAGAATACCATACGTAATATCATATAAATACAAAGGTAGACATTTATTTTTTATACCCTATATTCTACAAGAACTATTGATTAGTATTTAATATTGTTGAACTATCATAGCTTTGAACGTTGAACCTAATTTATATTCAGAAAAGTTTTATTGATTATAAGAATTTCAAAAATGTATATTATTTTTTAAAATATTATTATTATATTTTGTTTTTGAGCGAAGCGAAAAATGTATTGGTTTTCCAATGATTGTGTGTCTTTTTCTTTTTTCTTTTTGTAAATCTGTCTTTGATAAATCAATAGACTAATATAAAGATGGATATACTTGTATCTATATTATACGTAGAAATAAATAATTTTATATACTGGCATAAACAATAAACACTATTTTTTTTCTTTCTATACATTCTTTCCATTAATAAAATGTGTACCTATATAACTTACCTATACAAACACATGTAGAATTAATTAAACCACTCTCAGTAGCTAAAAATGATAAAATAAATTTAAAAAATATAATTTTCATTTAAAAAAAAAATATTAAAAATTATAGTTTAAATAACAAATATTAAAACATTGACCAACTACATTGTAGAATATTCATAATTATTATTATTTATTCTTAATTAGGTAAATTATAATAAAGTAACAGCACGTACATTTTAATCCATTCATTTCTAAATCCACTGTTTAAACAATTTTACATTAAAAATGAATAGGTACATTATTATTAATTACTATAAAATAATAATTAATACTACAAAATTCCTTGGTCTGATTTCATTCCTGTCTTTCGTAAATCAATTTATAATCTTAGGAACAACCCTTGGCATCCTCTTCCACCTAATTATGCCTCATGGTATCGCAATATATCACCCTCTATAGTGCTATCCCTAATAACCCTAGTTCCCAGGTTTAAACCTGTCTAAGATATCTATCGTTTCTTTCTCTCTGCTACGCATTGGACAACCATTACTTCCCTCTCTCTCCTTCTATCTTACTAACCTTTCTGTACCTTATATTCTGAAGAATCTATTTGCTATTTTACCCATATCATTCTCCATTACCCTACTCTTTACTCTTAACGGTTCTACCTTCTTTCTTCTCTCGCTTCTCATAATATCTCGCCTATAACCACTTCAATTCTACTATCCTACTCCCCTTTTATCATTACCCGTATTATTTCTTTTATTTCCGACGCTTCCTAATTTAATTATTTCACATGCTGTTATTTTTATTTATTTTGTTACTATTGTACTATTTTTCTAGCCATATTGTTGAGATAAATGAAAAATGTTTACAATTCTTTAATAATAATAAAAACAAGGGAGGGGATCTAAAATAACTTATCCATCGAAAATATTACTCATAGAGTTATTTTATAGCCCATTAAAATTAAATTAAATGAAATTTATATGGAAATCAATACTACTAAACATCTATCTATTCATACCTATATACATATCAAATACTCAAATAATAAATATGATGTTATAAAGATGACTTTACCTTATAAAGATCAAACAATATAAAATATTTGTTTTTAAAAACATGGTCAATAATAATCATGACTTTAATGATGTAAAAGAAAATTTAACGAAAAAATTATATCCCAATTTGTATATTAAGTAATATTGTACCATGTTGACTTTACTAATGATCTCTGAATACTCGTATACCTATCTACTACTAAAACACTCATTTTCAGTTATGAAGAGGATAAATACATAATAACGATTAATAATTATGATTTAAGATCGTTTAATTAATTATCTTTATCTATACTAAACATAAAATAATATATTATAATTTATTCTTGAAAATTATATTAATAAAATATATAAATTAAATTAAAATGAAACTTCAATGATATATCAAACAAAAATGCAATTTTCAATTTATATTTTCGTTATTTTTACATAATTTACATAATTTACCACTTGAAATTGTCATACATTTTTCTATAATTTTTTTTTTTTTTATGTAGGTACCTACTTTAATTTGGGGCTATTAGCTTTCTAGATTTTAGCACTATAGCTGTTACATTGTTAGATATTATGATATAGGTACCATAAATATAATATTGTTAATTTAAATATATTATGAACTTTAAAGTAGGTAATTATAATTTATAATTATTATATTTATATCAGAAATAAGACATTAATATTATTATGAAAATTTATTATAAGTATAATTTATAATGAGAACTCCAAACTGGGAAATAGCATTCGTATGAACATTGCAAAGTTCCAAACAATAAATAGGCTTATACTTTATTTTAATTTATACATATATATGAATATACACATACCTATATACCTATACACATCTCACAAAAATCAATAATCCTTAAGTCCTATATTATAGTCAATAATTTATTCGATAATATATGTTATTAAACTTACTTTGACATTCTACAATCAAAATCATTCCATTTCAAAAATATAAATATAACATATAAGTATAATTTTAATTTGTTAAATTTAATATTGTATGACGTGTAATCCTAATAAGTGACTTTTTTTTATTTATGAACAAATATTTTTGAGTAGCAACTAGTAAGTAAATGTGACCCGAATATCACGAATAAAATGTGCTTTAAGGAAACAATTGGATGTACTTGGTACTTTATTATTAAGTAATTTTTCGAAATTCTCGAAATTGACCCTATGCGATAGGAAAAACTACCAAAAAATGATGAAAAAACGGAATTTTTTACGAAAACTTAAATGTCGACGAATTTTATTTCAATATTTCACGATAACTCAGGCAATAATCAGATTTTAACTTATAGATACTTAAAAATTTTATGGTTTTTCTTTTTACGTAGGTAATAGAATTTTGGAACCGTTACGTTAATTTTTCTACAAAATTTAGAACTTCGATATTTTCAAAAATTCCTTTTTTTATCTATATGTTTGATAAAATTGGCAATTTTGGGTTTTAAAGTCTTAAATTTTACTGAAGTATACAAATATTACTGTACTCGTATAGTCACTGTCACATATTACTTAACGTTAACATGATACCAAAATATAAGAAACATCCCAGTCTAAATTTTTTTTATATTTGTTTAAAGTTTATATTTTAGTAAAATCAATATTTAAATTATTTATATTATGGATTCTTCTTATTATTTCTCAATACTTTTACAATAATTATTTAAAAAGACAAAATTTTTTTATTGAAGTATACGTCATATTGGTTAATGTATTTTCAAAATACTAGAAAAATCTCAAATATAAATTTTTGTATATGTGTTTAAAGTTGATATTTGAGTAAATTCGATATTTAAAGTACCTATAGGAGGTATTTATAAGGATTCTTATTATATTTCAATATTTTAGAATAATGTTAAATAAAATGGACAAAAAATTTTGAAAATTTTATGAAACTCAAATACATATTACTTAACTGAGTTCCAATTAATTGTAAATATTACATATACGATTTTTTTTTTTTTAAATTGTTTTAAGGATAATAGGAAGAGTTGATATTGCTGTAAAAGGGGTTCAGGTCTAAAGTGAATAGTGTTGAATTTTGATTAAAATTTGAATGCAATGATAAATCATTATATTCGAAAATTGATTCTGAACGAAGTAATGTCAGATTTGGGTATTTAAGTGACTCATTCAAAGGTTTTATTGAACATAGAGACTGATATATGTAAAAATTTTAATCAATATATACTCGTATGTCGTATATTATCTGAATCTGATGAAGTTTGCTCAAAATCATACTACATAATGTTATGATTTTCATAGCATTCAAATTTTAATCAAAATTTTACGCTACCATACTCTTTAGACCTGTATCCCTTCCCTTCCACAGAAATATCAATTTTTTTTTCTTATTAGTTATTTTAATTATAACTTAAAAATATGTTTTAAAAAATTTTAAATTGTATAGAGCATGCATTAACATGCATACATATTTTACATTTATAAAATTATTTTTTATTTGTTTATGTTAATTTTAAGTCAAAATAAACAAAGATACTTTAAAATTTTCCAATAATTTAATTTTTTTTTCTTATTAATGGTTATTAAATTGTACGATAGAATTTTGGAACAAATACCAACTTTTATTTTTAATATTAAATAATATTACATTTTATTAAATATGCCAACATTTTAACCACTATACACATATATTATTATAATCATTAAGAAATTTCTATTAAATTTATTTTTCAAAAAATAAATCATAAATCATAAATTAGGTACGTTCAACTATAGTTAAGTAAAATGCAATATTATCCTATACTATCACTAAAAACATGTTATAATATATTTTTATAATTTTTATTACATATAATAAGTTTATCTACATTGATTTCATGTTTATACACATAATTTTAGGTAGGTACCTATTTATTTATATTTTATAAATAATAATATAATAAATAATTGATAAAACTATACTAATAGTGCACAAATTAATCACAATAAATATCTAAAAATTGATAAAATGTATATAATTATAAAAACAAAATATTACGTTCACAACCTAAAAACAAAATTAATTAGGTATATTATATTTAAATTGTTTTTCTTTTAAAATACCTACTTAATTTAATTTACTTATAGTTATATAGCCTTATAGGTACCATGTTAAATACACTATTTCCATGATAATTATATATATTCATTATTATAATAATGGGTTAAAATATTATGTACGGTCATAGACTCATAGGTGGATATTAGGTGGTACTTTGGGGTGCTTAAGAACGTAATCAATCATTCAAACCACACCAGACGTCTAAATAAATTGTGTAAATTTTAATATTTGACATTTATAATAAATTTTTATTTTATTTCGTGTTGGGATACGAGAATGACCTGATGGAATATACACGGACTATAGTTCTTACTTATTATGGGGAAAATCATATTTTGTACTTTTGTAGGTGCCTATATACTACACAATACATATTATCCATAATCGCGAATATTATAGAAATAATTGTTTACCGTACCTATAAATAAAAAAGCTGAAGATTGTCGCAGCACACAAGCATTAGTGACAAATGTCGATTACATCAGTAGTGTACTGGAATGTGTTCGTCTAAAATGTTTGGTCTTTGAATACCTACGTCCTATGCGTTATATTTTATAACAATTAGTGGTCGAATTAGGTGGGATACAAGGGGATGCCATCCCTCCACTTTTATAGTAAACAAAATCCATCCCACCACTTCTTATGCGTTATGCCCATAAATAAGCATCCCTCCTTAACTTTTACTAAATATTAACTTTACTAAATATTACTTATAAATACAAATATTACTTATAAGAAAATGTATTATGATTTATTTTTGACATAAAATTGTGTGTGGACGTTATCGCAACAACAGTCAAAACGACAATAAAATAAAATAATGAGGGTACAGGGTAATATAACGTAAAGTACTAAAGTTATTATAGATAAGCTAAAAACGTTTGAGACACATCTCATAATCAAATAATTTAAAATTAATTTTTTGTTTGTTTTTATAATAGATTTCTTTAATTATTTTTTTAAACTTCTTAAATCTTATAAAATATAAAAAACTGGAACATTTATTGGTGTGGGGGGGAGGGGGAGAAGCTATCAATGGAACTGTAACGTATAAAATTATTAAGTTCCTTTAAATAGGTAGGCATCCCGCCACTTATTTTACCCCACTTCGAACACTGATAACGATACTAAATAAGTATCGTATCGCTTTCTGAAAATTAATTTTCATTTACTCTCTAGCTTTTTAGTTTTATTAAAATTAAACTTGTATTTTGTATAGATATGTTTTCGGTATTTGAAGAATGTATCTAAAGAGGTGTTGAAGTCAAAAATAGAAGTGGCAAAAAATTGTACCTATATTGCAGTCTACTGATGAAAAATACACAACTTCAAATAATATGAAAAAGGTTTAGTTTAATCAAAAAAAGTTTTCCCTAATTTATATAAATTGTTTCATGTTCCTTTAACAATACCCATAAGTTTCTCCTTTTTTTAAAGGAGTTTCTTGACCATGCTTCGAACTACTAAGTTGCAGCAGGACGAAGGAGAGGTTAACAACATCTCAATTTTGTACATTGAAGAAAAATGATCTAAATATAGATATTGATACCGATACCATTTATATATTTTAATATTTATTAAAGCAATTGTTTTATATATAATGTAATTAAAATTAAAATTAAATTAATAGCTATTCAATATTTTATTTATTCATGTTCTATAATTACATATTTAGATAGTGCCCCAGCTAGAATAAAATAAGAGTAGTCACTACAGTTACCTACAGTTAGTAGGTCGAAACGTCTAAAATTATCCGTTTAAATTTAAACCTTTAAACTAATGGACAACACAAAAATATTAAGCCCCCCACAGATATGACTAAATATTTAAATATCCGCCTGGTGTGTATGGCCATTTATTATTATATATTAGATACAATAATAATTTATTATTAATAATTAATATTTATTAATTAAAGTGATATAATACACGTAAGACGTAACCTAACCGTTATGGGGGGGGGGGCTAAAAACACATGTCATATTATACCTACATTTTATATTATATGTTTATACAGAGTGATTCTTTATATTGAAAATATTATTTTTTATCATGTCATGATGTTTTTTCGGTAACATCAATGTATAATAACCGGACCGATACAGTACACCCAAAAAATAATAAGGGCCATTTTATCAATTTTCGGATTTTCGTCAAAACCAACATTGGAATTTTTAAAAAATTAAGAAAAGAAATTTTTTGATTTATAATTTAAAACACTGATGAGTTAAGTTATAATCATGTGGTTAGTTAATTTTAGGTATGTTTCTAGTTTACGTGGCACCTTCTTTTTGCGCATTTTTCCTACTTTATTAAATAAGTTTTGATTATTTATAGTTTTATACCCATAAAAAGGGTACCAATAGGTCTCGCGAAGCAAGTTTAGATCCAAAATTAATATCTCGAGAAATATTAATCGGATTTTAAAAATCAACAGGCATAAAAATATAAATATTTGAGATTCTTTGAAAATTTAATAAGTGGTATTTAAAATGTAGATATATTATGTTACCAATTAAAATTCAAAAATTTACATTGTTATATATCATTTAAGGGATGAAGTTGAAATATTAAAACTATAAAAATGAAAGAACATAATGCGTAATGTTTTCAAATATTTTAAAATAAATTAGGTAGGTACTTATATTTTTAAAGATAAAGGCAATAGGTATGCTAAATCATATTAGATAAATTTAATATTATTATTTAAACGCAGAAATTTAATATTTCTTATTGATTGGGTACACGTGGATAATTTATAAATAAAATAAAACTAAAATCCATAAAAAAAAATTATTTATAGGTATTAAGCAAATACGCGTATATTTCGGTAATAATAATGCAACGATATTCAGTGCAAAACACAGGCCATAGTTCATTGTTGTATATAATATATTTATATATAGTAATTTAATTGCTTAATAAAAGTAATTTTTTTTTGTGGATTTAGGTTTTATTTTGCGGAAATTTAATATTTGTTTCCAAACATGCATTTTTAAAACGTAATTTCAGATGCGTTCAAACTCACAAATTAATAAATTATAAATAGGTAATGTGAAACCACATTTTATTTCTTTACCTACTCGTTAACTCGTTTATATCTAAAATTTAATTTGAACAAAATAAAAGCATAATAATAATATATAAATAAATATAATCTTACTCAACACGCAATCTATAGAACAAAATAATAATTATTTCGGATTAATACTATATAAATATAGGTACTGTATTTTCATTTAAACTATATTTCTAATAGGTACCTACTCGTAATTTTTTAATTAGTAATTACGTTAAATTGTGTTATTAAATGAATTAAAATTAATACCTGAAATATTTAAATAATAATACTTAAATATACCTATTACTATTTAATATATAATTAATAAAAAAATCGACACACATTATTCCTAACTTTACTCAGAATCTCAAATAGTAAAATAACATAAAATATTCTTAGTGGAGTACTCGTACTCGTATATAGGCAAATGAAAAATAATAATTTTCCCGCGCATGAATAATATAATCATACAATTATTTCTACAATTCTACTCAAATAAATATTATCAAATTCAAACATGTATAATGTATATATCTATACCGTACCTAAAAGGTATAAAAAAAAAAAAAAAAAAAAAAAAAAAGACGAGATGATAGGTACTCGTGCCGAAGGGATATAGGTGTGCAAATCATAATGTTTAATTTTGAAAAAACGATTATGATTGAAGTTCAGTCAGATAATATAGCTATTGATTAAAATTTTGAAATTTTTTATTAAATATTTAAAACGCAAAATTTTATCACACATGTAGGAACCATATAGGTACAGATACACATATTATAGTACATAAATGAACACCCTATTAAATTTTCAAGTCTAAGTTCAAAATAATTGCTCATAAAATCCCTTGTCACCTAAATGCCAATATAATAAAAATGTTGTTAATTTTATTT
The DNA here is from genome assembly GCA_021307375.1 of Tetraneura akinire. NCBI lineage: Eukaryota > Metazoa > Arthropoda > Insecta > Hemiptera > Aphididae > Tetraneura > Tetraneura akinire. Next base: position 13,018,886 of record JAIUCT010000001.1, read on the forward strand.
ATCATTATTGTAAAATATTGAAATATAATAGGAAGAATCCTAATCTTAAAATACTTTAAATTAATTTTACTGAAATTTCAACTTAAACAACTATAAAAAAAATTGAGTTTTGAGATTTTAAAATAAAAACCTTTCCTAATTGTTGTAAAAAAAAATTATGTCAGTATTCTTTTTTAAAATTTTCAAAATTTTTTTGGTTTTTCTATTAATTTTTATTGTAAAAGTATTGAGAAATATTAAGAAGAATATTCATATGGATTTTAAGATTTTCATTTAAATTAAAAATATCAACTAACAGCTATAAAAAAAATTAAGACTAGGGATTTTTCTAATATTTTGATATAATGTTTTTTTTATTTTCAGTCGTTTTTTTGTTTTTTCTATCGTATTATAGGGTCAATTTTGAGAAATTCGAAAAATGACCTAAATAAAGTACCAACTACATCGAATTTTCTACTGGAAACTTATGCTATTCGTAAATATCGGATCATTATTTATTTATTTCTGATCGAAAAAGTAACTTCATACATAAAAATAAGAAAAATCCGTATAAATAGTTTAAATATTAATTTTACTGAAATTTCAACTTTAAACACCTATATAAAATATATTGAGTTTTATGATTTTTCTAATATTTCGATATCAAGTAATATGTTAGTATACTTCAGTAAAATTTTCAGACCATAATACCCAAAATTGTCAATTTTATCAAACATTATTATATACATAAAAACGAGAATTTTACGAAATATTCATAGTCTTATATTTTGTAGAAAAATTTAAAAAAGGTTCCATAATTTTACCACAAATATTATATGGTACCTGTGAACACCCAATAAATTTTTCAAGTCTCTAACTTCAAAATTTCCTGAGTTATCGTCAAATACTGAAATCGAATTTATCGAAATTTTAGTCTTCGTGAAAAATGCTATTTTTTCGTCGTTTTTTCTACCACTTAGGATCAATTTTGAGAAATTCGAAAAAAGACCTAAAAGTAAAGTACCTACCTAAAGTACCAACTAAATCTGTTATAATAATTAATAGGTTATAATAGTACCTACTTAGTAGAATATAAATATTTAACAATGTACCTAAAAAACTAATACTATAAAACTAGTACTATAAAATATTAAATAATATTTGCGTATTTTAATACAACTCAACACAAACATTTGCTTTATTCATTAAAATAAGAACATTTTTGAAATTGAGATAATACAACATAGAAATATAGAATTTGTAAAAATTATAGTAGGTATATTGTTTAAATATAATTACTTGCAGGAAAATAAAATAAATCAAAAACATAAATTATTATTGATATTATTATAAAATTGTATTTAGAGAAAAACATTTTAATTTGATTATAAGTTAGGTAACATAAAATAATTGTATTATTCTAATCGGCAGATACAAAAGAAATAAATGACAAAAACAAGATAAAAATTAAGTATATATACCTAAGCAAGTAGGTATGTTTTCATATTGAATAATAATTATATTTATTATTAATTTCACTTGATCAAATAAAATCATTTTTTTTAACTTATACAAACAATTATAAATATAAGTTATATGACATAAGTTATAGGTTATAACTATTTATAAAGGTGGTATGAAAAAAATAAACATAAGTAATAAGTAAAATATAAACAGTACAAAAACATTTTATCATTTTTATTATGCAATAATTATAATTAAATTTAAAAAAAATTATGTCATTTTTTAACTTACATTCCATAATATGACGTCATTTTGCCCCGGCGGTAAATATTTAAATAGTAAATACGGTCCTGAAAATATCAAATCGATTTTCAGTTTTCACGGTACGTGACGTCACACAATTACACAATCTTGAAAAACAATATTATAATTCAAGCCTTAGGGATGCAATGATGCATACAAAGTTTTTAAGTTTATACATTGTATTAATAGTGAATGAAAATAAGAATAAAATTAGCTAGGTATATATTGTAGATTTGTAGAACGATGGTACCTATTAAAGTGTAAAAATTCAAATACTTACCTATTTTAATTCAGTGATGCCCAACCTTTTTTCTTTAACGCCATATTGGTAAAATTTTGTCTTTGAGCAGGACGTTAATAATAGAAATCTCATTTTACCTAATTATGATCGTTTGCTGTATACATCATACATCATGTAGGTATGTTTCGTACTGGTTGTCTCATCTTATTTTACCACTATAAATATTTTAGTGTAGGTATATGGATTGAAACCTACAATTTATTACTTAATAATTTATATATTTGTTTTTTGTTACTTTTCTTTATTTTTAAAAAAAATTTACCGTGAGTCACACTTGAGGAACAGACGGAGACGGGCCACAGGTATCAGGCATCAGTGTTTTAATTATTAATTTATTATCTTTATTTTGAAGAGTAAAAGGTAAAGGAAAAAGGTGTTTGACGTTTATGCATTATATAATTACCTATTAGATTCTGAGCGAAGCGAAGAATGTATTGGTTTTACAATGATGTGCGTCTTTTTATTTTATGTCTGAAAACACTTTTACTACCCAAAATAATATTCCGATTTTCACGAATAGCATATGTTTCCGATTGGAAAGTGGATGTAGTTGGTACTTTATTTAGGTCATTTTTCGAATTTCTCAAAATTGACCCTAAGCGATAGAAAAAACGACGAAAAACGGCATTTTTTTACAAAAACTAAAATTTCAACCAATTCGATTTCAATATATAAGTAACGATAAATTGAGCAATTTTGGAGTTAGAACTTGAAAATTTTATTGGGTGTTCACAGGTACTATATGTGGTAAAATTTTGGAACCTTTTTTTAATTTTTTTACAAAATATAGGACTTTGAATATTTTGTAGAATTCTAGTTTTTATGTAGGTATATGTTTGATAAAATTGGCAATTTTGAGCATTTAGGTCTGACAATTTTACTGAAGTATACAGTATACTTATATATTACTTAATATCAGTGGTCGAAGTGGGGTAAAATAAGTAAAGGAATGCCCACCTATTTAAAGGAACTTAATAATTTTATTCATTACTGTTCCATTGATAACTTCTCCACCCCCACCAATAAATGTTCCAGTTTTTTATATTTTATAAGATTTAAGAAGTTTAAAAGAATAATTAAAGAAATCTATTATAAAAATAAACAAAAAATTTATATAATATATATATATCAAATTATCAAATCAAAATTAATTTTATATTATTTGATTATGAGATATTGTATCTCAAATGTTTTTAGCTTATCTATAACTTTACGTTATATTACCTTGTACCCTCACATTATTGAATCTCTGAACCTTTTTTTTTTTATAATCATTTGTATATATATATATTGGTGATTTAAATAAAAAGTTAACGAGGGATGCTTATTTATGAGCATAACTGCATAAGAAGAGGTGGGATGGCATCCCCCAGTAACCCCCAATTCGACCACTGCTTAACATCATATCAAAATATTAGAAATATCCCAAGGTTCAATTTTCTTTTTTATAGGTGTTTAATATTGAAATTTCAGTAAAATCAATATTTAAAGTATTTTTATGGATTTTTCTTATTTTTATGTATGAAGACATTTTTTCGACCACAGAAATGCTCGGATATTTACGAATAGTATAGGTTTTCAGTAGAAAACTGGATGTAGTTGGTACTTTATTTAGGTCATTATTCGAATTTTTCAAAATTGACCCTATGCGGTAAAAAAAAACGACGAAAAAACAGCATTTTTCACGAAAACTGAAATTTTGACGAATTCGATTTCAATATTTGACAATAACTCAGGCAATTTTGAAGTTAGAGACTTGAAAATTTTATAGGATGTTCATTTATGTACTATATTTGTTTTAAATAATTCATAAAAAAATGTCAAAATTTTAATCATTTGCTACATTATCTGACTGGACTACGCTCATAATTGTTTTTCGAATGCAATGGTTTATCATTGCATTCAAATTCTAATTAAAATTAAACACTATGATTAGCACACCTATATTCCTGTGGCAGGAGTATCAGCTTTTTTTTATTTATGAGGTCTTAGTGATTAGCAGCTTATATTAATTTAAGAGAAGTGGTTCTTTAAAACTTTTATATAAAATTAAATATAGATTATTATAGATGTCATTATTTATGATAATTAACTGAAAAATACTAATTATTATAATAAATTAATGATATTGATAAAAAAAATTTGCATATCATAATATGAAATGTATAATTATTAATTAATTACATCAAATAATGACGTCCAAAATATCATTTATTCAATACATAAAAAAGATTCCAAATTATCACTAGGTATCTTGATAAAATTGAAATGTTGACCCACCAAAATTATCGTACAATTGATAAATTGATGTTCTAATTTAAAAAAGTAATTAATAAAATCATATTTTATTACTCAACTAATAATTAAAAAAAAAAAAAAAAAGGCATTCAAAAATATAGTTTTCATGGAAATATTACAATGAGACATTTAAATAAATTTGAGACACTATATAGTGTATACACATTACTTGAAAGCACCTAATATTAATTATTAAGTAAAATAAACACTTAAACATATATAGGTATGCCATACAAAATTTTGGTAGTAATTTTTTAAATTTTATTACTAAACTAACTACAAAAATTTGTAATCAAAGATTCAAAGTTTAAATTTCATTTATATATTTGATAAAGAGATTCCTATGTTTCTTTTGTTACAAATTTATATTTATTACGTTATTTGCATATCAGTTATAACCACATTATCACCATACACTATTCTACAATAAACCATTGACTATTCCATACTTCTCTACAATCTTAAATCTTTTGTCTGGCTTTGAGTCCCAAATTCTCGGTTACATATAACACTTAGTGTATATATAATTAGGTACATACTAAATTGAATATTTTATATACAAAAATAACATATAAGATACATTTATAATTGATTCATTTGTTTGAAGTATTTTGATGTAGCCGCATCATACATAATTGTTTACATCCTAAAAATACCATATTTAGTCTGCTGTACTGGCGAATTGTGAATGGCTGATAAACTCAATGACAAAACTTGTCTTGTCTGAACAGGGTCGATAACACCATCATCCCAACATCTAATAATTTATCATTAACATTATCTAAATTGGTATTTTCATTTATTTAATCTTAATTACCTTGCACTGGAATAAAATGGACTTCCTTCATTATCAAACTGCCTGATCACTGGGTCTTTTAACTTTGTTTCTTCTTCTTTTGTAAACTAAAATTATAATAAATAAAATAAATAAATATCATTAAAAAGTTGAAATATAATTTACTGGTTTTCCTTCTCTAATTTTCTTTTCCTTTTGAATTTGAACTAGAACTCCAGCTGCTTGTTCACCTCCCATTACACTTATTCGAGAATTAGGCCACATATACATAAATCTTGGTCTATATTTTTTTAAATATAATTAAAAACTATCAATTGTGTTTTGAAAAACTTAAATAATATATACAATACAAATATTTAGTTACAAAAATAATAAATTAGAATATTTAATATTTATTATACTAACTCATAAGCTCGCCCACACATTCCATAATATCCAGCACCATAAGAACCACCTATCACCACTGTAATTTTGGGAACAGAAGCACAGGATACCGCTGTAACCATTTTAGCACCATGTTTTGCAATACCACCAGCCTCAGCATCTTTTCCGACCATAAATCCTAATATAATATTTCAAATGATTCAACAAATAAAGAATAATCAGCAGAATAATAAAATTATATAAATACAATAAAGAATTTGTATAAAATTTAATTATACCTATGAAATAAATATACAATATTAAATATAAAACATACCAGTGATATTTTGTAAAAATAGTAATGGAATGTTTCTTTGACAACATAGTTCAATGAAATGTGTTCCCTATATCATTTAAACAAACCATTTAAGCACAATACGCAAGAAATAAATTGTTTTAATTTAAAATAATGTTTAATTTTAAGATATTTGATATATAAATATATTATATTTCTATTTACATTATTCAATTAGTTATTAGAAAATGAAAAAGCAAGGGAAGGGATACTGATATGGAAGGGTTACAGGTGTAATGTAGATAGTGTTGAATTTTGATTAACATTTTAATGCAATGATAAATCATTACATTCATAAAAACGATTTTGAGCGAAGTTCATCAGATAATATGTGTACTAATTAAAATTTTTACAATTATCTGTCTCTATGTTCAATATAAATAATTTATCATAAAACCCCTAAATGAGTTAAATAAATACCCAAATCTGACAGTACTTCGCTCAGCATCATGTTTCGAATATAATGATTTATCATTGCATTCAAATGTTAATCAAAATTCAACACCATCCTCTTTACAGCTGTATCTCTTCTCTTGCTTTTTATATTTTAAACAGGTATAAAAAAAAATCATAAATGTAATAATTCACAAATAATTGGAACTGAGTTAAGTAAAATGTATTTGAGCTTCAATAAAATTCTTGTAAATTTTACTTAACATTATTGCAAAATATTGAAATATAATAAGAATCCTTATAAATACCTACTTTAAATATCTAATTTACTCAAATTTTAATGTTAAACACATATAAAAAAAAAAATTATATTTGAGATTTTTCTATTATTTGGAACTACATTAACCAATATGTAAGTGTACTTCAATAAAATTAAAAAAAAAAAAAAATTGTCTTTTTTATTAATCATTGTTGTAAAAGTAGTGAGACATAATAAGAAGAATCCATATAAATACGTAAAATATTTATTTATCTGAAATTTCAAATTTAAACCAATATATAAAAAAATGAGATTTGAGATTTTCCTAATATTTTGATATCATCATACATAAATGTACTATATAAGACTATATGAGACCCTATAACATTTTCAGTCTCTAAGTTCAATATAAATGCTCATAAAATCTCTTATCACCTAAATGCCCATATCATAAATAATTTTGTAAATTTCATTTATCATTATTATAAAATATTGAAATATAATAGGAAGAATCCATATAAATACTTTAAATATTAAATTTACTAAAATTTCAACTTTAAATACCTATAAAAAAAAATTGAGTATTGAGAGTTTCCTCAAATTTTGGAAATTTTAATGTCGCAAAGAGTCAATTTTAAGAAATTCAAAGAATGATCTAAATAAAGTACCAACTACATCCACCATCGAACTGGAATCATATACTATTTGTGAATTTCAGAGCATTATTTCGGGTAGTAAAAGTGTCTACAGACATAAAAAAAAAAATCACACATCTTTGTAAAACGAATACATTCTTCGCTGTGCCCAGAATCTAATATGTTGTATGCTCCTTTAACATAGTTTAATATTATATTTAAATGAATCAATATTTCATTACTTAAATAATTGATTATCAATTATGAGTTATAATAAATACAATTTATTCATACTTTCAATGCAGATTCAGAAAATAGCACACCGTTATTACCAATTATACCAATTGGGTAACCACATATTTTAGCAAATCCAGTTACTAATGTTTCTCCATAATTTTTTTTAAATTCAGAAAACACAGATCCATCTACTATTCTTGAAATAACCTAAACAAATTCATAGGTCATGATTTATGAAAATCATTTTTTGATAAAATCTTTACTTCTCTGACGTCATAATTTTTTTTTAAATTGTCACCAACAATTCCATATAGTTCTTCAATGGGATATAAAGGTGGTACTGGTATATCTATATTATTTTCTAGATTTAGTTTTTTATTATTACCCAAATTTGCAATAATAGTTTTTGTAATATGTAATGCATGATTATCATTGTTAGCATAATGATCAGAAACTCCAGTAATTCTAATAAAATAAAAAGTTGACTTTAATTTCCAAAACATTTTAGACTTTTTAAGAAAAAACAAAAAAAAAAAATATAAGAAGTTACTAATTATACAATGTACAAAGTACAATGTATTTTTAAACTTATTGTCTAAAAATCTCCTTACACAATTTTAACTCAATAGGCTCTGAATTTTTTTTTATATTTCCAGTTATGGAAAATTGGAGACTATAATATACTTATTACTATAAATATAAGCATTATTCCAAATATGTGTATTTAGATAATTTTAAGTAGAAATTATACAATGTCCCAATAACTATGTTACACATTGCACAAGAGGAAAATGAAATATTTTGACAATTTTTAGTTTGGAACCTTTATGAAATCTACTAAATTTTATTTTAATATAATAAAAATATTTTCCACTTTTCCAATTTGCACAGTACAACTTTTTAAAGTTAAATGGCAACCTTGTAATTTTAATAAATTGATTTTTATAGTCCATTTTTAAATATTTTTATTAAAATCTCAATAGTCTAAGATTAAAATTTACTGAATTATTGGCATTCATTATTTAAAATAAAATGGCTAAAGTATTTCTCTCAGCAAATTTTAGATGTAAAATAAAAAAACATTTAACAATTCTTTTTAGAAAAATATAAAAAAATTGGGTTTAAACTTTCAAAAATTTCACTATGAAAGTATAAATTGAACAAACAAAAAATTGTTTTATTATACTAAAATAAAACCTTAGTAAACTACATTAAGTTTCCCAGATTTAAACCATAAAAATATCTGATTTTTCTCCTTGTACAACCGTATAACACATTGGAACATCTGTATACGAGTATTTACTAAATTATTATTGTTCTGATTTGTGAAATTTTATGAACACATCTAATATTTATTAATTAAAATATATATATATATATATATACAATTTTCATACGAGCAGTGGAGTTTGGCACCACCTAAATCTTCTGCTGATACAACTTCACCTGTTGCTGCTTTTACTAAAGGAGGACCAGCAAGAAAGATTGTTCCAGTATTTTTAACAATAACACTTTCATCAGCCATGGCTGGTAAATAAGCACCACCAGCTGTACAACTGCCCATTACTACAGCTATCTAAAATCACATCAATAAATATAAATTTAAACATTAAATAAATCAACTATTTAATTTTTAATTTTAACTTGGGCTATATTTTTAGAAGACATAATGGCTTCATTAAAAAATATTCTTCCAAAATGTTCTTTATCAGGAAAAATGTCTGCCTGTTTTTTTAAATAGGCACCACCAGAATCAACCAAATAAACACAGGGCAAATTATTTTCACTGGCTATTGCTTGAGCTCTTAAATGCTTTTTGACAGTAATAGGAAAATAAGATCCACCTTTAACCGTAGCATCATTAGCAATTATCATACATTCCTTCCTATTTATTGTAATTAAAATGAACTATATAAATTCTTAATTATTTTTAAAGTTATACAATATTACCCAGAAATACGTCCAATGCCTGTGACTATTCCACCACACGGAACATCCTCTTTGTATAGATTATATCCAGCTAATTGAGATAATTCTAAAAACGGTGATCCTGGATCCAAAAGGTAGTCTATACGATCACGTACTAACAATTTTCCTTTTGATGTATGTCTCAATTTATCTTTCGAATCACCACCAGAAATAGAATTGCTTACAGCTATTCTTAAGTTATATACCAATTTTTCCATTGCTGTTCTGTTAGCCTATAATGATAAACCAATAATATTAACCAAAACATTATTATTAAATAGGTATTTAAAAATTGAGAATATTAAGTTTTTTCTATCTCCTGAATCCTTTTACAGAAACAGAAATTTAGAAAAAAACAAGAATTTATTATTTTATAAGTTATGATACTAATAAAAATAACTTATAGTTTACATCAATCAATTATTTAAATTTCATTATCACAATATTTCATATTATGAAATACACCCATATGTAAATAAATGAATCATTAGATTACCTGATATTCTTTTGAATTAATATCAATATTAGATTTTAAAACAGATCCATTTGAAATATCAGAGAAATGTAATGCACACTGACAATTACGAAAAACAATAGCTCTCTTTAATATTTTATTACCTCTCAGCATTTTTATATATATATATATAAAACACTATTGCCAAATGATTTTGTAGTAACTGTAACAATTTAAAATATGCACATTAAAATTTTTTATTTAATTTTATTATTGAAAACTGAAACACAAAAATATGTAACAATATATAATACTATGTAATAATTGAATTAGCTCAACTTAATAAAAAGAAAAACATTAAAAACCTTATTTTAATATATACTATATAGTATTAATATGTTCTGTGGTATTAAAAAGAGTGTATTCCATTTGATAAGATTAGTTTTAATGCCTTCATTAGAGTACAATAGACTATGAACTATCCCTACCTAGATTGAATTAATATATACCTATATATTTATGTAAATTGTATTGGTACTTACACACAAATATGAAATGAATATTTAATTTATAATACTTCATATATTTTAATTAATTATATTAAATACTATTACTTATAACTACATGATACCTATTACCTACAATACTATTAGGTATATTAAACTCTAATATTTATAATTATAGTAGGTATTATTAGTTATTAGTTTATTACTTTATTAGTGTTATTACATCAAAATTTATAAATTATGTTTCATGACAGTATTAACATACGATAGACATTATTTTTAAATAATTAGTAAAATAAATCATTTTAATCAATGGAATATTTATTATAACAAATGATACAAAATAATTGTGATACTTAAAATTAACTAAAAAATAAATGAAATTATGATTCCTTTAACAATTGGACCGAGTTTATTTTCTGTTGCTACTGAATTTTAAATCTCTGCACATATAGGCGTATTTAAGGATCCCTCAGAGTGTCTGCTTAGCCCTTGTCTTAAATTAAATGTGATGAGGTATTAATATTTTAAATTTTCAATCACAATTTTTATTTACCTTTAATATCTGTAATTTTTTATTAATTATAATTCTATTTAAAGTTAGGTTATATCTTTATATCTATATTATATGTATTGTTATTGTTATAGTCTGATAGTTAAGTTGATATGTGTTAAAAGCAATACAAAATAAAAATAATATGTTCATCATTTTATATGATTTTGGATCGGTTAGGTCGATTTTGGAATACATAGAATGCTTTGTAATTTGTGGGTTTTTATTAGTTTAACAATAAAAATAATATAAATAAATAATAAACCAAAATAAAATAAATATGTACGATTGATTAAAATATTTTTTTTAAAAAAGCGTAAGTTCGCATAAATATAAAAATGATACATACCTATCTACTTATATAATATATATTTAATAATAAAAAATTATAATAAAGAACATTACAAAAAATATTGACAAGTGCTCAATTTTTTTGGGGGGCAGAAGCTTCCTCTGTATTACAATTCTAAATACGCCTGTGCCTGCACACCTATGACTATAGAATTTAGATTTTTAATTGCATGTTATTCAACATTCACATATTTGTATATTACATGATACCTAATATAAATTTTAAAAATTGAATGCAATGATATAATTTATTAATTTAATATATTATATAGATAGTTATATAATAATAATATAATTGTTTATTTATATTTACTTTATTATAATTAATTTAGTTTTGTTTAATTTATAAATTAAAATATTACGTTAGACAATAGTAATTATAGTTATATTTATATAGATAATGTATATTTACAAACTTATTTTAAATACAATTGTATAGTAAAATTTTTAAAAATTATTAATAAAATATATTTAATAATTGATATTATATTGTATAATAAAATTTTCACAAAAATAGAATTCACAACATGAAATTATATAATTTGAGTAATAATAGGTAACTAAAAAAACCACAAATAAGAAACATGCACTACAAAAAAACCAAAATTATTTTTTTTATTATAATGTATATACGTTTCAAATTTCCCATATTTAGTGGATATAAAAGATAAAATGAATAACCAAATATTTAATGAAGCTTAAAATTCTTATACTTTCCAGGCTTATTTATAAACATGAATGATTTTTATTTTTATTTTTTCATACATATTTAAGTTTATATTTAAAAATATTCAACAAATATTACTTATTGAAAATAAATAACTATTATTTTGCAACAAGTATTATTCATATAATTCCGCCACGAAATATTTAGTTATAATTTATAAATAAATATAAAACATTAATTTACCTATCCAACATTATTCGTGAAGACAAAAGTGGGTGTACACTATGCATATTGCATAGTAATTACATGTTAAATATTTTAAACGGTCTACGATTATTTGCGAAGTGACAAATGTCATTAAGTGAATATAAATCAAATTAAGAAAATTGCTTACAAAATTACAATTTAAAAATAATAATTTATAGTTTCATCGTTCATTTCATAACTATTTCAAAAAAGGAATTAAAATTGATATTTCTTATTGATACTTTGATAGCATCTAAAAGATATCATGTTATCAGTTTATCACAAGCATATAATCAAAGATGTCAAAATTTAATTTTGGACGAGCCCCTCACTACAGGACGGCGTTTGGCTGCGAGAATGTGATAACTGATAAGAGTGCGCGCCTTGTCTATATCTCCCATGTAATATTATGATTCCTATTTCGCTTTCGCTTTCGCTTATTATTCGCCCAAATGGCAAATATACTATAAAATAAACCATAAGGCATAAGCGGTAAGCTGGTAAACGTTACGTAAACTAACTTAACCACTTATATTGGCTGCAACCGAATTGCATGCGGAAAAAAAACTATAAAATATGAACTGGTCGAATTGCGTGCGCGATTTTTTCGATGTAGGACCTAATTGCGTGCGCGTTTTTTTCGATACAGGTCCGAATTGCGTGCACTTTTAAAACGATGACATTCTATACAGTTTACAATTTTATATTACTCGTATACCTACACAAATTAATATACATAGGATAAAATTGTTTTGGGCAGCTTCTAAACGTACCATCTACATACAACACTTCACACTGACTTAAAAACTTTAAATTCGTCATAGTTGAAAATGCTACAATATTATTTTCAGAATTGTTTATTAATAAAAAATCTTCATTTAAATTAGTTTTAATTTCACCTATATTTATTAATGCCAAATGTAATTCAACTAAATTTGTTGGTAGTTTTGGTATTATGCTTGATCGTGCATGATAAATATTTTTTCTAATACGAATTGTGTCGGTAGTATTTAAAATACTTACATCTTCATTTTCTCGTAATTCTCTATGTACAATTTTACTCGGTCGTTCATGTGGATCATCATAGCTTTATACATACGACATATTACACATAATAAATAATACCCATACATTAATAAAATCTTAAAGTGAAAAATCCATAATATCAAATATTATTTCCGGTTAATTCAGAACTACATCGGAAAGACCATACATGGCAGGCACGCAATTCGGATCTGTATCGAAAAAAACGCGCACGCAATTCGATCCTACATCGAAAAAACCGCGCACGCAATTCAACAGGTTTCTATATTTTCGCACGCAATTCGGATGCACCGCTTATATTTTATAGAAAATTTTAAGAATAAAGAATTTTATTAATATTACATAAAAAAGAAAGAAATATTTGATCATAAGTTTTATAATATTAATGAAATAAAGGACTAAAATTAATTAAAAAAGAAATTGATTTATTTACCGAGTTCTCACTAGTGACTAGTTACTAGTTAGTAGTTACTTATGCTAGTTAGTAGTTTCAATAGATATTGTAGATTTGTTAACATATATACCTACATAAATAAATATATAATAAATGGTGAATATTGCTATAGATATGTATTTTTTTTTAAATTTTGTTTATTTGTCTAAATCTTAATTATCTAATTTTTAAATAAATTATCTCACTTTCTAGCTAAGAGCTGCGAAATGCGCGCGCGCTCTTATCAGTTATCACATTCTCGCAGCCAAACGCCGTCCTGTAGTGAGGGGCTCGTAATTTTGGCGCGTAATATTATCAATATCACTTATAGTATTTAACATGTTATTTTATATTAAACAAATGTATGTTATTTTTTACTTTTTTATAATTAATAATTCACATTTTACTAAAAAAATTCATTAAACATCGTATTCGTTTTTTTATAAATATAACGTAATTAATAGTAAAATAAAGTTAAAGAACATCCAAAGTAAGTTTACTTATAATTTTAATAATAATAATTAAATAATTATGTTTTATACAATACGCCTACATTTCGTTTTAAAATCTTTGCTACAAACTACTGTAATAAATTAATAATAGATATTAAAATTATGCATGATAATAAATGGCATGTTTCTATTGATTAAAATTTAATTTTTTTTCTTATTAATGTATTGCTCATTAGTTATACTTATAATTATCTCGCCAAATAATTAAATGAAATCAGCAAGGTTTAATAATAATACCAGTGTATGACATTACTAAATATCTTGGTATGTATAATAAATTCTAGTTATTACTTATTAAAGATTTATGTTTATTAAAAATTGTTTATAAATTATTTTTACTATTCAAAATTTTTATCTTCAAGTTATTGGATATCTAATATCAATCATAATTATCTATAGTCTACTATATTAAAAATTTAAAAGCATAGTGTTTATTTATTATATAATATTGATTTTTAATTCATGTAAATTACTTATTTACGATTGAGGTGTAAAAATTATAATTTATAATATTAAGCGTTTTATTATATTAGAAAGTGATGTAAATCAGTAATTTTACTTTGTCACAGTAAGTAATTTATCTGTAAAGTAATAAAAATATAAATTTATTTACTATTTGAGGAGTAATTTATTTTTATATTTTTATTTCTAAAGTAAGTTACCCAAAAATAAATTACTGGTAATTTTACATCACTAAATTATTTCGAATTAGATACCGAGTTATGACTATGAGGCATAAGCAATATTTATTTTTATTTGACACTTTTATTGATAAATGATAACGCATATTTTATCATAACACTATTTTAATTCGTCTTTTACAGTTTAAGCTCTAAATAACTTATTTATTGTATAGTACTGGTACCGTATTAGAACCATAGTAAAGTAAAATGCTACTTCAAACTTCAAATATTTTATTTTACTTCTATTAAGACTTGGAAGTTGGAACTTATAAAACCGTTGTCTAAAACATAAATAAAGACAAGAGTTAAGAATGGACTAAATATTTCATTCCCAACTTCATAGTTTTGATAACAAATGTTTCTTATCAAATAAATATCATTTGTTTTATTCAAAAACAATGTCAGTTTTATTCATAACGTCATGTTTAACCTTTTAATTTTCGTTTTATGTTAAAATAATATGTATTTTTGAAGAATAACAATTAAAAACAAATATGGTTGCACTTGGTGCTTTTCCTGCCGCCAAACTTGGTGCTTTACTTCTGCGCCAAGTAAGTAAGCCAATTGCTAATTTTGTTAAAGAACGTGCGAAACAATCTCCTGTATTTCGATCATATGTATGTATGCCACCTGCTCAGTTTTACAATTGGTGTGAAGTTAAAATGAAAATGTATTTTATGAATCTTGGTACTGCTGGAAAAGTTAAACCTTTAAGTGAAACCATGGCCATTGAACTGGGATCAAATTTATTAGGTGAAGGTATTATATTTATTGTTGCTGCTGTTTTACTATTACTCGAATATAATAGACAAGTACGTAAAGAACTTATTAAAGAAGAAATACGTTTACAAGAACAAAATGACTTATATAATAATATACGAGATATAAATTTAATGAATGAACAACATAGTGCTGAAATTAGACGTCTAACGTATCTTGTTGATGATTTGATATCTAAAGTTAACAATAAATCGTATAATGGACCTAATACACCTACAACAGGAAGTGATACTAAAATTGACATACTTAAAGAAGATTCAAAGATACCAATTACAAATAAAATTAATGAAAATGTATTGTTTAAAAGTATAAAAATGTTAATTCAAACATTACAAGTTTGACTCCGCTTAAATTATGCATTTTTAGTAGAATTATGTTATTTGTTTCTGTTAACACTTATAAATTAAATTAAAATATATAAGTACATTATATTTGTATAAATAATAATTTGTGTAGGTTTTATTATTTACTTATTTTTTGTTTTGTGAACATAATTGTATTACAATAGTTTCATATATGATCAAAATAAAATAAAGAACATTCAAATGTATATATATTAAATATTAATGGTCTAAAAGTATATAATATAATTAGACTTACCTTATATTAACTATTCTTATCAAACTAATCAGTAAATGTTTTTAATTTTAAAATTAAAAATATTTAAAAAAATGTATTGTATTTAAATAAGTATAATAGTTAAATTACCTTAATTATTATTTGTAAATTATATTATTAAATACCTAATATAACTTATTTAAGTAAAAATTAAAATTATTTAATATTTGCAGAGATATATTATACCTATCTATTTTTAATTTAATAAAGTAATGTTTATTTAAAAAGAAAAACTAAAATATGTTCCTAAATAATAATTTCAATATAATATACTTTAATCTATACACAATCAAAATGTTATTCTGTAAAATCATTAATTATAGAAATAATTACATAAAAAAAAAAAAAAAAAAAAATATAATTTCACATTTAAAAGTATAATTCTAAATTTAATTAGAATTTAATGTAGTACTTACCTATATAGTATATTTTTTAATTAAATTATATACCATAAAAGTTGTTACTTATTGCATTCAACAAATTAATTACATTTAAAACTAATAAATTTTAAACAAATTGATTTTAAATTTGATTAACTCATAAATACATAAAAAAAAAATTTTATGTAATTCATTTTAATACATTTATAATAAAAATTAAAATACAAGGTTAATTTATTATATATTATTTTAACATCTTATGCAGCCCACTTAAGACAACGTGTCGCTTGGTGTATATCCAAACATGGTATACAACAATATCGTGCACCACATGTTGTACATGTATATGAACTACGGAATCCACAAACAGCACAAAATATACGTCTTGGCAAGTTTGATGAAGGTGCTTCTATTGTAAGATAGTTGGGTGAATCTTTATTATTAAATTGATCAGCTTCAATTAATTGTTCAAATGTCCTACGAAATCTAATATATAAAGTTAAATATAAATTTAATATAATTTGTATAATTACATGAAATATATTAAAAAACATATTTAATTTAGATTAGGTACTTTTGTTTATAATATTCGGCACTCTTTTCTTTTTTGCGTCTTCCCCCTTTAGATTCAATAGTGTCTAAAAACTTTGGAGCTTTTTTATTTAAAACAATATCGGCATGTGGATCTTGTTGATAATTATCCATTTCTAAGCTTTCAAGAGCTCGACGAGCTCTTCGATTTCTAGTTGCAGAATCAAGTACCTTTTTCTTATCTGCATCTTTTAATCTTCCCGATTCCCTACCCATTGCTACCTTAGAAGACATCTTAAATTGATTAAAAAAAATAATTAATAGGTTAATTATGTTAAAGTATTTTAATTTTGGGTGAAAGTAAGTTGATCCATTAATTCATCAACACGATCTTCTAAAGTGTCTAATACATCTGATGATACAAATA
The DNA here is from genome assembly GCA_021307375.1 of Tetraneura akinire. NCBI lineage: Eukaryota > Metazoa > Arthropoda > Insecta > Hemiptera > Aphididae > Tetraneura > Tetraneura akinire. Next base: position 13,036,422 of record JAIUCT010000001.1, read on the forward strand.
AGTGTTCTTCGTCCAGTTCTTGTAGTATAAATTTTTTCCCAAGAGCGTTAGTCTGATCCAATTGTAATAAAAATTGTTTCATGGATTGATCACTTAAAATATAATTTATATTATTACTAATAATACGATATTACTACTCATTGTTCTAGAAAAAAAAAAATGTCTAAAAGAAAGCAAATTAGTGCAGAAGAAAAGCGATTGAGGATGTTGGATCTATTTCATGAAAAGAAAGACTTTTATCAACTTAAAGTATGTATATTAACTATTTTTACACCTCAATATAAGTATTAATCTAATCTAATAAATTTTTTAATTTTATATTTATGTATTTAAACTTTAGGATTTGGAAAAAATTGCACCAAAAGAAAAACAAATTATAGTACAATCAGTGAAAGATGTTGTTCAAAAATTAGTTGATGACGGTTTAGTTGATACAGACAAAATAGGAACATCAGTTTATTTTTGGTCTTTTCCTAGGTATTGAATAATTTACTTAATACAGTAACATTATCCATTAAATACTTATTATTTTTATATTTACAGCAAGGCAAAAAATACTAAATTAAATGCATTAGATAACGCTAAGTCAAAATTGAACGAGTATCAAAAGAAACTAAAAAATAATTTAGAAGTCATCCAGAAAGCAAAAATTGGAAAAGAAATTACAGACAAAAGAGAAAATCTGTTGGATAAACTTAAAATTCTTGAACAAGAAAAGTTACAATTGAATGAAGAGTTAAAAAAATATAAAGATTCTAATCCAGCTGAATTTGAGCGTATGAATAAAAGCATATTAGTATGTATTACAAAATCATATATTTAATAAAAATAATATGAAATTAATAAGTTATCATTTTTTATGATTTTTTATCTTGTGGTTTTACTAATTTTCTATGCGACAGGTGGCAAAAGAAGCAGGAAACCGTTGGACAGATAATATATTTTCAGTAAAGTCATGGTGTAAGAAAAAGTTTTACATAGAAGAGAGCGTAATCAACAAGCAATTTGGGATACCAGAAGACTTAGATTATCTGGAATAATATGTATAAATAGTCAATAAGAATAGCAATTATAATGTCACTACTTACCATGTAATCAACGTTCCCTTGGAGACATGAACCATGTTTTTTTTTTTTTAATAATGATAATAAATTAAAAGCTTCTAATGTTCTAATTAAAAGTAAAAACCAAACACATTGTTACGTGCTCAACACTTTTAGTATTATCACAGATTAGTTTAGTCTACTTTGTTATTTTCTACAGAAAGTTATATACTTTTACTAATTGTCTATAATCTTCACTTATTCATTAAATTGTACTAAAGATTTAAAATAAACTCCTATTTCATTTTTCGTAATTTGTCTTTTTACTGTTTAGAGTTATGAATATTTAGAAATAAATAATTTATAATTATTTTTATTAATTCAGATATATGAAACAGCGCCGATTTAATCTAATATTCTAATCTGTGCCGATACAGTACACCAAAAATGATAAGAAAAAAAAAATCGAAAATGCATTGTCACCAACGTAGAAAACCTATAAGTTAACCTATTAACTGTAGAAAACAAAATGTCTTCATTCAAAATAATAAAAATGATTAGAAAATTAACTTAAATTCACAGATAATAAATATTTATATATAATATTCATGATTTATTTATTTAATATTTGAAATTTTAGATTTAAATTTATTAAAATTTTAATACTTATAATAATAATTCAAACACAAATTATTATTCAATTATTAGCACAATTGAATTTTACCTTTTTGCAACAGATAAATCACTCTTTATAGTATAAGAATATAACATAACCCTTATTTTGAGGTCATTACCTCAAAGATGATCACACCATAGATAAAATGCATAGACACGTAAAATAATATGTCTAAATTTATGCATAAATGTTATAGATAATAGAAGACTATTCTATTATCTATGATAAATGGTACATAATTTTGCCGATAAATTTATATCTCGGGGTGGTGACACACTGATTCTGGCGGAGGTTATCACGAATCGTATCATGACAGTTTTTGTTTACATCGAGAGTGAGCTATCCATAGACCTTTTACTATAATAGTAATAGTATACTATACTATATAATATATATGTATATAAGTAATCTGCTTTCATATAATCTGTGCTTGAAATTAGAAAATAAAAAACCATGGCTATAGATAATATGGTTACCGAACGGCCAATGTTAAACACAACGAAGAATCGAGCCAGAATGTTCTTGAAAAGTCACGTGACCAATAAGAGCAGACTCAAGCGCAACCTACCGACAGAAAATATAACGAATGAGACATGAACATAATATAATATAAATTTAATTTAATATTACGCAAATATTATACCATTGATTATGTATAATTAATCAATGGTAATACTGTAATAGCCATGGCTATATAAATTTATCGCCATGCTTAATACTTAATAAATAATAATATATTATAAAAATATGCCGCTTTTACCGTGCAAATTGATACAATAAAGCAAATGGATACAAGAAATAATTATAAATGTTTTTTTCATTTGTTTTATTTGTAATTCTCTATTTCTCTCCATCCTCCAAATTTCTGTAATTTCAATTTATTTTTTTTACATATTTAAAATTTTAAACATCATTATGGATAATTGCTGTGTAAAACATAAACATGTAATTTCTAAAACTTCTTTTGGTGTACCAGCTAAACTAGAACAAAAACGTAATCATGTTTACTTAATTATAAAATCATTTGAGTTAAGTTTTGAGAAGTATGCAGATTCTCCAACGGTATTCGAAGATACACAGGTTGATTTACTATACAAAATAATCATAATGTTTCTTGGAATTGTAAAGAACACAAAAGTGAATTTCTAACAGAAATGTTTTTAATGTATATAACAATGCGAATGCGTCAACATAGTTATAATAAAAATATTGAGGCAAAACAATATAATAAAAAAAAAAAAAATTATCAAAATTGGTTACTTCCTAAAAAATAAATAAATTATGTATATTTATATATTATTCTGCTAATAAGTAAAAGTAAAGTTATTTTTTTAATATTATTATTATTTGATTTGATTACGAATATTATTATTAATCAAAATAAATAAAAGTCAAATCTCGAATGTAGTTAATAATTTTAACACCTGGAGCGTTATATGCTGGCACGAAAACCAATATACCTTTTGAGCTCACATTTTTCACCGTCGTTGGGCAACCATATTATCTATAGCCATGTAAAAAACCAACATTTCCAATTGATAACCCCTGTTGCTGTCTCGCACTAGACATAATTATATATATTAGATACTCGTAAAAGGGAGACTTTTTACTCCTAGCTAAACTTTACATGTTTAGCCTGTTAGGATCGCCAGGCGAGCGGACACGTCAGACGGCAGCAACGTCCAGTTGAGATCATTTTGCAATGAAATCACAAGATTTAACTTACCTCAAAACTCTAAAGTCTCTATAATAAAGTTGAATAATGAATTACTAGTATAATAATAGAATTATGAATACTAAGTCATCACGTTTTAATTAATGTAATCAATGTACGAACATTATAAAGTTATAGTTTCTTAAATATTTAAATAGAAAAAAGTAATTTTTATTTGTCACTTGTTCAGTTTGGAAATATGAATGGTCAGGGACTCGCTCCTCTAGTCCACTGGATAGAAGATTGACAGCTGACGGGGTGTGTACTGTTCACAAAAGTTATTTAAATTAATTTTATATTTACATTATTCATCGTTTTTATAGTTTTTTATTACTCAGCAATTGAGGAACGAAGGTCGATTGTATGAACGGGATAATTCGTAAAACCGGAAACTACGTAAAGTGTACTTTAATGATGATACTATAGACTATAGAGGCAGGTACAACAAATTTTATTTATGATAATAAATATTTGTACTACACATTCTTAACCATTCTATATTGCTCTGTATAAATTTTAATTATAATTTTTTTCTACTTATACATTTTATCTATCTCTAGTTCATGGTAGAAGGATTGTAATCCTACGATGGTCTAGATATTTTGGATATGATATTTCACAAATTTATATTTATTTACTCATTTACTCTTGTTTTATTCTATCTTATCATAAATTTTGGTTGACTAAAAACTAAAACTACTTAGGTAATTTTTTTTTTTTTTTTAATATATTAATAATTTGTAATTTTTTTTAAAAATTTGTTTAAATTTAAAATGATAAACTTAAAGTAAAGTCATCCGAAATTTTCTCTAACTGATCGATTGTTGTATTGTATTTAAAACTAATTAATTTGAAATTGGGTACTTTATATCATATTGATCCCAATGCTTAAGATAAATTCTAAAATTATAATAATTAATTTGATTTAATATTCACAATATATACACAATATATCTTTTTAAATAAAAATGAAGAACCAAAAAAAAAAAAAAATCAATTATTGCCTAATGTAGATTCTATATTATACCTTTAATATTATGCTTATTTAAACAAAAATATTACCTATGTAATGTTTTTAAAACAAACTATATTTTAATTATGTTTACAGGTTTATATTGTATGGAAATAATTTAATAATTTTATTAATAATAAAATAAAGATGGATTTGATAGAAAGTAATGATGAAGAATTGTACATTTGTCATATATATCAGAAATCATTTGACGATTAGCTATTATAGTAATACATAAAATAATACACATGTTTAACTAAACAGAATCTAAAAGGAAGATGGTAAACTTAACAAAAATGTATTGTGATATTTGTTGTATACATTATCCATCAAAGTCATCATTAATTAATCATTATAAGAGAACTCATTCACAAATACATATAGATGAGTTTTATAAACCCAGGAAAAGGAATGCGTTTTCAACTCAAAATTTTGATGTTTTTTTGAATTTTGAGAAAGAATGTACACCTAAACTTAATTGCAATAAATATAGATGTGTAACATGTAATTATACATTTTATAATTTAAATCAATTTATAGAGCATGAATGTAGTCATTACACACCAAATGAAAATGTAGTTTATTGTACTACATCAATAAATAGTATTAATAGTAATAATGAACAAAATACAAATGCATATAGCACCTCAAGAATTGAAAATGAGAATATAAATATAGTTCAAGCTCAACATTTTAGCTCAACAGATTAGAAATTATAATGTTAAAAATAAAGTAAATAGCTTCATTTCACTAGAGGGCGTACACGAAGCTTCATTACAAGTTTTAAATTCTGAAAATCCTAATAATGATTTGTATAGAACAAGTGATACAGTTTCTGCAATAAAAAAATTGAATGTACCTTTTAAAGTAAACCAACAACAATATAATCCGTATGATTATGCTCCATCTACATCTAGAGATAACTCTATTAATGTTTGTTATAAAGGAATAACTTGTGGAATATGTAAAGAACAATTTACTTATGGACAAGAAATTGAAAATCATATAAAAGAAAAACACTCTAATTTATGTGTTCAACATGAAACTAATGAAGTGGAAAGACAAATTAAAGAACAATTTACTTATGAACAAAAAATTGAAAATCATACAAAGAAAGAACTTTGTAATTTATGTGTTCAACATGAAACTAATGATGTTGAAAAAAATAATAACTATAGTAATAGTATTCAAACACCAGTCAATGATTCTATAAAAATGCACAAAAATATTCCAGATGTAGCACCATTTGAATGTGAACTTTGTAACAAAATGTGTACATTTTTTATTATCTTTTAATTATACAGTACTATTGTACTATATTTTTGTTTACAATCATTTATTAAATTAAAATTTTTATAATTTATAATAATTTTTTTTTTTTAATAATTCTACATTGAAAAAAAATTTATTAAGTAAATTTAAAATGTAAAATTTCATGAATTATAAGCATATATTATATAAATAATGTAAAAAATATGACAATTAGAATTTAAAAGAAAAATATAAATAATTTTTATTTATTTTTTGCATATTCTTTTTAATTTTTATTTATTTTTTGTTATTTTTTCACTACTTTATTACTTCAATTAAGTTTTAATGACTTGGATTTCTTTTTTTGTTGAACTTATAATTTATATATTAACCAAAAAAATAGGTTATTTAAATAAACATAATTAATGAAATGGAATATAATTGAAATTTAATGAATTAACGACTTAAATTAATAAAAAGATTTATTTTACTTAAAACAACAATAATAACAATACATTACATTATATTTGTATACATTACATGTATACAATTTACAAATGTTTAATTATATCTAATTTTCTTTGTTTTTTAGTTGTGATAAGAAAGATTTATTTAGTTTATTAATTGAATGAAAAACTCTTAGGCTTATATAAAGTTTCTTAAGATATTCTATATTAAAATTAGGGCATGGATAGTCAAATGGTACATTGTCTATAATACTTTTTAGTTTTTTGCCAACATTATCTTTTACAGCCAACAATGGAAAATTAGTTACAAAAATACTATCTAGATTAATATAATTAAAAAATTGATCTGGATGCACATTTAAATTACCATAAATTGAATTGTTAGCAGTTTCATAAGATTTAAATAATATAAATAAAGAAAGTTCCAATTGTTTTTGGTCCTTAGCATAATTTAAACATGCATTACAATTATGTTGTTTGAGACATTTTTTTATTAAATAACCACAAACATAAGTTAGAGCATTTTAGGCAGGAAAACATAAATCACGGTAATCTGAAGTACCTACTTTTAAATTACAGAAATTGACTGGTGTTTTCTCTGGAAATAATACAGATGGATTATTACACAGAGGAGAAAATTGTCCAATTATAGAAAAAACTTCATCCATATCTTCTAAGCAGTTTGATCCTGGAGAGTATTTGAAATGTTGAAGTAAAAATATTTTTTTTAATGACCATAATAATTGTATCGGTGTAGGATTTACATTATTACCATTTTGATTGCAAAACTGCTTATTATGTTAAAAGATATAGATTGTATATTTATTCTTAAAAATAAAAAAATTATTTTATCGGAGCAATTTATATTTTTATTTTTGGATGGTGCGTTTCTGTTAAATATAAAATGTCTCTATACCATAATAATAAAACCAACCAAAATTATTTAATTTATTTTAAATTGCAAAATTCAGATTCTTAATTTTAAATATTATATACATATATATTGTTGAAGGGATTTTGTCGCCCCCCATGATAATGACACCTGGTGCATACGCACCACTCGCATTCCCCTAGGCACAACCCTATATATATAATATAGGTATAGTGTTCAAAAATAATATTAGTAATTTAACTTTATTAAGAATAATATTAAATTGTGTATTCATTTATAAAATATTAATTTTTTTTATTCCCACTTTGTAATATTTAATAAATAGTTCACTTTCAAAGTAATCAAAAATTAAGAAATTATTAACAGACTTGGCCAATGCTAAACTTTAATTGGAAAACCGACGAATCAAACTTTCTAAAACACAATCAACTACGGCATAATTCATAATTGTTAATCAATATTTTTCATTTACATTAATTCCATCATCTTGAACAATTACATCTTGTTCAGCACCAATTATAAAAGTTGTATGATAATCATTTAAACGTTTATTTTCTGTTCTTTTTCTTTTTGATTCTTTATTATAATCAGAATTAATAAATAATATAATATTTATTATTATAAAACTAAAATTTTTATAAACTATATCTTACCAATAGAAGAGTTTTCAAGAAAAACATTGTTTATAATAGCAAAGTTACTTATTTTTTTCCAAATAATTGAAAATTTGTTAACATTTCGATAATCTCACAGACTGAATAACACTTAATTATTTCAGCTGCATTCACTAATGTTGATGTTTTTTCTTGTAATCAATTACTTTACATTTATTTCAAGTAAAATTTTATATAAAATAAATAGAAGAACCACAAATGTTGGAGTTTGAAGTAATAACAAGATACCTAAAATATGATTATATACATATACAATGGTATTTAATGGACTATTTATTGGATTACAAAAAAATTAAACCTTTTGCTTAAGCAATATCTCTACCGTTGTTATCTTCAATTTAATTATTTATAGCTTGAATTAAAGCTGAATAATTTTCAATAATAACTTTACAGTTATGGTAATGACATGAACACGTATCACTAATTTGAGTTATACATTTCTTTGTAATTTCTAATTCTTTTTTAATTTCCATTAGTTTAAAGTTTATTGTAGGTATTGAAAAATGTACATAGACTGCTTCTAATGTATTAAACAAAGTAATATTATATTAAAATAGTTTTAAGGAAATATTTTTTTATATTTACCTTAACAGATTTACACATGTCAATTACAATTAAACTTGCTCTATGTGCCATGCAATGGGTGTAAATAGCACATGGGTGTTTTTCTTGTTTTTCTTGTTTTTTTTTTTTTTTTTTTTTTTGACACCATTATGTTTGCCTGACTTTACACTAGCTCCATCATATGAATGACCAATTATAGGTATACCTATCACTTAAGTTTTTAAGAAAGGAAAAGATTGCCATACTAATTGAATTTGCATTTTGATTTTCAGATACATTAATGAAACTAAAAAAACGTTCAATAACTTTTAAATATTTAGTATATCCAGTGCTTGGAAAGTTCTTAAAAAGGAATTAGATCACGTTCATGTTCCTTTTTTAAAAAAGGAACTAAATCCTTTTTAGTTCCAGGCTTGAAGAAAGGAACTAGTTCATCCCCTCGTTCCTAAATAAGGAACATTTTTCGTTCCTCAATAATTTTCAAATTTTATTAATATAATTTATTATATAAGAATTTATTTTATAGCCATTTTAAAACTTTACGAGATTGTATATATTACTTACCTACGTCAATATTGTGTATAATAGGAGGGAGGCTACAAGATACAACCCCCTATACGTTAGCTAATTACCTAAAATATTACTTCCAAATATTTTATCACATTGATGTTTCTGAAGTTACACCGAAGCTCCGATCAAATTTTTTTTTATAAATACAATAATAATTACATACCTATATAGTATATTTAAATATAGGTTTTATTTTGCTTTAACATAAATTATAGGTTTCAAACATGTTATCAGTTAAAGAAATTAGCCATAGCCCGTAGGTACACATTAAAAATATAAAATACCATATAAAATACGGGTACCTATGTAAGTATTTTATATTTTTAATAGGTACGTAAACAGTTTTCCAGCCACTAACCATGTCCCGCTAAAAAAGTCGTGACAGAATTGTCAGAATTGTAAACATTATCAATAATATCATTTATAGTTTTATTTTTATTAAAATTAACTAAATTTTTAAAAAATGTCTAAATTTCTTTCTTTGAATTCTAAAAATGATTTAATTACTTTATTTTTTTAAATAAATGAACGAAGAAAGGAACGAAAAAAATAGTTTATGTTCCTCTAAAAAGTGAACGAAATCAAAGGAACAAATTCCTTTGAACGCGTTCTTTCTTAGCACTGAGTATATCGAACACATAACGCCATTTACTCTTCTTTAAAACATCTATAATATATTATAATACATTTAACACATTTTGTTGTATATTAGAACAATGATTAATTATTATTTCTTACCTAGCTCCATCACACATTAAAGAAAAAATCCATATTCTTTTAAATCACTAGGTACTTATTAATAAATAACACATTCAGCACAATTTTGAATTAATTAATTTTGTATTTTCCAGCTAGTGTAATTAATAGGAATTTCGAATTTGATTAAAAAATCATTATACTTGGCAATAAGTTTACATGTTTCTAAAAAAATTCCTAAACAAATTGTATATATAATATACGTTATACATATATACATATACATGTATATATAATATAATATATTTGAGTAGTAAATATTATTTATTACCTTGATTTGTAAATGATTTTTTTTCATCGTTACCACGAAAATCCAAGCCTTGGCATGATAAAAATAATACAATATCAATTAAAGTTTTCATATATTGACGAATCAGTACTACTTGTTCTCAATTTACTAATTTTAAGCGTGTATGACGAGAACCTGATTTTTTAGTTTGATTATTTGCAGACCATTTTGCTGAGCATACTATAAATGATGATGAGTACTGCTATGAAGACATAATTTAGATTTTGAACCCTATCCTTTAGAGTTTAGATCCACCAAGCTGTAATAATAATAACATAACTATATAAGAACTATTAAAATAATAAACTAATTTATTTAAAAATATATTATATATTAAATTTTTTAAACCCTTACAGTAGTTTGTAGATTGTAGATTTGTATTAAAATAATAAATACAATTTCATACCTAGGTATTTCACTACCTACTTATTATATGTACCTATACTTTATAGGTAATAAACTAATAATTATATTTATAGTTATTATAAGTTTCAATAAACTAATCAATAAAAAAAACGAAATATAAATATTACAGAATATTCATTTTTCCAATTATTAAATTCTTCTTTTATAAAGACATCAGTATATTCTGATTGACCAGTACTAAAAATTCGGCATAGAAAACAAAATATTGAATTAACTTCTTTACTTTCTATACTTCTATATTCTAGCCATTCATATTCATTGCACCACGAAGCACTAAAAGCTCTATTTTAAATGCCTATTTTGGTCTAATAATCTAAATATAAAATAAAGTTATAATAGGAAATAATAATTTTTCTATTATAGTTATATTAATATATATGGGGCGGTGTGATCCACTACGTAAAACACCCAATCCATTGGGACCATGGTATTCATATTATACAGATGATAAAGATGATCGAAGAAATTGGTTTTTAATCAATTTTCTTACGAATATTAAAAATACTATACATTTTATTTTTATCATCTTTATTAATTTATAGATTCTGAGCGAAGCGAAGAATGTATTGGTTTTACAATGTGTTTTTTTTTTTATGTCTGAAAACACTTTTACGACCCGAAATAATGTTCCAATTTTCACGAAAAACACATGTTTCCGGTTGGAAGGTGGATGTGGTTGGTACTTTATTTAGTACATTTGTCAAATTTCTCAAAATTGACATTATGCGATAGAAAAAATGGCCAAAGTTAGATTTTATTGGGTGTTCGCATAGTTTTGAGGTTAGTTAAATCGTGCGGTTTCAATGCAAATGGTCTTCTTTTACGCCTATCAAATATGTATTATGTTATAATAGGTTAGTTTTAGATTCTGAGCGAAGCGAAGAATGTATTGGTTTTACAATGATGTGTGATTATTTTTTGTTTTTTTTTTTTTTTTTTTATGTCTGTGTACAAAAATACTACCCGAAAT
>JAIUCT010000001.1:13052725-13090783 GCA_021307375.1 Tetraneura akinire
CCGCACACCTGTATCCTGTGCGGCAGGAGTATCAGCTCATCTTTTTTTATTTTCTAATTTCAAAGTTGACATATTTCTTCATCATTAATCTCATAAGTAACTAGTTATAACAGAATGTTATTCAAGTATCTGTAGACTTCATTATTCGTTATTTCACGTTGATTATTTTTAAGAGTATTAAAATTTATTGTTTATTTATAGTTTTGTTATAGTATTTATTTATAATAATTTTAATCTCTGACGTTCTTGTCAACATCAATTACCTATTTTACAGATTTTGCATGGTGAATCAACGAAGAACAATTTACGGAGGTAGGTATTTAATTTCTAAAATAAAAACATGTACCTAGGTAGCTTTTTTTTAGACTTTAATTTACAATTATTTAATCCACCATCGTGCTATAACAAAAGTTATTCTACTATAAACAAATTATAAACACCATAAAGATTATATATATTTAATATTATGTATTTACATATATTTGACAATGAGTCCATTGGATGTTTTATGATTAATTCACAGCTTATTAGTTTATTACTAAGAGAGTGTTATATTGTTATGGGCACAGTGGCGGATCTAGAGGTCATCCAAGGGGGAGGGGCGAATTTTTAAAATATTTCTTTAAAAGTATTTTTGTTTATTACTTGTGATCATTGGCGAAACTATGGCCTGACCTAATAGTAACTGTGTCTTTTGTGTCTATATATAAATATAAATTATAATATAAGTATTAGCCTATAAATATTATAATATGTTCAAAATAATTTTTATTTATAATTAAAATTAAAAACTTAATTTCTGCATCAAAATATGTACCACCTTCCGTTTAAATTTGTATGTACTATGTAATGCACTTTTACTCACAGAGTACCCATATTACATATTACTTAACATCATATCAAAATATTAGAAAAATCTCTTGTCTCATTTTTTTTTTTTTTTTTTTTTTTTTTGTAGCTGTTTAAAGTCTGACATTTTTAGTTTAAATGAAAATCTTAGAATCCATTTGAATATTCTTATTATTTCTCAATACTTTTACAATAAAAATTAATAGAAAAATCAAAAATTTAGAAAATTTTTAAACATTTTATTGGAGAATACTGACATATATTTAAATGATCTTCCAAATTTTTTTTTTTTTTTTTAGGTGTGTAAAGTTTAAATTTTAGTAAAATTAATATTTAGTATTTATATGGATTCTTCCTATTATATTTCAATATTTTACTATAATGTTAAATAAAATTGACGAAATTTTTTATGATATGGTCATTTTGGTGACAAGTGATTTTATGAGCATTTATATTGAACTTAGAGACTTGAAAATTTTATAGGGTGTTCACTGTTCATTTATGTACTATATGTGTACCTTATATATGGTCCCTATATGTGTGATAAAATTTTGCGTTTTAATTATTTAATAAAAAATATCAAAATTTTAATCAATAGCTACCTACATTATCTGACTGAACTTCGCTCAGATTCGCCTTTTCAAATGCAATGGTTTATCATTATTGGATTCAAATTCTAATTAAAATTAAACACTATGATTCGCACACCTATATCCCTGCGGCAGGAGTATCAGCTCGTCTTTTTTATTTTTTCTAATTATTAAATATTAAATATGTACAAAAAATGTCATTGTCTACATTTTATGACAAAAATTAAATTTTTGTTTAAATTTTTAAGTTAAAATAATTATTTTTATATTTATTATTTGGCCTAACCTAATAAAAATGTCTAGTTTCGCCTATGCTTGTGATTCTATCTCATTAAGATCAATAAAATATAAAAAAAACTTTGTCCTATCGCCCCCCTCAAATCTGCCACTGTATGGTCAGTGGTTGAAATGGGTCAAAATAAGTTATTTAATAGAAACTTCATAATTTTATAAATTACAGACTATTTAGTCCCCCTGACAAGTATTTAAGTTTAATTTATATTTATATTGTATATATATAGTAAAATATTAAAATTTAATTATACTCATAAAAAATTTCCAACACTGCCCTTCGTACGAGTAAGTAACATTACAAATTTTAATATAATACTTACTTATTTTAATATAAAGTAAAGGGGTTTCATTATTAAGTGTATTATGTATAATAAATGAGGGATGAATTTTATTAACTAAAAAAATTAGTGGGATGGCATTCCTCCATATCACCCCCTCCCCCAAAAAAATCAATCACTAATTATGGTAATTTGTATATTTTATTTTTATTTTTAATATTTGTTTGGTATGTTTAATATTATTTGTACTTAAAAAGTATAATATTTCCTATGTAATTTATACATAGATATTTTGATTATATGACTATTAATTTAAAGTTAATAATGTTTATTTAATTTTTTCCTGTATAGTTTGGCAATTCATATATTAATATCTCTGGCATAAAATTGAAAATAAAAATAATAAATAAAATTATTAATTTTATGCAAAAGTAGAATATTTAAAAATGCAAATAATCGTTAATTGTTATTGTTTAGATTTAGAATATAAAAAATATATATTCAATATATTCATTTTAGAAAAAAAATTAATAATGCACTAAAAAAATATAAAGAAGATAAACTTATTTCAAATGTATGGAATTATTGTTTTAAACTCTAACTCATGACTATATAAATAGCTTATTATTATCTTTTTATCCTGATTTATAATGAATATGTTGATAAATATTATTAAAAGTTTTATTGAAGTTTACTTTTATAATTTAATTTTTATTATTTAATTACAGAATGTATTGCATTTGAAGACGTTATCTATTCAATTGTTTTATTTTACAATTTAAAATACAACAGATAAATAGAGAAAAAATTACTAAACATTAGAAGGTACAGGCAGCATTTGGAATAGAATATTTTACAAAATTAATTACCACACTAAAAAGTAATAATCTATTATTGAATTATTATAGAATGCAATTCTATTGAAAATATTTTATCTGATTAAATACCTAATTATAATTTTGCAAGTGGTTGGTATATCTGTATATTTAAAATATTTTGTATAAATCCTAAAGAAGTGGAAATAATATTGACACACTTATCATTGGGCATAAAAAATAAATAATAAATAATAATATATTGTAATATAACATATTAACTATAATAAGCTTATAATATTATGTTTACTGTAGATACAATGATTACATATTTCATGATTCTAAAAATAATCTTTCCTATAGGTATGCATAATAAATCTGATTTAATCTACAAATAAATAATTTATTTAATGTATATACAGTAGGTATTATGTTATTTAATTTAAATTAAAAATGATATAAAATAATAAAACTTTATTGGATCTTAACTTAAACAATTTTTATTTATATATTAAAATACTTTTTAACTAATAAAAGTAAAAAAATCTAGGGAAGGGATACAAATGTAAAGAGGATAGTGTAGAATTTTGATTAACATTTGAATGCAAAGATAAATCATCACATTCGAAAAATGATGCTGAGCGAAGAAAATTTGGGTATGTAGGTGACTTATTTAAGGATTTTATGATAAATTATTTATATTGAACGTAGAGACTAAAGACTGATAAATGTTAAAATTTTAATCAGTACATAATATATTATTTGATGAACAAACGCTCAAAATTGTTTTTATGAATGTAATGATTTATCATTGCATTATTTGCATTCAAATATTATTTAAAATTCAACACTATCCACTTTGCACCTGTATGGCTGTATTCAATCAATTCCTTTTTTTCATATATTTTAGATTTACATAATCATCATTGTTATCATAGTTATTTCTTATTTATTAGTTTATTACTGAAGAATTAAGATTGAATGTTTAAAACTATGAATGCACTTATTCATAAAACCATAAAGGCAGAAACTATATGTACATTGTACATAAATTATGATAATGATAACATAGATGTAGGTACAATAAGTTTTATTTATGATAAAAAATATTTGTACTGCACATTTTAAAGCATTCTTTATTGCTTTGTGTTAATTTTAATTATAATTTACTTCCATTTCCACATTATATCTAACTAGCTGTTTTGGATATGATATTTCACAAATTTATTTACTTGATCACTTTTATTTTATTCTAAGTTGTTACTTAAATATAAACTATACCTTTTTTTTTTTTTTTGGTTTAAACATATTTATAATTTTGTAGTTTATTATACTTTAAAATTATAAATTTAAAATAAAGTTATCTTGAATTTTTTCTAATTAATCAACTGTTGTTGTATTATCATTTAAAAGTAATAAATTTTAAAATGAGGTATTGTTAACGTTGTATTGGTACTTTATATATTATTGGTTACAAATTCCAATGATAAGATAAATCTTATATAATAAAAAAATACTTGGCCGGTATCTTTTCTTCCAACGGTTTTTTTCCTTATTTTTATTATATAAATTCTCGAGTGAGTCGTACGTCTTCGAAATTTGCACATTTCGCGGTCAACTTTTTACCGTCCGTCTATTAAAATCGGTTTCGTAATTTTTCACGCGAAATTTTTTTTTAAATCGCGTTTTTTCGCTTTTCGCTTAATTGCGAGTTCCATGAGATTTTCGGGCGGCCGCCGCCGTGCCCACCTTTCTCTCGCCGATCCCGTGATAAGCCGGCCGACGAGCGCACCTTTCGCCCGATACTGTCGAAAATTTACCGCTGTATTATTATTCGATATCGATATTATTTTTACGAATTCTCCCGTATTTATTCAATATTTATATAATATATAATATATAATATATTTATAAATATTTAATATTATATTGATTTTAATTTATTTAATATTTTTTTTTTTTCCGTTCGTATTTCTCGCGTAGCCGTCTTTTTTTCGCGCCGCCGTCGATCGTCGTACCGTAACTGAGTCGTTTTTCGCGGCCCGATCGCTTTTTCTACTGTATTTTTTATTTTAAAAATGTCGAAAACGGTTTTCGGACCGTTCGCGGTCGGGTTTCCGACCGTTACGATCGATATTTCGTCGTAATTCGCGGATTTTTCGATATCGCGAAACACTTTAAATACACCGATTTTCGACGATTATTCAAGCAGCCACCGTGGCGCACTCGATAGGTAGGAATTAGGCGTTAGATTTAGGGACCGGTTAGGCAGGTTTCCTTACGGCGCTTAACACGGCCGCCGCACCCGGCTGGGTTACCCGACCTGACCGGGTTCGAATCCTGATCCGTCGGCTTTAGGTTTTTTGCATTTATTTTTTTTTTCGTTAATCTTCCGGCGCTCTCATATACGCGCGTGCGCATTAAGCGCCGGTCGTCCGAACCGTCCGCGTATGCCCGTTACGCGACCGTATTACAGACGGAATTATATTATCGCCGCCCGATTTCGACCGTAATAAATAATAATATATATTATTACGAGTTTTTATTTTTTTTTTTACATTGAAAATACTTATATTTTGATTTAATATATTTAATCGTTTATTATACCCTTAATATTATATACTCCGTTTTTTTTTTGACACTATCTAAATACTTATAATAATTGTTATACACTATATCGATATGTCACCGATTATATTTCTACGTAATACGTATCGAATCTCGACTCTGTAAAATTATACGTATGATTTATATACAAATCGTGGTCGTTGGCTTATATTATAAACGATAATTGTTCGAACGCATACGTCGTTATAGTTAAAAAATATAGTACTGGCGCTACCGGTATTACACTGGCGGCTATGGTGGTGGTAAAACTTTTCACGCAAACCTTCTGTATCCCACTGAAACCCGACCGGGGTAAGTGAGTGCGCCGAAGGCGTACTCCGCGTGGGGGGACTACCGTGATCGGTCAAAAAGTGTTCACCCGAAAAGAGTGTGAATAGGACCACTAGATTGCGAACGCCCTTCAATCCGCCGGAGGCGGGTAAAATACTTTAATCATTATATCCGATAAAAATCTACTTCCGCCGGGCTCAATGTACCCGAACACTATGGTAGCGGAAAAGCTATGGTGGTAGTAAAGCTTTTCACCCCCACCAGTATTCCACTGGCAGAACTATGGTGGTGGTAAAGCTTTGGTTCCTCAGCTACTGGTTAGGTAATGATTACATTATATCCGATAAATAGCTACTTCCGCCGGACTCAATGTACCCGAACACTATGGTAGTGGAAAAGCTATGGTGGTGGTAAAGCTTTTCACCCTCACCAGTATTCCACTGGCAGCTATGTTGGTGGTAAAGCTTTTCACGCGAACCTGTATCCAAGGACAGCTAGTTTTATAATTAAAATAATTAATTTAATTTAAATTTTACAATAGATACTAAATACAGTGTTTTACTGATTTAAAATACGAGTATAAAATTATACTCGTATTTTAAAACAGTAAAACACTGTATTAACAGAGCAGTAAGAGTTATGTATTTATCTTATTCTTTATTTAATAAAGAATAAAATAAATACATTTTTGTCTAATGTAGATTCTATATTATACATTTAACATTGTGCTTATTTAAACAAAAATATTATGTTATGTTATTAAAATAAACTATATTTTAATTATGTTTACAGATTTATATTGTATGGAAATAAATTAATAATTTTATTAATAACAAAATAAAAATTGATTTGATGAAAACTAATGATGAACAGTTGTACTCTTGTGGTATATGTAAACAATCTTTTGACCATATAGCTACTTTAGTAATGCATGAAATAATATAACATTACCAAAACAGAAATATAAACGGAAGAAGCTAAACTTAACAAAAATGTATTGTGATATTTGTTGTAGATATTATGCTTCATTGTCATCATTAAATCTTCATTATAAGAGAACTCATTTACAATCACGTAAAGAAGATATTTTAACAACTTATAAAGAAAACGATGAGTTTTATAAACCCAATAAAAAGAATGCATTTTTTACTCAAAATATTGATGTTTTTACGAAATTTGAGAATAATTTGCCACTTGAATTAAAATACAATCAACATAAATGTTTAGTATGTAATTATACATGTGATAATTTAAATCAATTTATGGAGCATGAGAGTAGTCATTACAAAACAAATGAAAACATAGATAATTGTACTACATCAACAAATAATACTAATAGTAATAATGAAAAAAATACAAATGCATATAGCCCCTCAAGAAGAGGAAAAGGAAGAAAAAGAATTAAAGTCAACCAACAACAATATAAATTATATGATTGTGCTCCATCTACATCTAATGATAACTCTATTAATGTTTGTTATAAAAAAATAACTTGTGCAATATGTAAAGAACAATTTACTAATGGACAAGAACTTGAAATTCATGCAAATAAAAAACATATGAATTTGTATATTAAACTTGATACTAATGAAGTGGAAACACAAATAAATAACAATAGAAATAATATTGAAACACCAGCTGAAGATCCTATAAAAATGTTCAGTAATATTCCAAATGTAATAGTACCTTTTCAGTGTGAACTTTGTAACAAAATGTGTACATTACCTGAACATTTTGAGGTTTATGAGTGGCTAAATTAATGAAGTTAAATGTATTTAAGGAATATTAAACTAGAATTGTAGTAAATACAAGTATTATTGTTCTGTGTTTGTTTTTCAATCTTTTTTTAAATTAGATTTTCTATATTTAGCGATTTATAATTTTTTTTTTATATTTCTTAATTGATAAAAATTTAAGTAGGTAAATTAAAAATTAATGTAAATTTTCATAAATTATAAACATAAAAATGATGTAATAAATGTGACAATTCTTCTCTTATAGATTGTTATGTTTTCTAATATTGATGAATATAATATCTTTTATATTCTATAATTATATATCATGTTTTTTTATACAATATTACTATTAATTATATCTATCAATATATTTTAGCAATTTATATATTGTCATTTCTACTGTAATGTTTATTATTTTATTACACAATATAGATTAATTATAATTACAAAGTAACTGTGTTTAATATAAAATTACAATTTAATTCCTTATTGAACAATGAGCTATCATTTATATCCGTATAACTATTTTATTTTTTTATTTATTATTTATTTATAAATATGTGTACAGACTTTTAGAATCCTATAGCACATTTTATATTTTTGAATTACATAATTTGTGTCTGGGTTTACTAAAAAATAATCGCCTAGTCCTATTCTTTTTTTTAAATAGAGCAGTTTATTTTTCAGCAGACCTATCTGGATCAGAGTTTGGTGGAATAGTACAAAGAAAATTTAATCAAAATATAATAAAGGTTTTGATTTAAAATGCATTTATTTTTTTCAATTTAAATTAATAGTTTTTGTGTGTACTATGATAAACATTTGATATTTTTATGGACACACGGTCATCTAATGAAATAAAATTTCAAAGAAATGTTTTCTTAGTGACGTTTAATTAGTTATTGTATGTACTAGTGGTGTACTCAGTAATTTAATACTGTGGGTCTACGTAACTCTTGAGAGGCTATTTGCTATCTCGAGCATCAATTCCTTTAAGTATTATTAAGCCCCTTGCAAATTTTTACAATATTTTTAAAATACGAACAGCATAATTTTTATTATTTACATTTAATCATCTCTTAGTATAAGATATATGTAAAGTATAATCAGCAAAAATAATAATTTTTATTATCATTACAATAAAAAATGGTAACTTGCTTATATAATTAAGTATAAATTTATATATTTATACATTTTGTGATAAATACAAATTTTTTTAATTATAAATCACTAGTTTTTGCAGTAATTTTAAAAGCAAATTGTAGATTTATTTTCATCAATTTCATTAAATTTCATACATTAAATGAGTAATTTAATATTATTATATATAATATAGCTATAATTTTATATGTGCATAATACTGATAATAAATATATATTATAAATTTATAACAGAAAACTCATTCCAATAATTTTATATAAATTAAGATAAATAGTTTGTTCTATTGTCAGTTATTGAATAGGCATTTAAAGTAAACTATATACCCACTAGATATAGTTAAGGTTAATAATAGAAAACAGAGACCATTTTTTTGTAATATTTATAAAATTCTCTCTTCATATAAAAACATTTATGTGACCATGTATAATTTTTATAGTTATGTCAAAATAGGGGCCACATATTATTGAACAAAAAAACCGTGGATTAGCTGACCTCACAACCATCCTTTTCTGTAGTATGTATTATGATAAACATTTGATATTTTCATGCAAACATTGTCCATTTGTCAATCTAATGAATATTGAAATAAAATTTCCAAAAAATGTTTTCTTGGGAACTTGATTAACAAAATCAAAAAATAATATTTAATCAATAACATTTCAGAATCATGCTTCATAATTCGTATCTCCATAAGAAAAAAGAACTATAATGTTATTTTAAAATTATATTTATATTTTTAGATTCTTGGTTTTACAATGATGTGATTTTTTTTTTTTTTTATGTATGAAAACAAAATTACGACCAGAAATAATGCTCCGATTTGCACGAATAGGGTATGTTTCCGGTAGCAAAGTGGATGTAGTTGGTACTTTATTTAGGTCATTTTTTGAATTTCTCAAAATTGACTATAAGCGGTAGAAAAAACTTCGAAAAAATGACGAAAAAACGGCATTTTTCACGAAAAATGAAATTTCGACGAATTCGATTTTAATATTTCACTATAACTCAGGCAATTTTTAAGTTAGGGACTTGAAAAAATTTTTTGGGTGTTCACATAGCTATTATATATACGTGGTAAAATTTTGGAACCGTTATATTAATTTTTCTACAAAATATTGGACTTTGAATATTTCGTAATATTCTCGTTTTTACGTATATATATAATGTTTGATAAAATTGACAATTTTAGGTATTTAGGTCTGAAAATTTTACTGAAGTATACTTACATATTACTTAACATCATACTAAAATATTATAAAAATCCCAAGTCACAATTTTTTTTTATGGCTGTTTTAAGTTGATATTTTTAGTAAAACGAAAATCTTAGAATCCATACGTATAAATAAATATTCTGAAAACACTTTTACTACCCGAAATAACGCTTCGATTTTCACGAATAGCGAGTTTCAGATGTAAAAGTGGATGTAGATGGTACTTTATTTAGGTCATTTTTCGAATTTCCCAAAATTGACTATAAGCGGTAGAAAAAACTTCAAAAAAATGACGAAAAAACGTCATTTTTCACGAAAAATTAAATTTTGACGAATTAAATTTCTATATTTCACGATAACTCTGGCAATTTTTAAGATAGTGATTTGAAAAAAATGTTGGGTGTTCACATAGCTATTACATATATGTGGTAAAATTTTGGAACTGTTATGGTCATTTTTCTACAAAATATTGGACATTGAATATTTCGTTAAATTATCGTTTTTACGTATATAATGTTTGATAAAATTGGCAATTTTTGGTATTAGGGTCTGCAAATTTTACTGAAGTATACTTACATATTACTTAACATCATACTAAAATATTAGAAAAATCTCTATTCTCAATTTTTTTTTATAGCTGTTTTAAGTTGATATTTTTAGTTCAAACGAAAATTATAATCTGAACTTCGCTCAGAATCGTTTTTTCGAATGCAATGGTTTATCATTGCATTCAAATTCTAATTAAAATTAAACGCTATGATTCGCACACCTGTATCCTGTGCGGCAGGAGTATCAGCTCATCTTTTTTTTTTAAATTTAGGATTTTATATAAAAATTAACCTTTAGGTTGAAAGAGAAACTTTAATCTAATCTGTACTTTAATCATATTTTACTTTTATCATAGTCTAGATCTAGATATTAGGTTTGTTCCAGCATAGTGTTGCAAACTTTCAGCGCATGCGCAATGTCAAAAACGTGTTCCAGCCGAGCAAATTTAAAAAATCTAAAAAAATGTTTTCTGTTCCACTAATGCTGTAACATGTTATGAACTTGTTGAAAACAATTTTCTGTTGCTAGTTATACGTTCAGTCAAATGTTTTGCGCATGCGTACAATGCAAAATTAATTAATTTATTTATTAAAAACGTAACCTAATATATAACCACAGATTAGATATATAACCTAAGGAAACCCCTGTGCAATTTTTTTTGTTAATATATTACCTACCTACTTTATCACTTTACATTTTTTATATACACATTTACTCAGTATTTTTAATGTAATTTTATTTCTAACAATTCTAATTTGTAATTTTTACTGTTGAAATATTTTTTTTTGTACTAATATATTATTGAATGCATAGACCAAGGTGGATATATATATATATTATATGTCTGTGTTTACTGTTTAGTACTGAAGATAACATCGTTGTCGAAATACGTATTTACTAAAATAATAAAGTAAATTTTTTACTTGGGTTTTTATTTATTTATTAATATATAATATCCACAAGAACTCTTCTTATAAAATTAAAAAAAAAAAAAAAAACAAGGTCATCAAACTGAAATATTTAGTGATATCTCTTAGCGTCAACACACTATATATTAATTAATAATTAATAGTTTAATTAGGTATTGTATTACATTAATACCAATGATACATTGCATTATTATTAGATATAAAAAACACATATAATTGCTAAAAATATTAATTGATAATAGTTAATTAATAATAATTATATTGTATGAAATAACACAATAAAAAATTATAAAGATATTACATACCTACTTCCAGTGGCTCCGAACATAATGTTTAGCTAGTTCAATTGAACTGGTGAAAAAGATGGGTGGGTGTGGATCTAAATATTGGAATAGGTATTTTAAGATTCTGAGCGAAGCGAAGAATGTATTGGTTTTACAATGTCTATTTTTTTTTTTTTTTATGTCTGAAAACACTTACGACCCGAAATAATGGTCCGATTTTCAAGAATAGCATATGTTTCCGGTTGGAAAGTGGATGTAGTTGGTACTTTATTTTAGTCATTTTTCGAATTTCTCAAAATAGACCCTAAGTGGTAGAAAAACGATGAAAAAATGAAGAAAAACGATGTAAAGTAACAAATAATAATAATAATATTAACTACCATACAATAATAGCATAAAAATACTCATAATAATAATAGATTAATATCTATTTAGTCATGTTATGTTATAAAATGTGGGGTGGGTTGTTGGTGATGTACATTTATAACTGGTAGCTAAAAAATACTTCGGTGCCACTGTATAAATCAAAATTAGAAAAATGACAATCTATAAAAGATATTCAAAATTTTCTATTCAAACTTAATGATAGGTAAAAAAAACATAGAAGTCCATGTATTAAACCTCATGTTTTTTCTTCTAAATTCTAATTGGCATATTTTTTTACATTATTTATACGCCTATAAATCATGAAATTTTACATTTATTTTAAATTTACCTAATAAAATTTTTTCAATGTAGAAATATAAAAAAAAATATATATATAAACTATAAATTACAAATAAATAAATAAAAACCAAAGTCCACAAACACAGGTCTGTGTTTAGTACTTAAGATGATAGCATCGTTGTCGAAATATGTATTTACTAAAATAAAAAAGTAAATTTTTTGTGGACTTGGGTTTTTATTTATTTATTTATTTATAATATCAAATATTATAAACGTTAATAGTATTAAACGTTTATAGTATTTGATGATATCCACAAGAACTCTTATTATAAAATTATAAATTACAAAATATAAATTATAAAAAATTTAATTTATAAGATTGAAAAACATGCAAATATAGTACAAATTTACATTATATAATGTTAATTTCATATAACATTAGAAAAAAATATTCATTAAATACATTTAACTTCAATAGCTAAACCACTCATAAACTTCGTAATGTTCACGTAATGTACACATAGTCTTGCAAAGTACACATTGAAAAGGTGGTATTACATCTGGAATATTACTGAACATTTTTATAGGATCTTCAACTGGTGTTTCAATACTAATTCTATTGCTATTTATTTGTGTTTCCACTTCACATTGAAAAGGTGCTACTACATCTGGAATATTATTAAGTATTTGTATAGGATCTTCAACTGGTGTTTCAATACTATTTCTATTGCTATTTATTTGTGTTTCCACTTCACATTGAAAAGGTGCTACTACATTTGGAATATTACTGAGCATTTTTATAGGATCTTCAGCTGGTGTTTCAATACTATTTCTATTGCTATTTACTTGTGTTTCCACTTCATTAGTATCAAGTTTAATATACAAATTCATATGTTTTTTATTTGCATGAATTTCAAGTTCTTGTCCATTAGTAAATTGCACTTTACATATTCCACAAGTTATTCCTTTATAACAAACATTAATAGAGTTATCACTAGATGTAGATGGAGCACAATCATATAATTTATATTGTTGTTGGTTGACTTTAATTATTTTTCTTCCTCTTCCTGTTCCTGTTCCTCTTCCTCTTCCTCTTCCTCTTCTTGAGGGGCAATATGCATTTGTATTTTTTTCATTTGTATTTGTATTTTTTTTTGCATTATTTTTTTTTGTTTTTTTTTTAGTACTATTTGTTGATGTAGTACAATTATCTATGTTTTCATTTGTTTTGTAATGACTACTCTCATGCTCCATAAATTGATTTAAATCATCACTTGTATAATTACATATTACACATCTATGTTGATTGTATTTAAATTCAAGTGGCAAATTATTCTCAAATTCCATAAAAACATCAATATTTTGAGTAAAAAACGGATTCTTTTTATTGGGTTTATAAAACTTTTCGTTTTCTTTATAAACTGTTAAAATATCTTCTTTACGCGATTGTAAATGAGTTCTCTTATAATGAAGATTTAATGATGACAATGAAGCATAAGATCTACAACAAATTTCACAATACTTTTTTAAGTTTAACTTCTTCCGTTTAGATTTCTTTTTATTTAATTTGTGTATTATTTCGTCTAATACTAAAGCAGCTATATGGTCAAATGATTTCTTACATATATGACAAGTGTACAATTCTTCATCATTACTTCCTATTAAATCCATCTTTATTTTATTATTAATAAAACTATTATATTATTTCCATACAATATATATCTGTAAACATAATTAAAATAAAGTTTATTTTAATAACATTACAAATTATTTTTGTTTATATAAATATAATGTAAAAAGGTATAATATAGAATCTTTATTAAACAATTTTTTTTTCTTCATTTTTATTTAAAAACACTGCATTATTATCTATTGTAAAATTAAAGTCAAATTAATTATTTTAATAACTTTATAATTTATCTGAAGCATTGAAACCAATATGATATAAAGTACTTAATTTCAAATTTATAACACTCAATCAGTTAGAAAAAATTTAAGGTGACCTTTATTTAATTTTATCATTTTAAAATCTATGAAAAACAAATAAATCTAATAAATCAAATATATTTAAGTAAAAAAAATTTTTTAGTCTAAATTTATGATAACATAGAATACAACAAAAGTAATTGTGTAAGTATAATTGTAAAATATCATATCCAACACATCTAGAAATAGATAAAATGTATAAGTAGAAGAATATTATAATTAATACAGAACAATAAAGAATGGCTTAGAATGTGAAGAACAAATTTTTGATGTCTTATGTATAAATAGTATGTATTTAGTTTACATAATACAAAATTGTATTACCTTTTTTTTTTTTTTATTGTTTTTTATTATTTATTAATATTTATTTAGTAATGAAATATTAAAAATTATAAGTATAAAGTTAAAATTTATACTCCTTACTAATTTATTTTTTAAATAATAGAGAATTGGAAACATTGTTTATTATTCATAATATTGTTTCTTTGATTATCATAGAGATAACAAAAAAATTTCAAAAGTTTGTGTTATTATAAAACCACTACAGTTTTTTGGCGAAGTTTAAAAATAATAGTTTTAAAGTGCCAATTAACCAGATAAAATTTGCTACACATTATCTAATTATTTCTAACTAATTAATGGATACAATAACATTAAAGCTAGTAAAACATTACCTATGAAAGTAATACTCAAAACTAAAATATATTTTATTAACATATTTAAAACATTGATGTTAAATATTAATCGGTATCAATTATTAAAAATGTTCATGCCACAAGTTTCATTCTAGACAATTTGCAGCTTTTTAATAAATTATATATTATCTATATGCACTTTTATTGTGAATCTATTATCAAACAAATTTTTCATACATATTCATATTATGCATTCAATAACTTTTGTTTGTAGTTTACTGTAGATTAATAATAATTTTTATATTGATAATTAATGAAAAAAAAAATATTCTCATTATTTTTATATTGATAATTAATGAAAAAAAAAATATTCTCATTATATTTATTCTGTCCAGCTGGAATTCATGCTTTTTTTTTTATAAAAATTGTTTGTTATTTGCATGCATTTTGTACTTAGCCATTAACTGTAAAGCAATGTCTGTAAACACCAATCATAAACATATGCAATTGAACACATTATTTATTACTAGACTCATAGGCTCAACTAGACCAACATTTTAGAGGGTGTTAAAATTATATATCTATAATACATCTACATATTTTATACACTTTACCTATCCTCTCTTCCTCATACGTCAATTTCAAAGCTATTAATAACACCTACTTTCTTTTTAACACACTTAACATTATTTATTTTAATAGCCTTTATTGAAATAAGAATATTATTATGTATTATATTAAGATTATTTTTCTTATTGTGTGCTATACCTATTGAACTACCCATATCATTCTATTTTTATAATTATAAGTATAACTATAGACCGGATTACCGTGCAATTGCATCATTTTATGGCGTGTTTTAAATCCTATAGAAACATGCTACAAATATAAATCAAAAAATTTAGATTATTTTAAAGAAAGTTTATTGTGAACAAAATTACACATTTTAGGGTTTTTGCACAAAACTGCACATTTTAGGTTTTTAATATATAAATGTACTTGTACTAATGAGTACTTTTTTACAAATATTTTCGTTCCGTAATCTGTTATAACGTCTTTTATTAACCGATATACGTATTTATTTTATAATCTATATTAGTATTACTTTATCATTGCTATATGTTAAGGCATATGAAATATTGAACTTTTTTTATCTAATAATTAGAACAAGAACTTTCATGCATTTGCATATTTTTTCTGGTTAACTTTATCGTATGCTTGGCAAGTACAAAATACATTTCATAATGTTTATGATGAAATACTCAAAGTTTTTAGTGCATATTTTTGCATATTTGGACATTTTTTGGATTAAGAGGCATATTTTTAATTATAAGAGCATATTTTAATTTTTTAGTTCATAGTTTGATGGTTTATCGAAAATCAATCACTTTGGTGAATATTTTTCATGAATCAAGATCAACAATTTGTTATAAATTTATAAAGACAATAGAGATAAATTTTATCTTGAAATAATAATGGTCAGTATTTATTATGTCAATTTTTGTATTTTTATAAAACGAATGGTAGATACGTGGTATAAAAACAATAGTATCAAGTATCTATAGTCAGTGGGTAGATTAGATTAGTTTTAGAACATTCACCGCGTGTGTGTTCAAAATTCAAAAAGATGGCAAATCAAATTAATAAAATAAATCTAGTTAAAACTTAGTGAATAATGATAAAATAATAATAGTGAATTATAATAAAATTAATTTTTTTAAGGGCATATTTAACCATAATTTTTTGACGCACAAGTGCATATTTGATGGTTTTTTAGTGCATGAAAATCCTTGCTCTACTAATAATATAATATATATAATTTACATCGATATAATATGGCGTAATTAAAATAATGAATGACAATACTACCGATATATGAGAGGTTATTGTAGACTATAGTATCCTACAGTCTATCTTCAGTCAATTTATATTTTATATAAACATAATATATTTGAACATGTGTTTTCGCAATTAAAACACATATTAAGTGATAGAAGAAATAATTTTACAGATAAAAACTTGAGATGCACATGATAATAAATTTCAATCAAATATTGTAAATCAGTAAAATATGCATCTGTATAAAGTAAATATGTAATAAAATTAATAATTAATTTCAACTAATAAATAATAATTCAATAATATTATACTTTATAAATTATACTAAATATCAATAAAAAAAAAAGTACCTATAATGAAAAATATAATTCCTACTAAAAATTTGTTTTTGCACGATTTTGTACATTTTTGGCATTTTAATTGCACATTTTGTAGATGTTAGCTGCACAAAAATCCGGTCTTTAATTATAACATACTAACATCCTTCTTAGTGTTTAAAATTTACAATTTGGTAAACCGTTATTGTAACATACTTGTTCTAAACCAATTTTAAATCCTCTTAGACTTGAGAAACTGTATTTACATAATATTGTAGAACTGATTAGAATTGTAATTTGATCAGAGTAGGTACATTATTAAAAGTGCTAATTTTAAGTCTGGGGGTGCCAAGGTCTCCCTAGCATCCCCTTAATGACATCTATGAATATATATAGTATCAATATTGTTATGTCACCTAAGAAATAAATATAAATATTATATGCAAATTATTTTATTAAAAAATACATGAGTTAATTAAGAACTTTCATAGGTAGATTAATATTATTTATTTTTGCAGATATAATTTATGTTTTTGTTTTTGAACTGATTTCATTCAAGCTTCCATTATTGTCAGGCACGTAACTACGGGGTGGCCTGGCCACCCCAAAAATTTTCTTGGCCACCCCTTTGGCTACCCCATTATTTTAATGTTCAAAATAAAATCATACGAAAAATAACGAGAAAAATAATAATATAAAAATAATATAGGTACCCCGTACTCATATAATAATAATTATTGTCATATACAAAATAATATCAATAATTTATTATTATTTAATAATGATTAAAAACATAATATTAAAAATTGAAGTATCTATTTTATTTTTGAGTGGTGGATATAACATGTATGCCACCCTGCCACCCTCCATAAAATTTTGGCCACTTGCCCCATATGTATAATCCTAGCTACGTTCAAAAAATCATGCGGGGTAAACGTTTTAAAATTGAATTGGCGAGCAAAAAAAAAAAAAAAAGATCATCAGATGTGTACAGAGCAGATATATTTTCATAGCAATTTTCAAATTGTGCCACCCCCATAAATTTTTGGCCACTTTTGGGCCACCCCATATGTATAATCCTAGCTACGTGCCTGATTATTGTAGTAGATTAGGCCGCTGCCACACCATGAGTTTTGGCGAGTCCGGGTAAAACGCATCCCGTCGACCGGAATAACAACTTGCATTGTTTCTAATTATAGATGTTACACTAGGGCGTTTTATCGGGTTATCGGACAATGCAAGTTGTTATTCCGGTCGACGGGATGCGTTTTACCCAGACCCACCAAAACGCATGGTGTGGCAGCGGCCTTAAGGGTAGCAAATAGGTTTTGTTCAATGTGTCAATTTACAACACAATTAAAAAAAAAAATTAGAACTGTGCCACTAATTATTAACACAAAATATAATATATTATCAAGAGAGCCGCGTTCACAGTAGGAATTAAAAATAAAATTGTAATATATTTTTTATTTAGTTTATATTATATTTTATATATTGAGGTTTTTCATTTATTTTATGTAGACATATTATTATTATTACATTACATTTTTAAATTTGAGCTAATAAACATATATTATAATTATGAAAATATAAACATGGTGTATTACAATATAGGTTTTATGCATTTACTTCTTACAAGGTAGACCGCATACATGAGCAGAAGTCCGCATATGAGAGCAGCACCTTGATCTTTATTAAATTTTTAATAAAATTTGAAATCTTTTTTTTTGGGGGGGGGGAGTGGGGGTCAAACACCCATTAAACCTCTTCGGTATGCTAATGATCTCTTCACATAACATACCCAAACCATCTTAAATTCTCAACTCATTCTTTCCACAATTGATGAAATTTCTATACTTCCCCTCATATATTAATTTCTTATCTTATCCTCTATTCAATCCACACATCATAAAATTTTCATCTTCTGTTCCATCTTTTTGTTCACTGCTAAACACTCCAAACCATACATCATTGCAGGCCTCACTACTGCTTTATATACCTACCTTTTTAATATTGGCATTGTAACACACAAAACACCAGACACTTCCCTACACTTAATCCAACTATAGGTAGTTGATTCTATTTTTCATATCCTCCTCAAAACTAATCCTAAATATGTACTTGAACACATCTGTCACACACTACATCATCAATCAACTTCATTATATCTTACTCTATCAATTTCTTGACTACTTCCTACAAAATCATATACTATTGTCTCAATTTTAGTCCTATTAATTCTTAGGTTCTTCCCCTCAAGCACTGACTTCCATTGTTCAAACACTTTGTATTATTGTACTTGTAACCCTAATAGTATAGGTAATTACCTCGATAGATACTAACCTTAAAACAAACCATGTTAAATTTTCAATATTCAAATTATATAATTAAATACTTGTTCGGTAAATTGCTTAGGTGTATTATCTACTCTGGTGTATTATCTACTCTTATTAGTAATTACTAATTACTAATTTATCTAAATTAAAATGAGAATTATTTATATAAAGAATAAACCATCCATGAAGTAACAATATAATGAAGTTTCAAATTTTCAATAATTTAACTTGTTATTTGAAACGTTGAAGCAGATTCCTAATTGTAATTGTAGTAATTATCAGTAATAATAGCAATGAAAAACCATTACTAAAATAATATAAAATATACTAAATCTCAAATTGTTAACCTACCAATTATGTGGTGATAAAATGTCAATAGGCGCGGCAAATATGTTTCTGCACAACAAAAACAAAACATAAAATTAAAATGATTAAAACAAGATAATTAACGAGTTTTAACGTACCAATTGTGAATTGTAATTGCGTTAATTAATTTTCGCGATAACTGCGGAATACGGATTTAAAACCAGTGAATAATGCAATATGCAAATTATTATACTAAGTCTTTATCTATTATACAAAATAAGTGTATCACTTCAATTCAAAATTACTTCAGCTCCGTAGTCGCACCTGAGTCGACGAATGACGATTCTAAACGACGGCGAATTTAATTTAAATGTTGAAATGTTGAATCACAAAGATAAACCATAAAACTTTACGAGAACTATATTCAACTACACATACATATTTTTTTTATATAAAATTATATTATCTTAAAACCAGTTGCTTCATATATGTAAGTTGTCTTATCTCGTTTCTTCTATCATCTCTCATTGGTCATTCGGTATCCAATAACCATGAAGTTATATTAATTTTAAATATACTACTATTTTGTATACACGCCTTATATCTTATAACGGGTTATATACTAAAATATACTAAAAACCCACAGTCGGTAGATAGGATGCATTGGCATGACCTAGATTTTTAATAATTGTATCCCAAACTAGTCACAGCGTGCATTTTCGTTTTCGGCGGCAAACTCGGCGCGCCATGTTGTTTATTATAAATTTATAAAAATAAATGACCACAGTGTTGACAATGACACTGTTAATAAATACGGAGAACCCTTGGTTTTCCTTTTTCGCGCCTACGCCGCCATCCCAATCTACCAGATGGCCGACTGTACCATACTACCATATTTTACCACAATATCGCAAGTTCGCGAGTATTATACAATTTTCCCGTGCAATTAAATATAATTTAATTTTTGGTTGTCTGGTATTCACTGTTGATTTAATATCGTCGGTTAAAAGGCTATTTGCTGTAAGCAACACATTTCAAATTGTTCAGGAGAGCCCAAAAACGATTTTATCTTTTTTTTTATTTTCAAAATGGTATAACTTTTGTTGTTTTATAGATAGTCTATCAATTTTTTTTTTCACATATACGTATTATATTTATCTTTAAGATAAATCTAATTCCATAGAATAATATAACTTTTTGATTTTTTAGTAAATACCTAAATTTTATTTTTGGCGTTTACTACATTTTAATTTGCTTACTTGTGCTTTTGTCGCTTACGTTATTTACTAATAAAATGCTTCAAGCGCCATCGAAAAATGCATTAAACGACACAATATACACACGTCATAAAATGACACAAACACTAATAGGTAGAGGTGGGCAAAAAACATCGATGTTTTCGAAACATCGATGTTTTTGACCGATACATCGATGTTTTTACATCGATTATTTGTTTCGATGTATCGAAAAAAACATCGATGGATTTTTGATGTATTTAAAAACATCGGTGTCTTGAATTATAACCATTAACCTAAAAATATCATATGAACTTATACGTAATACGTTATTTTAATTTTATCAATTGGAAATATTAAGTAAATATTCCATAATAAATATAATTTATGTCATGACGAAGTTATTTAAGTTATTTCGTCATGCTAGTAACTACACTTAAAATTAAAAGAAATTTTTTTTAAAAACATCGAAAAAACATCGATGATTTTTCATAAATCGATACATCGAAACAACCGATGTTTTTTTCCTATTCGATGTATCGATATATCGAACATCGATGTTTTTTAAATTTTGCCCATCACTACTAATAGGTAATAATAAAATATTATCTTATGTGATCCACCATCCACGTTCTCTTCAACAAATTTAATGATTACTTTATTATCATCAATATAAACAATAATATAATAATTATTATTTAATATTTATTATCATAAATTATTTGGCGGTTTTAATCGTTATATTATACTACTTCCAAAATATACGGCTGTCTTACATTATCTATGATTATTATGATCAAATTGAACTAACCTAAAAATCGATGTCGCTTGCCGCATTTTTTTTCTTATCTATTACTTACGACGCATTTGTTTATACAACAAAAATGCTGTAGGCGACAAATTAAACTGTTGTAAGCGACAATATGGCGTATACATCATTATTTGGGCGCTTAATACAATTATTATTATGTCGTTTACTGCTCATTCAATAAATACGAATGTCACTTAAATCAAATTTTGTCGCTTACACAGCACTTTTTTCACACCTGTCGCTTATAGCATAAAGTTTGATTATTGATAACACGTTATAAAATAATGATATCGCTGCATGATATATAGAATTTATTCTATATATCTGTGATGAAAATTATCTATGGATCCGTTAGAACGTCGTCTACATCGCTGTGTACCAAGTGTCGCTTACGACAAAAGTGTCGCTTACAGCAAATAGCCTTTTAACCGACGATATATTTTAACTATTGACTATTGAGTAATGAGTATTCATACTTTTTGATCGTTCAATATTAATTGAAATAACTATAATTACCTATTGTGTTTTCTTACTCTGTGGTTTTAAATTTTAGATTCTGGTTTTACAATGATGTGTGAATTTTTTTTTTGTTTTTTTTTTTTATGTCTGTGTACAAAATTACGACCCGAAATAATGCTCCGATTTTCACGAATAGGGTATGTTTCCGGTAGCAAAGTGGATGTAGTTGGTACTTTGTTTAGGTCATTTTTCGAATTTCTCAAAATTGACCCTAAGCGGTAGAAAAAACGACGAAAAACGGCATTTTTCACGAAAAATGAAATTTTGACCAATTCAATTTCTATATTTCACGATATCTCGGGCAATTTTTAAGATAGAGACTTGAAAATTTTTTTGGGTGTTCACATAACTATTATATACATGTGGTAAAATTTAGGAACCGTTACGTTCATTTTTCTACAAAATATTGGACATTAAATATTTCGTAAAATTCTCGTTTTTACGTAGGTATATAATGTTTGATAAAATTGGCAATTTTTGGTATTAGGGTCTAAATTTTACTGAAGTATACTTACATATTACTTAACATCATACTAAAATATTAGAAAAATCCCTAATCTAAATTTTTTTTTATAGCTGTTTTAAGTTGATATTTTTAGTTCAAACGAAAATTATAATCTGACTGAACTTCGCTCAGAATCATTTTTTCGAATGCAATGCATAGGCGCAAATAGCGGGGGGCTAGGGGGCTTATCCCCATCTAAATTTTGTATAGCCCCCCAAAAAACTGAGGAATTTTCCAACATGTTATTGTCGAAAAATAATGTATATGTGTATAGGAATATATTTTTGTTTTTTTGGTTCATCAATAAATAATCTAGAGAAGTAATCACTAATGATATAAAAAAAAAAATTTTATTGTCATGCAATATTGTTGCTATATGTACACAATTCGATTAGATGTCGTGTTATCACGACAGCTCTACCACACTAGCTAGCCACGTTAGATAATTGACAGGACGGACTTTGTGGTTGTCTATGTTCTGTGATAACTACTACTGCGATTAATGAAAAGCAAGATTGTTATCAATATATTTTAATAAATTTGTACCTATGTTTGAATGTTTCAAATATATGCATTATAAGTATTGTTAATTGATTTGTGATTGTAAATTATGTATTTATGTTCCAAATGAAATTTTTTTGTTATAAGTACCAATAGAGTGACCAATATGGATCTGGATTTCAGCCATTGGGGCATTGGCACCCTGAAGGGAGGCAAGACGGGAAATTTGCCCCCCTGAACTTTAAAATTTTAAATATAATTTTGAAAATGTTGAAGTTTGTTATTAAAATAAATATTTTATTGATATTTTGTCTAGTATATAGGTCTATAAATTTAATATCAACTAAGAAAAAAACTGCATATTCTTTATGCACTAATGTAGGTCTTCATAATATTATTTTGGTGTTTAATTATATTATGCCCCCCTGATAAATATTTTGCGGGCGCCCATGATTTCAGCCCCCTCCCAAATCTGAAACCCTATTTGCGCCTATGATGGTTTATCATTGCATTCAAATTCTAATTAAAATTAAATGCAATGATTCGGACACCTGTATCCTGTGCGGCAGGAGTATCAGCTCATCTTTTTTTTTTTTAAATCAATTTGAGATGAATTCGGTAAGAAAACTGGAACCAACTTTTCTTTTAAAACTGACAAGGTTTGCTTTATTATTAGTTATTACACTGATGTAGCTATGACATATTCGCAAACTAGTGACCGAAACGATTCCCCAGTTGCCATGTACCTAAAAAATAAAAAATAATAATGAGGTAATACATCCAGTTTTTAGTGTAGGTAGTTAAAATAAATGTGATAAATGCAAATAAAACTATAATACCTTAATGTCAATGCCAATTTCTCTGCGGCTGTTATTGGTTTCTTCACTCGGTTACTAGACAATTTTATTAATTGTACCTCGACAAGTGACAACAAGTTGGTAATTAAATTGGTTTTTATTAACACGAAAAAACTCGCGAAATTTGTTTCATTTCGTATTAAATGTCTATTTATTAAAATTTCGAAACAGTTTTCCTATTTAGTTTAAGTTCAACTTTTTCTCTACTTTCTGTTTATGTTGCAATTATTATATCGTTATCTTTTTCCTG
Organism: Tetraneura akinire; assembly: GCA_021307375.1. NCBI lineage: Eukaryota > Metazoa > Arthropoda > Insecta > Hemiptera > Aphididae > Tetraneura > Tetraneura akinire. The sequence continues at coordinate 13,077,083 of JAIUCT010000001.1, forward strand.
TTCCTCAATAAGAAGTAACATTATTTTATTAATTAATTAAATTTTTGTTCATTGTATTCGTAAATATAAAATTTAATTTCAAACACTTCACTGCACGAAAACCACATGAATAGTGAATACACAATTTGAAGGTTTTTTACGTCGCCGGAGACCGGTCGCGCTTTGGAAACCGTACCTTTAGGGTCAAATTTGAAAAATTCTAAAAATTACCCAAATAAAGGACCAACTACATCCACTTTCCAATAGAAAACATGCTATTCGTGAAAATTATTAAATCAAAGCATTATTTCAAGTAGTAAAAGTGTCTTCAGAAAAAAAAAATATCACACTTTGTAAAACCAATACATTATTTACATTATGAAATATATATATTATATTTACAAATATAATTATATAATAATATATATTAAATATAAAAAAACGTGCAGTCCAAATAATATTTAAATAAATAATATAAGTTATTTTATATTCTGAAGAAACTTTTACTGTTTTACTACCCGAAATAATGCCCCGATTTTCACGAATAGCATATGTTTCCGGTTGGAAAGTGGATGTTGTTGGTACTTTACTTAGGTCATTTTTTGAAGTTTTCAAAATTGATGAATTAATTTTTAATGTTTGATAAAATTGACAATTTTGGGTATTTAGATCTGACAATTTTACTGAAGTATTCTAACTTATTACTTATCATGATATCAAAATATCAGAAAAATCCCAATGCTCAATTTTTTTTTTATATGTGTTTAAATTTGAAATTTCAGTAAAATCAATATTTAAAATATTTATATGGATTTTTCTTATTTCTATGTATGAAGACATTTTTTCGACCAGAAATAATGCTCCGATATTTACGAATAGTACAGGTTTTCAGTAGAAAATTGGATGTAGTTGGTAGGTACTTTATTTAGGTTATTTTTTGAATTTTTCAAAATTGACCCTATGCGGTAGAAAAACGACGAAAAACGGCATTTTACATGAAAATTGAAATTTCGACAAATTCGATTTTAATATTTGACGATAACTCTGGCAATTTTGAAGTTATAGAGACTTGAAAATTCTATAGGGTGTTCATTTATGTACTACAAAAAAAACTAAGTGCCACGACCCATGAGAGAGTGTGACTGCCACGCGCATCGAAATGAATTAACTCCGACGTCCGGAGGCTAAATTTCCCCCACCATGAGGCGTTCGCTCTCTGTATAAAGCTGCTGAACCGCACTGAAAAATAAACGTATAATAATTATAAATATCATTACACCAATAACCGCTCTGTATATGACAACAACGTCGTTCGGCAACTCATTGATTAAATATACTGTATATTATACTGTATATTTAATCAATGGGCAACTGTACGACGGCCATCGACACATACTGACGGTAGTCAACCTGACAGGAATGTGTTGGGAATACACGGAAATGAACACATATTGGTCGTCGCCCAGTCGCACTCTCTCGTGGCACTTAGTATATATCATAATATATGTGTTACCTAACCTAACCTATATAGTTCTTACATAGCCCTGACACTATCTATTAAAGCAATGTAAATTGAAAAAATGTAAACAAACCAAAATCGACCTGACGGAAGATTAACCACTAAACAAGAAAAAAATATCTTTTAAAGAAAATATGCAACACTGTGTATTTGTTGGTTATGTTTATTGTTTTGTATTGTTTGACACGTCACACGTGTGAGTGCAATTGATGCGGTTCTTTGCAGTTCGTCTGCTACCATCGTTAGTGTACGACTTTGCGATTTTTACATTTTATTAATATTTACATTTCACTCTTAATTCAATATTTACACGGTTTACATTTCACATTATGGAGAAGTCGAAATATCTTTCGTACAAAAGATGTTGGGTCAAATACTGTGGAAATAAAGCGTCATTAAAGACGGCACCTGATTGTATTAGTTATTTCTCATTACCGAAAGATATTGCAAGGTAAGAATGTTTCTTATTATTAATAATTTTTTAATTAACTATTGTGTTCTTGTATTATTCTCTATCTGTCATAAAATGGTCTATAATTTAAATAATTTATAGATATATCTCTAAGATTAAGTTAGATAAGAACCAAATCAACATTCCATATTTATAAAATTGTTTTAGACGTAATGTTTGGATTGAAAACTGTGTTCCGGAACTAGCTGACAATAATATAATCATTAAAAATGTTCGTATATGTCAAGAACATTTTTGAGACAAAATGTTTTTGAACGTTAATCAAAAAAACAGATTAATTGAAACTGCCATACCGACACTTTTTAATGGTAAGAAATAATTAAATGCTTAATCTAGATTAACAAAAAGCATAATTATTATTGCTAAATATTTAGATACCTATTATAATAATTATTGATTTTAGATAACATATTAGCTAAAAGAATAAGTGGAAATGAGAGCATATCAGACATTTCTGAACCCTTGGCTTGTTCGAGTCCAACTCATAATTCATCGACTTCATCTTGTCAAACTCCATTACATTTAAGTCACCGAACACCAAGAAAAATGGAGTTGAGAAAAGAGTTACGACAAGCTAAAGAACAAATCAGGGCTTTAGAAAAAAAACTTTATGATTTAGATAATAACTCGGTAGAATCTTTTTTAAAACACTGTAAAAAATTTTTGTCTCCAAATTTAATTTTACTTATAAAATGTCATATAATGCATAAAGAAAAAAACCCATCTGGCTTTAGATATTCAAATGAAATTAAACAATTAGCATTAACTATATATTTTTTAGGTCCAAAAGTTTATAATTTTTTAAAAACAATTTTATCTTTACCATATAAGAACTCTTACACGTACAACTTCAAAATTTGAGATTCTACCGGGTTTAAATGATTTTTTATTTAATTTTATTAATTTTAAAACTAGGAGTTATACCCTGAAGCATTACAATGTATACTTTGTGCTGACGAAATGTCTTTAAAAACTAATTTATATTACTTAATTAAAAAAGATGAAATAATGGGATTTAATACAACAAACTATCGTAAAACTTATGATGTCGCAAAATATGCACTTGTATTAATGCTTAGGGGTATAAATGAAAATTGGAAACAACCAATTGCATATTTTTTAGTTTCAAGTTCATGTACTGGTTATGATTTACAAGATATAATTTTTTCAACAATAATTAAAATTCAGAGCACATTTTTAGATCTCAAAGCTTTCATAACCGATATTGATTCAAATTTTTTAAGTTTTACTAATAATATTTCTGTTTCCCCTTCTAGACCATAATTTGAAATTAATAATAAAAAAATTATATATCTTTTTGATCCACCTCATCTTCTTAAATCTACCAGAAATATGTTTTTTAAACATAAATTTATAATTAATGAAAGTGTAATAGAGAAAAAGTATCTAGAATCATTTTATAATACAGATAGTAACTGTAATTTACGTCTATGTCCTAAATTAACTTATTCACATATATTTCCCACTACATTTCAGAAGATGAGGGTTTACTTAGCTGCTCAAATTTTTAGTGCTACTATTGCAGCTGGCATGGAAACCTATCTAGCTTCAAGTAAATTACCTTTTTCAGCAAAGCCAACAATACATTTTATAAAAGATTTTGATAAATTATTTGATATTTTTAATTCACGTAAAAGACCTAATTTAAAGGATTTTAATAGACCATTTAAAAATACTATCGCTCAAAATTCACATTTATTAACAATGGAAAAATTTTTAACTAATTTGAAAGTTTATAATAAAAATAATAAAGATGTAACTAATCAAATGAAATTTATTAAAGGCTGGTTAGTTTCCATTGCTGGTTTAAAATTATTATGGAAATTACTGAAATCTGATAATCCCAATCACAACTATGTTCTATACACTAATAGATTAAATCAAGATTGTTTAGAAAAATTTTTTGGTACTTTGTGAAACCAATCTGGTAATAATGTTAATCCAACGCCAACTCAATTTTTTTATTCTTTTAAAAAGCTATTTTTTTTTAACTATTTTTATCATTCAGATAACTCTAACTGTATTAAAGATTTAGATAATATACTTACACAAATTCAAGATAATTCAAATAAAGAAATACAAAATATAATGTTTTCTGAAAAAACTCCCATTAAATTTAATACGCCACTTCCCATTGGAACTGTAGATTATAGAGAATTAAATATACCCGATCAAAATTCATTAACTTATGTCTCTGGCTATTTAATGAAAAAGTGTTTAGAAAAACATAGTTGTGATGTTTGTTTAAATTATGCAAAATTTCAAAAAGACTTAGACCAATCATTTCTATTTTCATATTTTAAAGCATACACTAATAAAGATAATTCAATTTTTGGAAATTTAACAATGCCCCATAATGACTTTTATAACTATATACATAAATTAGAATCTGTTTTTATTCATCGGTTTCCAATAGTTGCTCTAGAAAATAAAGTAGGTGAAAAATTAAAATTAAGTATGATTGGCATAATTTATAATCACCCATGTGAAAGCTTTGACAAAGATTATATCCTTAATTTATTTATAAGATTCAGAATTTTTTCAACAATTAAATTTTTAAATAAAGATCTCCAATCAGAAAAATCATTAAAACATAGAAAACTAGCTATATTACAACATTTATAATTTAACTGCTTCAATTTCATATTTTATCATAATATGGTACATGACATAATTATAGTGCATTATTTATATTTATCTATAATTTTTATGATTTCAATTTTTTTTTTTTATATGGTCCGGATTCGTCATTTTGGATGGATACTTGACACATTTCAAGCAATCATGAAATACATAAGCAATTTACAAATACATTTTGTCTACCACATAATCATAATATTATATTTATATATTTTTTTTTTGTAACATATTTTTATATTATTTAATTGTTTTTTGTCTTTATTTATTTTTATATACGTATTTATAAATGTAATAATTTATTTATTTTTATATTTTTAAATATAATAATCTTTTATCTAAACGCTATAATTGTTTTTTGTCTTTATTTATTTTTATATTTTTAAATATAATAATATTTTATCTAGACACTAAAATTGTTTTTGTCTTTATTTATTTACATTTATTTTTAAATAAGTGTTATTGAAAAAAAATACTGTTACAGATACTCATGGCAGTAACTAATAGCACAGATTATATTATATAGTTTAAAATTTTTAATTTAGAGTAAGTAAAAAAACATTTGGTTTTATGCATGAGAATTAAGAGGACAGTTTTTGTAGGGTTAATGTCCACATCATTTACCTCAGTAAAGGTTTATTCCAATAAAAAAAAAATCTGAATTTAGAAATTATAATAGGATTCACATTTTTACTCCTTATATTACTATCAAGTACTAGACAGTAGTCTAGTGTCTAATGGTTTTACAAAAATTAAAGTATATATATAAGTACTTTGCTAATGTATATTATAAATCTTATATGTGAAATAAACTTTTTGAGTTAAATCTAATCCACGATCCTTTATATAAGACCTTGATCTAATCAATGATATTTAAATACAAAATCACGGCCTAACATATAAATGACATGTAAGGCCGTATACTTAACTAATTTGATATATTTTATGGTAAATCGTCATTCAACACTATATAATATTGTAATATTTGTTACAATATTATGGTAAAATAAGTGTACAATAATTTCATTTTATCAATGTTGCCACTCTTACGTCAGGTCGATTTTGTTTGTTTACGTTTTCAGCAAACGGCCGAGTGTCCTATCTGGTTTAATCTAATCTGTGGTTCTTATATGTGTGTCAAAATTTTAATCAATTCCTAGTATTCCTACTTTATTTGACTGAACTTCGCTCAGAATTGTTTTTCGAATGCAATGGTTTATCATTGGATTTAAATTATAATTAAAATTAAACACGATGATTTGCACACCTATATCTCTGCGGCAGGAGTATCAGCTCGTCTTTTGTTATATATTCATAATATAATACATATTTCTGAATTTTAATTATTAATTCTATAACAGTTAAGTAAAGAGAAATACAAACTATTAATAGGCAATGAATGCGTTACATTATAATATATTATTGTTTGTTTGGTCACACCGCTTGACAACCGCTGCTGGCCAACTACCACTCCCTTTTTAACTATGTATGATAAGGTTTACACCCCCGTGAGCGAAATTTGAAATCGTGTCATAATCACAGATATATGTTTTATATATCTGTGGTCATAATCGGCTCATTTAACTCAACTCCTCTTCACCACCCAGCCATCATGAGATTAATGATAATTCTGTACTTGTACTTAGTAATATATATTATATAGGTAATCAATAATATTGTTACTTATTACTACAACTAAACAATAAACATATAGAACTTGTAAATTCACAATTTAAAAAAAATAAATTGAAATTACAATGTACACGTTCAAAATTAAATAAAATTATAACGCTTGCGTTATTACTTGAATCTATAAAATAATCATAATATACATTAGTAAAAATTAAATATTTTTTTATAAATTAAAAAAACTTACTCATATTTATAGATTAGAAAATATTATTTGGAAAAATCTTCAATTTATATTTTATATATATTAATATATTGTAATATATTTTTATGTATTAATTTACCTTGTATTAATAAAAATTAAAAATTATATTTGATAACAAAATGATAGTACATTATCACGTTTTCATAAAATTATCATTTATCACATGATGGCTGGGTGGTGAAGAGGAGTAGTTGAGTTAAATGAGCCGATTATGACACGATTTCAAATTTTGCACCCCGTGAGCCGTGACAGCGATTGCCAGCCTTCTCTAACCAGTCCATCATACCTCAGATGTATCCAATTTTTCCTATAGGACTATAGCATTGCTTATCTGTGTATTATAAAATCAATGGTACTAACTACTAGGTACTTAATTTTTAATATACAAATAACTATAGACTATTAGAGAATTTTTTTTTCCAACTTCCATGAAATTTTTCCACAATTTTTTGCAAATACTGATATAAATATAACCGGAACAGGTAACTACAAATGTATAAATTGTTTTCACTTAGGTATTTATGATTTATAGTTATTAATTATTTATATACAGTTTTTCTGAATCAATTATTAATAATTACTTAGATATTTCAAATGACTAATAGAATTTCATATGTTATTGAATAAAATGAGATCCTATAAAATTATAAAGAAATAGTACACGCCATTTAGTATAGGTCTATTGATGTATGCAGTTAATCAATAGTCAACACCTACTAACTGCCTACACAACAAATAACATCGTTACCTAATAATTCCTAATTCCTTTTCTAATTCCTAAAGAAAATACAATACACATGCAGAAAGGAGTTCACCTCCTCCAACGGATGTTTATACTCGTAGACTTAATAATACTAATAATACTGTATAGCGTATACCTACCATTAATTAATTAAATGATATTACTAATAATAGTCTTTAATTCACAAAATTAAATATCAAAAATTGAAAACAATATAATAGGATCTTAAATTAAAGCTCATTACTTATAAGTTATAAGGTACACATTAAACTAAATTTAATTTATAAACCAACTAACCAAGCCACAAAGGCATAAAATTCATAGATAAACCAGTTAGTAGGCATATGGAATATTGATATCAATTATCAATAGACTCGAACTCCTGACGGCCGACGTTCGACCGAAGTGTGGGTAGACAGTCGGTGGCCATGGTAGAAGTGGGCAGTCGATTTTACGTCGTATCGACAATCGCGTAGGTAACGCACATTATGGTGCCGGAGATTCTATGTTACATTATAGAGTGGCGCGCGCAAACCATATTTGGAATTGTTTTGGCCGTGCCGAACAGCAGCGGTCGTTCCGTAGACCAAACGTTCTTCCGTGCACGCCGCACGGAGACGGAGCGCGGTACCTTTTCGGTCGCCGTCTGGCTGGCCGCCTTCACCGTCCGACAAAAGACAAAACACCCATAGACGGGTCGATCGACGGCGTTTAGCTGTATAAGGTCTGGCGTATGCTATTCTGTTTTTTCCCAAATATTTCATAGACCATTTACACAGGAGTGGTGTATATTAACAATTATTATTCAATCTAACAGAATTAAAATACAATTTTTGCTGGTTTACTTTATATATTTTATCGAATAAAATATAAAGATTAAAGAAGAAATAACTTTTATCCGAACTAGGTTTTGTGAAACAAAATATTTTGTCCAAAATATAAAAGTCGTCCCAAGCTTATTTTACTTTATTAATACAATCATTGATTTTATAATATACATATTATATTATATTATAAAATCAATGGTACAATACAGCAATAAGTGATTCATCGTGTATACTTATGCTGGGCTTTATATTTTTATAATATTACCATTAAGTATAATACATAGTAATATAGTATAGAGTATACTATATTATTCTATACAACCTATATAATATAATCAATGATATTACCTTTATAACTATTGTCTATTAATAGTCTAATACTGTACGAGGTACGAGATATTCAGTTAGGTATTGACTTATTGTGGTAAACAAATGTTTTCACATCGACTGCTTTGCAACATTCCTTTTATGGATAAAACTTGACTAAAATGATCGGTGAAACTCGTGATACTTAATTATTGTTGTGTAATCTGGTATAGACGTAAAGTTAAAAAATATAAAAAAATTACGCTTTCCCTCCGTAGTCCATGGGTATTTGTAGGTAGGTGTACACTCTGCATTTAATTGTAATTTATAACTTTAACTACCATATCTAACTTACCACTTACCAAGTACTAAGACTAACTAAACTAACTAGGTACGAAGATTAAAGATAGTTTATAAAACTTAGATCTACCGCGACCGCGGTAACCCTATTTACCAGTCATTGATAATCAGGCGCGTATCCAGAAAAATATTATGGGGGGGGGGGGGGGTAAAAATTTTTAAACGTTTTGCAATCATAATTAATGTTTATGATTCGGTTTCAGAACTTTGTCAAATATTGTGAAATAAGAAATTAAATCAAAATATAAAGACATTGAGAAAAGACCGATAATATTATAACATATTATTGACGATAGTTAATAATTGAACATTTGATATTTATATATGGCTACACATGCATTGTTTGACTATACGGGCAATCAATAATCATTAATCATGACCTATGTGTATAATTTTCACTAAAATCGATAATTTATTACTATCATTGACAGTTAATACAATTTTATTCAATTGAAATTCCAAAATCATCAAAAATATAATTAGTATATCAATTCAATTATTTAATATTAAAGTTTGTACCTACATATCTTCTTTATATATATATAATATATATTATAAAAAAATCGGGTCATGGGGGGTTCTGACCCTCCCCCCCGTAAATACGCTACTGTTGATAATAATTCAATATTTATCTTATAAAAATATAAAATAAATTCCCATGACAATATTTGAAAAAATAAAAATTGAAAATTCTGTGTTAAACTGTTAAATGTTAAATAGGTACCTTAATATTCATACAAAATACAACTATACTGTATAGTATAATATTAAGATAAAATCAATGATAAATCATTTGATTTTATCATTTAGATATTATAAAAGTTTAATTTTCAATTAGGTAGGTAGGTATTTAAAAACAATCGATGGACAAAGACAAAATAGTCGCATAAGTAGACAGTAATTACTAAGTACTAACTACTTAACACTAAGTACATACGAGTTACGATTATCAGTATTATTATTTAATATGTAAATAAATAAAATTAATTAGTAGTGATCATATAATCATATATTTTAATTTTTTTCTGTATGAATAACTAAAAAATAATGCAAACTGTAAACATGATAAATATAATATGTTGTATACTTGTATTTAAATACCTCATATTGCCATATGTAATTTTACTATGAGTCATATACTCATATAATATTATATAAAATAATCAATAATATAATATTATAAAAGTGTATATAATGTTGTATATACTAGTTATATAAATTGTTTGCTAGGAAACGGGTAACGCCCATAATACAGAATTTGACATTTCGTATAACATAATATTGTATTGTAAGTAAAACTTAAAAGTTAAAAAAAGACTACATTTGAATAAATATTTAGTTTATAATTATTATAAATTATAATTTTAACATTTTGTAAGTTATATAACAAATAATAATTATTACTTGTCTATTAGTTTATTACTATAATACTACTGATAATAAATAATAAGTATACTTGTATAAGTAAAAAATATTATTTTTATATCAATTAATAATTATTTTTTAATTTACTTTATTTATTATTATAAGTAAATTTGTAATTTTTGTTTATATATTATATTTATATTTATATACGTACAGAATTTATAATAAACAGTAATAATTATTTGTAAAATATTATAAATTTTAAACTAATTATACCTAAATATAAATTGCATTATTATGCATATGTAGTTAAAAGTTATGTGTACCTAATTTTTGAGTAAAATATTGTTTTCATTATGAATATTCATACTATCATTATTAAAAATTAACCTTCAAGAATCAAGAGTTTAAGACTGATAATTATAATAATAAAAATATAAGAATCCAAATTTTTAACTTAATAACTAATAGTACAATTAATAAGCGTGAATACTTTTTAAAATCGTCTATAAAGATGGATACTAAATATATAACAATTATTAATATTATTAATAAGTTACCTAAGTAGGTACATTAAACTCGTAATATAAATATAAAGTTTAAATTAAATTTTATTCATTTAATTGTGTAGTTCTCTATGTAGGTATTTACTACAGTTCGTTGAATAAGTAGGCAAAGCCACATGACCGTTATCGAGAATAAACTATGGAGTGAACTGTGAACAGTGAAAGGAGTTTCATTTTAGACTCGAGGAATTTCTTTTTAGTTTTCACACTTTAATAATATAAATCTATTTATAAATTATGTTCTCCAGTCTATACGCATTTGGCATCCATTTCAACAGTGTGTATCCGACAACTAACTAGGAAGCGACTTTTTTCTAATTAAAAAAAACAACAAACGTATTTTCGTTAGAAAATGAAAAACAATACATTTTTGAACTTTGCATAGCCGCGTAATTATTTTAAAGTTAAATTTTACGTTCAAATATCACACTTGTGATATTTTTTGAAATTTAATTTTTTACGTATATATATATAAAAAAAATAAATTGAAATTGAAAATTGGACCACTATATAGCCACATTAGGTTGGTAATTTTCTATATTTTTCCATTAGAGAAAGAATATTACTTCAATAGGTGAAGTGATTTCGGAAAGTAAATTCTACGAAATCGTTTGACAAAAAAGATTTTTAACGTTTTTTGAACCAATTCAGATGTTACCCAATTTATAATTATTATCATGTACAAATTTAATAAATTTTAAACATTAAACATATTTTTGAAATCAATTACTTATGATTATGTAGGCTAAATTATGTGAACAAAAAAAAATTGAAAATGTATGTAATTAATAATTATTATAATTACCTAATGAAAAACAGTCTATCTCAGATTTATTGAGATGTAAAAATATTTTTATAATTCATCAGTAACACAGCTGGTAGTAAACTAGTATATTTAAACCTAATTATCTAGTTCTAGCATTCTTTTCTTTGAGAGTAAAATTGTAAATATACTATGGGAAATTTTGAAATGAAATCATATTATCAGAGGCCCGTCAATTTTCAATAATATATTGTATCTTGTATGAGAGTTAAAAATAATATAGTGCGATTTATGAAGATATTGTCTATCGCATTGTTCGAAATTTATGACGTGAAGTAACGGGCTTCGTATAATCATAATTATTATTAATACATTGTTAATGTTAAAGAACTAACAATCTCCTTTCAATTCTTCAGAAAACAGAATATACGCTGTTACTTGTTAGTAATTTTTACTTGACATCATTTTTCATTATTAATATTATTATATTTTATATACCTTAATAAAAACACGATATTAAATGTATTATTCGAATTTTAACACAATAATACGTCTATACAATAATGTTTAAATTTTAAAATTAATGTAGTATCATGACATGTGCAGTGTTAATAACTTGTATCAGAATAATCTGAGAATATCGGATGCAAGGTTTTTTTGCAATATTTTTTATATATTATTATAATAACTTGCCTTGAAAGCAATTAGGTACTTAAATCATTTTTTTTATTTTTTTTTTACAACTACCTACGCGGCTATAGCACAACTAAACATGTTTGTATTACATTATTATTTATTAGGATTGGTTTATTATAAATATAATATGTATTTATATTGTACGTTGACATTAAAAAATAATAAGTATGTACCAATAATTATAAAATAATTTTCAATTTGTATAAAATAATTAGAAATCCGTTGATGCACATTGAACTTTGATATAACATTTCAGTATTATATCATTAAAGTAAATAACGATAATAATAATAATAAAAAAAAAAAAATTAAATAAAAATGTATATTTGAATTATCAATCAATTATATTATATTTTGTCGATAACGAAAAGAGAACGCTTTCGAATTCGATATGAGAGTAAATTTTCTATATAATTTGCATGTAGATTGTAGATTTGTAGATAATAAAAGTAAAAATACTGCACATATTATTGTGAATAAGGTTTTAAATAAATTGTAACAATTGAATATTAAATTCACGTTAAAAAAACAGGAAAATAAAACGATGATTCGAGATGAAACGTAAGCGTTTCATAAGCGTTCGAATTCAAATAAAAATCGTTTGTCAAGCGCAAGTCATATTATAGAAAAATAATATTAAGATAATCATCTAGATTCTAGAATACATTTTATAAAGGAAAATGTAGAATAATTTTAACTTTGTAAACGACGGTCGATCAATTCCTATAGTGCACACTGCACAAACTCGTTTTAAGTTGACGTTTCAAAAAGTGTTTTTTATCATTTTTTTCCATCAAATAATTACTATCAAAACATAATTACTTTTCTCGTTAACATAATTCATAAGTATATTATTATTTCGACTTAAAACGGTAATATACAACGATAAAAAATAGATGCGATGGACATAAATTATAGGGTTGGATGCACGGACGAGCATAATACGTACGTAGAAAATTAAACTCGAATACCATCCGGCAAACAATAAAAACGATAATAAGTAATAACAAATTTTTTTTTATCGTCAGTGGGTAGGGGAGACGGAAGGTACGGTACAGTTGCGTGTTTACGGTGGTTGGGTGGTGATTCACACTATTGTCAGCCGCCATCGTTGTCGCGTAGGCACCGCAATGCCGGTGTGCCGAACAGCGTTTCGTCAGCCCGCAGACCGGTCTCGGTGCATACAACTCGGACGCCGCGGCCATTGTGGCGTCATTTTGTGTTTGGACGTGAACGGAGCTTCTTCGATTGCTTCTTGTCTGACATAATTAAACCTTTTGAAAAGACTTCAAAGTTTTTAACTTCTTTATTTTAATTCGTTCCTATTGTCGAGAAAAACATCCAAGCATCAACATGGTAAGTAAATATTGTTACGTTAATTCAGTCGTTTATATTTTATTTTTATTTTGCCTTCAAGGGAAATCGTTGCCGTTTAACCTTAGCGGCTTTTCGGTGTCTTGGAATATTTTTGTCGCGTTGTAGTAAAATTCGTTTTATTTTTTTCATGTAAAAACTAATTATTATCGTTTCCGTTTCATTTGTTTTATTTTATTT
>JAIUCT010000001.1:13099312-13155008 GCA_021307375.1 Tetraneura akinire
ATTATTATTATTATTATTATTATTATTATTATTATTATTATTATTATTATTATTACACGGAATGTATCATCTCAATAATTTTGTACGCGAATTCTATAAAGGTACAAAAAAAAAAAAAAAAAAAACTTCGTTATTATACTGTTCGTCGTGTATTTTAGTTTGCATTTTCACGTCGCTATTCGTCGGTAAATACAGATGTTGTGCACATAATTATTCGAGTCGCGTGTTCCATTTTTCGATTGATTTACAAAAAAAAAATATTATATCTGTATTATGGTATATAGATAAAAACTTTTTTTTTTTTTAATACTTTAAATTTATGGCACATACACCAAATGTATGATCACATATTTTTCGTATAGGTATAATAATAATGTTGACAATTTAATAAGTGTAATATTATGGTTAGAGGCTTAGAGGTTAGGTATAATATAATTTCAAGTTATTCAATATTTGGATACCAGCCTTATCTATAAAAGTCATCATATAGTTTAGTTCGTTGTGATATTGCTCGTCCATTTATGTGCATTGGATTTATGCACACATATATTTTTTATTACCAGAAAAAACTATACAACTACCACGAATAGTATATTATTATGTGATAGATATCTGCAGTTTAGAGAACGTTATCCAATAGTTAGTACTTTATTTAGGTCGTTTATCGAATTTTTCGAAATTTAGCTTTAACGGTAGGATAAACTACCAAAAAATGATAACAATTCGGTACAATTCAAGGTACTTAACAGTAATTTTGATGAATTTGATTTAAAATATTTGTTAGGAAATTTATGCACTTTGAGACTTGAAAATTTTATTGGGTGTTCACATACCTATGTACTATATATATATATATATGTATATAAGGTACACGTGATAACAATTTGAAACATTTATATTGATATTTAAATTTAATTGAGTTATATGCATTTTAATAAATACATATATGAAAATTTTAATTAATCATTTATTACCTGCAGTAGGATGTACATATTGTACATACCCATATATCTATCTGAACTTCGCTCAGAATCATTTTTGCGAATACGATATTGAATTCAATTTTTATTCAAAATACAACGCCATTCCTGTCTATAGATATTGTATTCTTTTCTTTTCCACAGGCCACAGCAGTACATTCGGTCCGCAGTTTTTTTTATTCGTGATTTCTTTGTTTTATAAGAAAAATTAATTATGTTCCAGTATGATATAAACTATTTAGTTACTTAATTACTTTACTTGACATTATACTAATTTATTATAATTAAATATTAATAAGTGTAAATTTAATATGACGTACCTGGTACCTGTATAGGTACATATAAACGGTTGCTCTTTTCGAAAATTATAGTTTTAATGGTGTTGCGTCAAAGATTTGAGAATATTATTCGATTATAGGTACGTCGCTTTTATTTAAATTTAAAAATAAATAAAGCTAATAAATTGTTAGTTTTTATTAAAAGACACTGTTGTGATTTCAATAATGAGCATGATGCATGTATTAAAAATGATTTATTATTTCATTTTTGGAATAAGGTTCGAATGTTTGGTCATCTTATTTTGTATGGGGATTTGAGTCGTTCTAATTAAGATTACTTCGATTTATTTGCTATGTTCTGTAATTTGTTATTATATTGAACGTAAAATGTTTCATACAAGCATAGGCGCAACATAGGTAGGTATCAAAACAAAGAAGTGCTCGAGTTACATAAAAAGTTAATTAAAGTAACGTTCAGATTTTTTTTAAGGGATATTCTTTTCTTTACATATGGGTGCTTATTTTAACTATGGCGGTGCTAATGACCTCATTAGTTGCGTCAATGCATACAAGTATAAGCCTATTTTGAATATGTTAAATTTGGACACTTTACAATTTCGTTGCAGAATTAAATCCTGTTTATTATTTAGTTATAAATTACTCTTAATGGGTTAAATATGAAATAGAATAAGCTGTTCAGTAGAGTTAAATGTTAATTACAAAAAGAGCTAATCATTATTATGATTATGAAACTAATTACCTCATTAATACATTATTATTATGCCTTTATGTGTTATGTAAATTGTAAATATTTCTAATAGTGATTTGTTTAGTTTCTAACCGAGCTGCTTTAGAAAAAAAATTAAGTACTACAATTTCTAATTACAATTTTTAATACACCTAATAGGTATTTCTTGTATTATTGTATTATTGTTATTATTTATTTTTTGTTTTTGTTAATTGTATACACGTATACGCATTTTGTTAATTATTCATAATACCTGTATCTGTATATTTTTATCTTTTATGTAATTGGATCAGTTTGATTAATAATTAATAAATATTTATATAATATAATATTTATAATGATATAAATAATAATAAATTATTTTCGATGTGGTGGCAATGACTTATACTTGAATATGACTAGTAGGTACGTATAACGAGTGTCAAGTTCGATGACGTCTTCGACATGTTTGAGAGACGGGGCTAGTTTAACAAGACGTTTTTCATGTCTTGAAGGATTTCCAGCTGCTGCATCAGTCCTGAAACGCATACAAAATGAAAACGATTTAGAATTTTACGAGACTATAGTCTTATAATAATAATTTGATTACAGGTTATACATATAGGTACTAAATGTACTATTGAAATTTTATTAAGCATTCATAGGTCATAACATTATAATAAAAATATTATAATTACTTCTTCAATGACATAAATACAAGTATTTATGCTTAATCATAAATTAGCAACCTAACACCCTCTTAGGGTCCACGTCTGAAGATATACACATATAATGATATAAATACAAGTACAATGATATCAATAAGAGCCAAAAAAATTTTTAATCATTATTATATAAATTATAGATTAGATTATTATGTAGATTTAATAAAAATGGGACAACAAAGAGTCAAAGAATAGGTATAAACAATTTTTGTTTACGTCAATAACACGACGAACCACATGTTACTATGTTAGTCACTCTTGGTCTTGGTCTGTTGAAAAAATATTATCGTATTATGTGTTTATTAGTTTATTACGTAGGTACCTACACGTTTTGAACAATAGCTGACAGCTGTAGGGGTTTAAGTTTAAGTTTTCGTATTTGCATTAATTCTTTTATTGGGAAATTATTATTATAGATCACTACATGAGATCATTATATTAGTTATTAGGTACCTACTTTATTTAAATTATTTCTAATACAACGTGTAAACTTGTAATCTTCCTATGCTCGAGTGTAAAACAAAGATTAAAACGTCAAATATATTTTATTAAATTTATAATAAATATATATACACTTATATACCCTTGATTCCTAAATCTCCTAAATCTCATCTTTACTTAAATAATCAAATAAGTATAAATTGTTGACGCATTTGTGAAATAAGTACCTACATACTACGTAGGTACATATAAAACAAAATATTAAGATAAGTACCTCTTGTTTAATTTAATATGAATTAACATAATAAAAGTCATCGATTAATTTAATTTTAATTTTATACAATTACTTAAAACCGTGAAATATTTATTTGATATTTCTATATGGCATTACTGCAATATTGTAGAATAACAATAATTTAATAAATTTTAAAATATAGTAAAAATGTTATTTTAAAATTGATTTAATAAGTTATAAATTAATGGCATATTTATTTTGTATTTAGATTATTTTATTTCTAAATATATATCTAAAATTAAATGAAAATTAAATATTAATACTAATTTCTATTCGTGCTTTAAACAAAAATTAAATTTTATATTGAATATTGAATTATTAATATTATTGTATTTATAGCTGTACGAAGTACGAACAATTTTAATTTTTAAAATAGATAAATATTATTATTTTTAATTTATAATATATTAACTTTTGTTAATTTTTTATTTTTACAAATTAACTTAAATAATTTATAATACGTATAAAATATTTTTGTATAGGTAATTTTCGAATTAGGAAATAATATTTTAAGAGCACAATAAAAATGTACTCAGTTGTGTACATATGATTGTTTAATGGGGGGCGATATTCAGGTAAAATTAAAATATTTTTAAAGATAACATTATTTTTAAATATTAATTTATCCTAAAATGTTTAATATAATATTATATATACTGCATGTCAAATCATTAAGTACGTCTAACAATTTTGAACTGATCTGTTATCTCTATCTACATCTCTACTAAATTTTTAATAGAAATTAAAGTCAATTTTATTTTATGGAGAGGTTAGGTTAACGCCACTAAATGTACTCGTATTATTATTGTAGTAGTTAACGGAAATTAGATTACCTTCATGTTTAAAACGATACGTATAGTACCCAAGTCTATATAGTTATATATATATCATATATGTTTATCCTATAGTATCAATTGAGGAAATATAATTATAATAAACAAATTTACTTTGTTCTCCATAAATCGAGAACTTCGCTGCAGGTCACAGTTTAGGAATATTTAATAAAAAATAATAGTACATAAAAATAAAATATTGAAATCAATCACTAATTCTGAAGAAGGTATTGTCTAATTTTACTTTTAAACATCAGAAATTAAAATAATGTGAAAAAGAAAAATACCTGTAATTATTTTTAAAAACTAAAGGATTCATTTTTTTTCTGTGTAAAAGTATCGTTGCAAAAAAATAATTCAAGTAATGTAACCCCCCCCCCCCCCAAAAAAAAAAACACATATCAATTTACCTGTAGAGAAATCTAAATATGACCAGTTTATGGCGATTAAAGTCATTTGAACGATATACATATATAAATATTTATGTTTTAGATTCTGAGCGAAGTGAATTTATAAGATTTATATTGAATTTAGAGACTATTGAAAATTTTATTGGATAAAATTTCGTAACTTTAACGTTGAAATATAAATGTAAATGAGTATCTATGCGTTTTATATTGTTATTAAAAATGTAAAAATTTTGACCAATACTCGTATTATCTGACTGAAATTCGCTCAGAATCGTTTTTCGAATGTAATTATTTATCATTGCATTCAAATTTTAATCAAAATTCAACACTATATCCTCTTTAAACCTGTATCCCTTCTACAACAGTATCAGCTCTTTTTTTTTGTTTATATTACGTCATAAGTGTTGGGATTAAAATATTTAAATGCACCTTCTTCCTTTAGAGAGACCATGTTTTTCGCCACGTAAAAACCTTCTTTGAAATGTTTCTCTTTATCCACGGCCGAATCTGTGTTTATTTTTTTTATAGTCTCTTCTAGTCGAATGTTCTTTTCCCGTTCTTCATCCAAATCATTCAACAGTTTTTCCTATAAATTCGAATGAAATAAATAAACCATTATAATAATTTTATTTTATTATAAATTAACTATACCTTTACCTTAAGAATTAAGAATTATACTTATGTCAATATTCGTTTTCATAAACAATTTATACCATCATGTTCTATCATCTACTGTTTATTGTTTAGTATTGTGTAACGTATTAAAATTTAAAAGATTTAAAAATATGTAATGATTTTTTATTCGTTTGTTTAAAGACATGGTTTCATTACCATTGGTGTGACTTATTAAATATCAATATGACAATATTTACTTGGGCATCGGCGAGTCGTGCATTCTCGGTTATGATCGACAATTCGCGCTGCTGGGCCGCCACCAGTTGCCCCGCAAATTCTTGTCTAGTGGATATGGCAGCTTGAAGTCTTTCCTCCTTTTCGGCTAATTCGTTTTCTAACGCTATCAGTTCAGACAGGAACTTTCGTTGGTCCTTTTGTGTGTAATGTAAAAAAATATCATATAAATTTCGTATACATTCGTATTATATATAGAATGATACAGATTATACAGGTATGATAATGAAATGACAAATAAACTTATATTATTATACAATATTAATCAATTGTAAAATAATAAGTAAGTAATAATAAAGAAACAAAATTAACTGATTTTTTTCTCTTTTCCTTTACAACTTTAAGGTTTAATAAAATATAATTATTTAATAATATATCTATATGAGTACCAGTGGTGTAGCTAGAATTTTATTTCGGAAGGGGCAAGAAGTTAATTCTAATTTATTATAGATGAGGATATCTTCATCAACATCAGTGATATTTAACCTTTTTCGGTTTAGCATCCCTTCATTAACTGCCAAAGTGTTACAATATACTCACGACATACGACGTGCAATAATTTTTATATTATATAAATAATTATAGAATATAAAACTATAGATGTATATAATATTTCACAATTTTTGCAAATAAAAAAAATAACAATTTGACACCAAAATGTCTAAATTATAAATAGTCAAGTATAAACGATTAATGTCTAAATACGAGTATATCCTAAACAAAATATTTTTGACGTTTTAGGTACATACCTCGAGTTTAGTCTTTTCTTGTTCTTCGCGAAAATGAGATTCGAGTTCTTCGAAAAGTTTTTGCATCTGTCAATCGCACACAATGATGTTAGTTAATAATCGTATACTGTTTTTAAAATACAATTATATTTAGTATACAAATAAAATATAATACGTTGTTTTGATGTTGAATTTCACGACTTTGTAACAGATCTTCTAATTCTTTATTATGCTCGGTAATTTTAGTTAAGTCTATATTTAACGCTCTGAGATACGCCTCGATGCGACCGATGGAGATTGCATTGTCTCTTTCCATTTGACAGGCTTTACATATGTTTTCCAAATGTACCGCACTCCTACAGAACGAACAAATATTATTTAGTCAATGACTAAACAAAACACGCATCGATGTGCATTTGAATATTTCCAATTATGTACATCATAATATGTACAGAGTGTTTCTGAAATATAATGTCATAACTTAGGATCAAATGTGATTTATAATAGATTTTTATTTAAAATTGATAAATTATTTTAGCGCAATAATTTAAAAGTATTTAAAAAATTGTGATATGGTAGGTTAGGTTAGGTTATATATTTTAGTTATATTAGGCTATATTTTCTCCAGTTTAAGAGCAGTAGTATTAGAGCAGCGTATATTTTTTGGTTTATTATGTGGTATAATCGGTTTTATTAGTTTAATTAGTGAGAATTTTATTATAATATTACTATTATTATATATTTAGTAAAAAATCGTATTATTTTAACTAACCTTGGACCTTGGTATAACTATAAGTATATTACTAATTATTATTAATTTGTTCGTAATACATATTCAAATTTACAAATTTTAGATTTTGACTTCAACGTTAAAATAGGAAAAACATTGTCTACCATAATATTTTATTTTTAAATTTAAATTCATAGTACTAAGAAATAAACAAGAGAAATAAATTAATTTAAAACAATTTTGTTTATTTTATACAAAATAATAGAATTTATCAGATTTTTTATAACGACACTTTGTATAAAATATTATACATATTATATACAGATATAGTATAAGTACGTGATGTTTATTAGTCTGACTTGCATTTATTTAAGACTCTCTAAAGTCTGGGGTACGTAACATATTATAGATTGGCACCTGACGAGTTTGACTTAGGCACGTACGATGAATGAGTAATTTCGAAAGTTATTGAATAATAATAATTATTAGTAAAAATTTTTTTTAAATATTACTTACAATTTAATTAAGTTCATATCTTTAATGGTTTGTAGAAGTGTTTGGATGTCATCCGTATAGGAACATTTGAAAGAAACAGAACTCTGTTGCTCTTTTCGCCGATTATTTCGGAATGCCATTGGCTTAGAGTCTTCTACACACGAATATAGATAAATAATATAATATAGGTAAAATTATGCATAATTATAGTATAAACATTAAACGTAATACATTGATCATTATTACCCACTACCTACCTATAACGTCTATTTAACTAAAGTATTCGACAGTAGGTATATTAATTATACTATGTATAGACACTATAATGATTAAATACTTGGATAGTTAATATCAACCATAAATAAATTAAATTTTTAATACAATAGTACTTTAGTATAGATTCCACGATAATGAATTATGACTGGCTTTGGCCATAAGTGAATATAATATGTTATATTATTTTATTTTTATCATTTGATATTCCAGAGTTGTTCACTGGACTAAAATTAATATTAAACTGTACAATCGGTCACTATATAACTAAACATTGAAAACAATTAAACAAATATTTTAATATCGATAATGAAACGTGTCTAAAACGTCAGATATTTTTTTTTTTATGGTAATCAAATAGTTATTATGAATATTTTAACCTATATATTACATTATTATTTTTTATTTTTTTTTACATAAAATATATTAGTATAGGCGTACTTTAACAATATACCTAAACTTAATCAGTATTAATAACTAATAAGCTAGGGCTATGATTTATATGCAATAAAAAATGGTAAAATATGCATTTGATTTATTAGAAAATAATATGCAAATATATGCAACGAGAAAATGTGAAAAAATGTGACACAAAAAACAAAAACAAATTTAAAAATATTAAAACTATTAATGTTATTCAAAAGTATTACATGAAACAATCATGTGGTGTTTAAAATTTTCGAAAATAAAATATCTTCTGTTAATCTTAGTGTATTTTTATAGTTATTGCTTCGTTCTGCAACATCACATAACGTAATGTTTGAGTTTTTAAATTTTAGATAAAATACAAATGAAATAATTATGCCTACATACTATAAATAATTGGGTATATTTTTTGAATTGATAATATTGGATTTTCTTTTTTTACTAACCACTACGGCTAAAACTAAAATATACCATAAAACATGCATTTTAGGTGCTTATTGTTGAAACATGCACTTATATGTATATTTTATTCTAAATATGCAAAATAAAATTAGTAATTACCACCATTTGCTTCATTATGACGTAATTCGTGTGACAATTCAAACAAAAGCAGTAATCAGAAGTTGCAAAAAAAAAAAAAAAATATGCCAATGCATATAAATCCTATAGCCCTAGTAATAACCAATGTATTTAAAGTCAATGTAAATTAAAAACAATGAATTTAAATATAGATCATACGATTGAATTAATTATTTTATTAAAAGAAAAGTAACTGTGTGTCATTTTTAACACAATTATTTTTTTAAAACAACATGATCTCTTTCTTATGTATACAATAATAGCTTTATTGACTATTTTATGTCTTTTTAAATGTTTATGTATCATCTAATATCTGACATAAAAGCATAAAACGAATGGGTATTGCCATGTATAGTTTATGCATTATATAATTATAATATACTTGTATGATATACCTTTCTATAAAGTACTTAATACTTGAAATACTCATAAAAAATATAATCTATCGTGCTTTATAAATGTAAAATACATAATATGTATATCGAAGTATTTTAAATCAAACCTATTATGTATTACTATTAGCAGGTAACTAATGTCATAAAGGATTAATAGTTTTATACAAACGATTATATAATAATATTATAACTACGTAGGTAAAAGGTATATACCTATTATGAAGGTATATATATATTGCAAAGAGCAATAATAAATTGAATATAATTAATAACTATAAGAAGTATGAAAAATATACCGAATAAAGATATTTCTAAAGATATTTTATTTCATATTATAACAACACTTGTAAAATATATTTATTATAATAAAATATAAATAAATTACTCGTATTATGTTACGTTAAACCAATATAATAAACCAATAACGATTATATTGTCTTCATTTTTAAAAGCTATTATAATATGTAATATTCTATAATGTATTCTAGGTATCTACATAAATTGAATTATTATTATTTTATTTTAATGTAAGAATATGATGTTAATATGCCTAAGGGGGCAAGGACTAAGTGTGAAAGTAATCACTAATCAGTAATCACATATATACATAGGTATATTATATCTCGTAGGTTTTAAATGTTTCAATGTTTTCCATTATTGTACGCCTATATAATTAAAAACAAAATATTGAAATGTAAATATACTCACTGAATCTTTCCAAAAATTGATTTAATGTGAGGTAACCCTTTTGCTCAACATCCAACGTGTCGAACACAATTTCCAATTGTTCTGGAGTCATTGAAAGCTCTTCTTTCAATTTCTAAATAAACGATGTGAGTTTATTTACAACGTAATAATAACATAAGACATAACGTAATCGTAAGCCCTGCCGTAAGTCGTATACGAAAAAATAGTTTACGTTTAAATTTATTTTTAGATAAATAACATTACGTATGACGTTTATTGTAATGAATTGTGAAAGATTGAAGGAATAATATTTATATGATAATAGATAAAAGTATGATAATTATTAATTTGAATTTTAGATTCTGAGCGAATCTAAAGGATGTATTGGTTTTACAATGGTCGTGTGTGTTTTTTTCTTATATGTCTGTAATCATTTTTTCGACTAGAAATAATGCTCTAATTTTCACGAATAGCATATGTTTCCGGTATTAAAATGAATTAATCGGTACTTTATTTAGATCATTTTTCGAATTTCTCAAAATTGATCCTATGCGATAGGAAAAACTACGAAAAAAATGACGAAAATACGAAAGTTTTCACAGAAATAGAAATTTTAATGAAACCGATTTCAATATTTCATGATAACTCAGATAATTTTGAACTTAGAGATTTGAAAATATTATTGGGTATACACATAGGTACTATATACATACATGTGATAAAATTTTGGAACTGTTACGTTAATTTTTCTACATAATATAGAACTTTTAATATTTCCTAAAATTTTTGTTTTTATGTTTATAATGTTTAATAAAATTGGTAATTTTGTGTTTTGAAGTCTGAAAATTTTACTGAAGTATACTCAGTACTCACATATTACTTAACATGAAACCAAAATATTAGAAAATTCAATGTTTCAATTTGTTTTTTATAGCTGTTTAAAGTTAAAATTTGTAAAGTAGTCGAAAATGTAATGTATTTTAATTTTATATGGATTCTTCTTATTATATTATCTCATTATTTTTACAATAAATGGTTAATAAAAAAGAAGAGCTGATACTGCTGTGGAAGGGATACAGGTGTAAGAGAATAGTGTTGAATTTGGATTAAAATTTGAATGCAATGATAATTCATGGCATTCGAAAAAATGATTTTGTGATAAACTATACGTTATATAAAATCGATATTATTTAGTGGTTTAATGCAAATTTTAAATGCGTTATTTGTTTTCGTTAATTTTTCAAATTTTTTATGTTTTATGAAAATTAATATTCACAATAATTGGTTTTCTAAGCTCTTTTACAAATACACCAAGGACTATAATAAATTTAAACATTTTTTATTTTCTCATTATCGTCTTGGACTCGGTCTTTGTGCATATTATTTTAGTCGTTGCCATAATGCCATCATCGCGCACGTACGAGACACTATTATCACTATAATTACATTTTATTTTTCGTCGTCGTAGACTTGCCCAACACAAATTGCGCGACGACGATAATAATTATCCTCGCTTGTTCGTCGTTTTAAAATAATAATAATTTTTGGGTTGGGTCGTATAAAACCGTTTTGCATATTATATTATATAGATGGTCGCGTTATCAATATTAATTATTTATATTCTTATCGCGAGTTGATGATCTTTGGAAATCGGTAAATGGAAAACGGCCATATAAAAATTAGCGCGGCTATAAAATAGGTACAATTATCATGTCGAAACCGCGAATTAATATCGTAGTATACTTAAATATAGTAAATCTTTTTTTTTTTTTTTTTTTTGAATATCTACATAATAATTGATAATATTATATTGACGTTTATTCAAACATATACGGTTAGTACGTCACTTTTAAAAACGAAAATTACGTACGTGCTCCGCGTTAATTATACGCGCGTAACTAGTTTTTAGAATACATTATTTGCGTATTGTATGATGATTTTATTTTTATTTTTTTATATTTTAAATGTTTTATGATTTTATTTAAAATTAACGCCAGCACGCAATAAATTTGCGCGAATCGGAGTTGTGAATTAAAATTTTTAGAGGTTTTTTTCTGTGTTAAATTTGTAATAAAATGTTATTCGCACTTTTGAAAGTCGTATCCCATATTATAATGGAAACACATTTACGTATTGTCACACGTGCTTGTTTAAACAAGTGTTCACGTTAAACGTATAGCTTGTATGTAGCTACTTAAATTATTGCTAGAGTTGGGTACGTGTACGCGTAGTAAATCGAGAGAGAGAGAGAGAAAAAAATACGAATAAACAATAAAATAAAATATAATTTTTTTTTTTTTTTTTTTTGTGTTATTAAAACGTTTATTATACGCCTTATGATGTGGATTACCGCGCGTTTTACGTATATACGTGCGAAAATATTTATATAAAATATCGGCAAATAATATTAAAAATTACCTGCGATTATTGTGTAACATCCTCACGGGCATGATATAATTTGATAACGCTGCTGTATTAAACGCGCGTGGGCGTACGCATAAAGTTTAGTATAAAATTGTCATCGTTAACGCGAATAATTTAATATAGAAATAATTAAATTTTATAAGAGACCAACGTTCCGTCCAGACCGAGGAAAATTACAATTTTTACCGTCGTTTCTCTCGAAAAAATTAATTGATACATATGAATAAACGTAGGTACACTTACGTTGAAATATCGGACTCGAGTAATTATTATAATATAGCACGGACAACTGTACCTCCTATATATAGTTAAAACGGTGTCCCAAAACGTCAATTAACCGTTTGCGTTTCATTATGGATGTAAATAATCGATGTGTATACCTAACAACAGGTATTTGGTATGTACCGAGTATATACAGGGTGTAATGGCGTGTATACACTATACAGGGTGGTCCGCGTTAAAGAAATAATAATTGAAATTATACATTAAACCACATAGATGCGTTTATAACGTTATTTCTAATTACTGTGCGTATTTTTTTCTGAATTTTAAATTCTCAACGAATTACAGTGCTAAAAATATAAATATAAACAATTACAAATAGTAAATACAAGTTTACAGTATTTTGAGGGACTGTCAAAAGTTAAAACGTATATAAATATATTATTTTGAAACAGATTTTTATTCATAGATTTATATGGAATAAATTTCATAGTGCGTTTGCTCATAAACGCTGTTATTATCAATCTTATGAGATGTTAACTAATCGAGATGATTAAGTAAACTAATATCATCGAGTTTATCGAGGCACTAAATGCTAATTTCTATAAAAATACGAATCGTCGTTATATGTACGGACGAAAACGATTTCGCGAACCGAAATTCGCCAATCGTCATTTTTTGACTTTTGATTGTACCAATGTGTAATTATATAAATATATTATATTGTATGTTACTACGACTTACTTGCATGTCTCGCCTGATAATGAAACCTTTGCCCTCGGGGTCACCGAGCTGAAAGAGTTTGTGTCCGATGGCCTCCATGGTATTGCGGTGGGATGGCCGAGACTCAAAGTTCGCAGGCACATCAGCCATGCACGCGTCACGGGACATATGCCGTCGCGCATTGTTTTCGCGGTCGCTGTCGTCGTCGCTGTGTACACATACCGCGGTATAGGTATACGGCAGCAGGCGGTACCGTACAAAGCTTTGGCGTTCGGCGGCGGCGGTAGACGACATACCAAGGTCGCGTGTGTTGTTACCAAAAAAACTGGAGACTCGGTTTTGCAGTTAATACTGCCGATATCGTTTATATGTTTCGTGACAGGTGCGATCGCGCGTTTCTTTGACGCGAATACTATACGATAAACTATAAATACTAAATAATAATAATAATAATTATATTATATTAAATGTGAGAAAACGATAATAATTTTATTATGAATTTATGATTAACAAAAAATATGATATTATAAGAAAAATTTCTAAGATAAAAGTTCGGTCGAAAGTTTCATTTCGGTTTCATCGCAAATTGTGTAAGTACCTACATGAGCTTTAGCTACTATACTGGTTCGTAAATGAGAATAAATATATTATAATATCGTAACGAATCGATGAAAATGCGTGCATGCGATTATCACGAAACTCGCGTTGAGTGTCTATACTACAGATAACAGACTCGTTTGGTTGGGAAATAAAATTATTAATATTATTATAAATCGATTAGAAATTAGGATTTAGGATACGAAACTATTTCGAAGCGAAGAAATACAAACAAACTTATCGATTAATTGTATATAATATAAAAGCCACATAAACATCATAGAGTAATATTATTCTACGATAGACATCATGCAAACATCATCACTTATTCACTTATACATACCTGAAGATAGTAGATACGTGCGGTACATTGATAATCAATGGTACATATATTATGCATTACAGTATTTACAGTATGCCGTATACGTATGATATATTACTGGTTACCACTTACCAATACCTACTACCCAGTGAAAAAGTTTAATTTTGTCATAAAACATAAAATGATTATAATATAGATGCTCGCGATAAGGCTGGATTTTAATCGATTTGTTTTTAAGTTATAAAGTTAAAATTACTGTTATACTTATAGTGTTATTATTTTAAATTATTTATTGGAGATAAACTATTTATATTAATTTTAAGCTATAATTTTTAATTCGGTATGAGCAAGCAGCTCTATGATGTATATAAAAATTAAAAATAAAGACGTGACGCCGTGAAAAAACAGCTGAATATGATAAAATTTAAAAATAAAATATTAAAGTGTTGTTAGAAAATAAACAAAATTGCGTGTTTAATTAACGCATAATAATTATTATGATAATTTTTTATGAAAACAAATACGTTCAATGTTCAAAATTAATAATCGAGAACAAAAGTAGTTTAGTTTCCAGTGGATTTTTCAAATTTTTTTTTTTTGAATATATGTATTTTCTTACGCTAAAAACTATAGTGAAATCAGATTGTGGGTATCGGACTTACTTTTAACGTTATAAGCAAGAACATCATTTACGTTTTACGTCATTTATATAGAGAGCAATAATTTCGTGAATTTTAACTTTTATCGATATATTTTCCCTTTAACATACGTATTATCGTATGCATAAATGAATGATGCAATCCAAAATTAAATATCATACTTACTTTTCAAGTTTTAAGCAATTATTTCATCTTCGTATTTTATTTTTTACCACTTTTTTCAAAATCAAAATTTTTGAATGTTTTTTTTTCATTATATTTGTTATTAAATTTTGAAGTTTTTGATAAAATCAGAATTATATACTAATATTATTATTAAGATTTTAGCCGATATCATAAAAATTTTTGTCAATTTTATTTAATATTATTGTAAAATATTGAAATATAATAGGAAGAATCTTTATAAATACTTTAAATATTAATTTTATTGAAATTTCAAATTTAAACACCTATTAAAAAAAAATCAGTCTTGAGATTTTCCTAATATTATGGAAATTCGTTAAGATATATGCCAGTATGCTTCAATAAAAATTACAAAAATTTTCCAAATATTTTCTAAATATTTCACAAATAGAAAAAATGTGATCTAGTTTCAAAAATTATTATTTATTTATTACTCAAAAGTATTTTTATGTTAAGTTTATTTTTTTACTTTACTAAAATCATTCAGTTGTCCATATTATATAATATATATTATTTATAATACACTGTGAAATTTTAAAATCTGCAAATTAAATAAAGTAAAATAAATTAAAATGAATTATAAGTCCTAGGTATATATTAAATATTTCCTTACAAACCTTTACATTAATTTTTCTACAAAATTTAAACTTTATCTAAAACTTTTTTCATACATACATACAAATTGATTTGATTTATTTAAAATAATATTGTGTTTTGGCCGTATGCTATATAATGTATTTTTATTTTTCGTTTCAAACAAATTTCGTATTTAAATAGAAGAAAAATCGTATGTTACACTTGTACGTCCGATGGCGTAGTTGGAAAAAAATATGTTTCCTCTAAATTAACTCACCGACACACGAAATCCTTCGAAGCCAATCGCAGTAAAAGGAGATTAGTGTCACTAGAGAATTAGATTAGAGCATCATATTTTTTTTTTTTTTTTTTATAGATTATCGTCAATAAACATTTACTAAATAATGAGTATTTAGGGTGTTCAAAAAGAAATTAATCGATTTTATTCTACAGGTAAATTAAAGCTGCGTGTTCAATACCCGCTAGATAACATAACTTTTGCACTTTTTTATAATATTATTTTTGTCAATTTGCTTTTTAATTGTTATTTTAGATTCTGAGCAAAGCGAAGAATGTATTGACTTTACAATGATATGTGTATTTTTTTCCTTCTTTTTTCTTTTTATGCCTGAAGATACTTTTTCTACCCGAAATAATGCTCCGATTTTCATAAATAGCATATTACGTTTCACACTACTATTTAGTTTATCCACACAGTCCGTATAATATGCAAAATTATATTAATTATTGCAAAAATAATAAAATCATTTAATCGTACGTATATAATTTATTATAATAAAAACAAAATATGAAAATATTTATATTTTATACAATATATTAATATAATAATTATTATATTATTGAATAAGAAAAAAATATGAAAATATTTATATTTTATACAATATATTAATATAATAATTATTATATTATTGAATAAGAAAAATTCTGAACGAGGAAAATGTGAGAGAAATATCGATGATATGCGTATAAAGTATATAATAATAATAATAATAATATAAGTCGTTAAGCTTATTCAAATCGTTTATGTAGTTTTCTCGTTCGTCACGCGATATTTTTAGTCATTACGACATTTTATTATCATAATTATTATTGAGTTTAGCGTTTAAACTTCAATAATATATACATCATATAAAATAACGCTTCGTCAACACATTTGGAGCGCGCGAAAAATTGTTTTGTTTTGCTGCGCGCGCATTACAATCGAATTTAGTTTTTTTTTTTTTATATTATAACGTTCGATATCAGAATAGAAGTCGATCGATCAATGTCGCATTAAAAAATAAATTCTACGATCTTGATTCTTGTGGACTTAATTTTGGATTATAGTCGTATATTGCATAACCGGTCCAAGTTCGTCTAAACTCAATGTTCGAATATACAAATCATCAAATTACGTCTGATGTCTGTACGTTGATATTATTATTATTATTATTTATTATCGATTATCAAATTTATCGTCAAATTCGTCCCGCGAATCAATGTCGATAAAACTAAAAAAAAAAACACGCGTGTCAATCGTGTGATCGTATTTCCCGACGTTTAAATTTATAATGTAATATGAAATTAGAAATACGTTTCGCACGTCTTATTCTAAATAATGAGATTGTCATAGTCATTCAATAGATATTGATTTTGATTTTTAATAGACACGTTTATAAATTATAATCAGTTAAAAACTTTAAAAAAACAAAAAAAAAAAAAAAAACGTAATGTGTAAAAATTGTATGCATTATTTATTATTTTTGTTGTAAGTTCTTTATTCATACTTCATAGGTATACAATTTTGATCGACAGTAATATGGACATATAAAAATATAAATAAATAGATTATGTCATTATAGTTATAGTTGATAACGTAAACAAGTAGTAATAATAATAATCATAAAAATAAAAATAAACAAAATCGATACGTCCTTAATACAATAATTAATAATCTACGCATTAATCTACAATATTATTATAATATAAAATTCAGTTTCATCAACAAAACAATACATAAAAAAAATAAAATAATTACTCTTTTAGTTTTTGGTTTTACACTCGATAAGATAATACGAATTTCATCTCATTCTCGACGTGCCAGCGTCAGACGTGAGTTATGCCGTTTCTGTGATCACATTTGACGAACCATTGAGCGTTGGGGTTCATTTGATATACGGCCATCATGTTGGCCGTCGGCTCTATGCGCCGTTGACCTGTATAGGCAATAACAATTTCATTTTAGTATATTATATTGCCGAACACAAGAATTTAAGGGATTTATTTTATAATTCACAAACAAGAATTATGCTTAGAATTATTTTTAATAATATTTTGTTTGTGAATTCCAATCGAGAATAAAAAAAAAAAAAAAAAAAAAATTTGAATTTAAAGATTTTTATTGCGGTTTTATGAATCTAGATTTCCAAGTTGTTAATAACATTATGTATTTATGTTTCAAATGATATAAAATGTTTAAGTCGTTAAACAAATAAATAAAAAAAAAAAAAAAAAAAACACGAACAACTGATATTGTGTAGAGATAATAATATTTAAAAAAATGATGATTTTATTATATTTTATAATTTCGTTTTAAATGCAAAATTATTTATATTATGAATAACAATATTATTATTATGGTTTTACGGTTTTATTTATAAATATAAAATCAAAATATAACTTGAATAGTAATAAATTATGATGCCTTACCGATATTGCCACCTGTTTCATATAGGAAATGTGTTCTAGTAGCCATATCGGGATCTGCAGTTGTCAACAAGCACGACAAGTTTCCGTTGGGAGCAAGTTCAGTTAATGCCCTTGACTTAAGGTCCTTGCGTCCAGGTTTTGCTGTACGTCCATTCTTCGTCACTGTTTGTTTGGCAGCTTCCTCCACGATTCTAACCAAACACAAAATTTGTTATTCAGATATAATTCAGTTTAAAGGTGTAACAAGTAAAAAAATAAAGTAAAAAGATATAACTATATATATACAATATATATATTTACTTAAGTATTACGTCACCGACTGTGGTAGTATCGGACAAGAATAATGGTATGCCATAAATCCGGAATTGTGGGGCATCGACGCGAATCACGCCTTCTTGATAATCCGCCTCGTTGTTGATTTTTTTGGTGACGATATCCGTTTTCTTTTTCCCCAGAAATCTTCTTACCTGTACACGCGTAACGATCGTGAAGAAATTAAAATGTAAATTAGCCATATAACAAATAATACGTCAAATAATATATTATATTATGTATACAGGTATATACTTACGGGGTTGTTGTTTTCTTTCAGTCTACACTGATACAGTTCATTGTTATGCCTAAGCTGAGTCATGAGGTCGGTAGGAACTAGGCACAACTCTTCGATGTGGTTCATCAGAGTTTCGGTTAGACGACAGCTACGGGCAGCCTGGTCCAAGTGTGACTGCAAGTCTTTTTTCTCCAAATGCACAGACCTGCGCAACGAGAATGTACATTGAAAACAATTATTGGCAATCATAATTCCGATTATCGCCAACAGCGTTAGTAATAAATATTCGAAAAGAACTAGACTTTAACTATAGGACTCACCTAGGTGGAAACAGTGACGGGGCAATAATCATGGCCACGTTGTGTTCGGTCATTTTATTTTCTAGGTCGTGTCTCTGCTGATATTCTACCAGTTTAGACATAAATTGAAGGAGGGCACGCAGAGTGGCCCTATTTTCTATAGGTAATAGCAGCACTAATAGGTTCAGAGCCCTTACGGTATCGGGCATAGCTGATTATTAGAAAAATTAAATTACAATTACAATAATTATTGGTTATCGATTAGTTGAGCGAGTACTCACAATAGCTCTGGTAAAATAAGTTAACGAGTTCGTGGGTGAGCAATAACCCAGGCAAGTCTCTGAGCAAACGTTTCAGCAAACCGACTAAATCGTGGACGGAATATTTTTCCAACATCTGATCGACCTCCTCGTGTTTGGCGTAAAAGAACTTCTCGACCGCGGCGCACAGTTTATCAACTTTTGCTTTGGGAGCTGCCATACGCAACAATCCTTGTTCACCCAAACCGCGTTTCTCCAATTGTCCAAGAACCTTTTGAACAATCAGAGGAACTTGAACGCGACGGTTGGCAACAGCTTCATCACGGTCCACCAGCGTAGATAACGAAACACCGAAAATCGTACCTTCTACGGTGGATAAATTTTTTTTAAAAATGATTGAAAATTGTGCAATTTGCGGCATAACAATATTGTTAATTTTTTATTATTGTTATTACCTTCTCTTCTTTTGCGTTTATGTGGTTTTCCTTTGTTGAACGGTATTCTCGCACTGTCGAACATGGCGGAAAGTTCGAGGAACAACAGAGGACGTAATTTGGTCAAGTCTTCGTCACTTAATGAATCCGGCCATGTCTTTCCAGTGTTTTCATCGACGGACGAATACGATCGCTACGCATAATATCGAAAAAATGCCATAATGTAATAATTATATTATATTATATTTCGTTTGTAACATGTACCTCCGTACGGTAACTGTTGTTTTGCCACATTTGTTCGAAACCCATGTATTGAGAACCGTCCCGGTGGTTATCGTTCGGTTCGTATAAACAACCATGACTGCGAGTCAGACCGGATTGCGGCGTTACCAAGTCCATGCTATACAATAAAACAAGAATTAGGTTAGGGGCGATCACGCCATAGATTAAATAAAAAAGTAATGCCACAGATTAAATAAAATTAATGTCACATATTAAAATATCAATGACATTTAATTTAATTTAATATGCTAGACGGTAGTTTAAATACAGTTTAATCGTTTAATTCATCGTACTTGGGAGAGCCCACGTGTTCGTCGGATGAACTTGAGTACAGATGAAGCGGATCGCTACCGCTACGATTCCTGTCCTTCGTCAAAGGTGGCGGTCGTTGCTCGAACTTGTAACCACGTACAGTGCCAAGTCTTTGAAAACCGACCATTGTAATGCCGTCTATGAAAACACGCAAAAACATAATGTATACACTATACACACTATCAGTACTAGAGTATTTAATTAAAAAAACCAATATGTAACTATGATTATCGTGTTTAGAAATATTACTTAAATATAATATAATTGTCGAAAATTAAAGAAATCTTTGTTAGACAGTAATAAAATTGTATCTTGGATAACGACATTGACAAATGTTTTATGTGTTTTATTATTGTTAATTATTATGTTCCTTTAATTATGTTCGAAATATTTGAATAGAATTGAATGTTATGAAAATTTTAATAATATTTAAGTGTTAACTACAAGTCATATTTGTTAGATATCAATTACAAAATATAAAAATAAATAAATAAATATTAAGCGGTATTTTGACGATTGTCATGTTTATGATTTTTTTTTTTTTATGACTTTTATTACTGGTTTTTTACTATAAATTGATTAACGAGGATGTTTCAACTATTAACTGGGTATAATTTCATCTCGTAGAATAATAATTTACGATTTATCGTTTTATTATTCTCAGATGTTATGGACCTAATTCTGGATAAAAATTAATAAATTACTATTGTACATAACGTTGAAATATAATATATGATATTATTGCCTATCAATCATTACGCTTACCACTCTCAGAAGCGACGATTCCGTTGTTACTTCGATTACTCCTACGGAATATATCTCTAGACGATAGTACTGGTGCACTAGGAAGACGACGGACATCCTTTTTCGAATACGCTCTCAAATCGTGATTGGGATCAGTATATCTGAAAATTTTTACATGATAATGATCACGCGAATCTTAAATTGTAGGCTGACACATTAGAATTTCTATAATATGAATTTAGTATGTTTATACCTATATTTAAAATATTTCAGTTTACGCGTCAATCGTGATATTGCAATAATAAGATTAAATATATAAGTATATACGTACAAGGGGAGACAGATATTGGTTTTAAAATCCAATCGCTGCAGCGTGTGATTATAGCCAGAAAAATTTAAATTTTAAAGTTAAAATTTGAAGAGGAGAGAAAGTGTATTTCAGCATAGATTTAAGATATATCATGTGAATATCCCAAAATTTTTGTCGAAAAATAAATCGATAATTTTATCCAATCCGAAGCAAGGGCGCAAGGCTCTAAAATAGATTTATCTGAGGATGCAATTTCGTTATGAGTTAATATCTTTTTTTTTTTTTTTTTTTTTAATTTTAGAATTATCAAAAATTGAAATGTTTACATTTTGTCCTTACATATACACAACTAATAATATTTGTTAGAATATTATGGAAAATTGTAATTCGTGTGATGGAGCGTATTGTCTACAGGAGTGCAGGGACCATTGAAGGATAAGAATCGAAGGCGTGAACTGTGAAGACGTGATCATCGAAGACCTCGGTTCCGCATAATATAGCGTATAGCGTCACACCTCACACCTATGGAATTATGTTCGTAAAAACATTGATTATAAATATTTATAATCAATGGTAATAATATACCTATTGCTCGTTAAATGATAATATATTATTGTAATATTTCGTTTTAAGGTAGACGAGGCGTGCGAAATGGGATTCGTAGTAAAATATTCGCCGGCTTATCGAGATCTGCATCTCTATCTGTATGACAATGAGTGGTACCTACAAGATGATTTCAAGGTGACAATATAATTTTTCAATACATATAGGTATATATCCCGCCGAAAAATATGCAGATGCGTGTCGTGTTTTGAAAATCCTTGACTTATATCAAACGATTTGATCCGTGGAACGAAAGAAAATAGCTACGTAATATTATTACGACGATACGTGCGAATAACATTTTTACCGTGTTTCGGGAATCTCATATATAACATACACAACAAATTTCACTTTTTTCACGTGCACGTGCGAACTTAAACCGTTTCTACATAAAATGTAATAATAAAATAATGCATCGCCGTTTTATTGTTTCGTTGTAATAATGTAAGAAGACGGAAAGACGTAGCGGTATATAGAAAAAAAACCGAAAACGCGTATAATATAATATAACATTCAAGTAATTTACTAATTTGTATTATCAACTAGATAAATGTACATAAATGAATAGGTTAGGTTATATTACGTGTGAACGTGTGATGTGTACACCACGTTAGTATACGCGTTTGTTAGGTATTGAAATAATTTTAAAAAGAAAAAAAAAATTCTACGAAAACTTTTTCCTGCGCGTGCCGAATAGGTACATTTCGCTAATTGAGCGAATATAAAAATACAATATTATATTATAAATATACCGAAATAATAACAACGATAATAATAATGAAAAGTAATAACACACTTTAAAAACAACAATATATAAAGTGGAGATAAAACGAATTCTCTAAAACAAATGAAACAAAAACGTGATCGCGTATACAATATAATAAATATTACAATAATACAATAATAATAATTATAATAATAATAATAATAATAATAATAATAATATAATGTAGGATTGTAGGTAGCTTTCGTTTTGCGACGATTAATAATTCGTATGGATACACGCGTTTCGTATACGCATATATAAATACATAATATAATATCGCGTCGCATCAAAAGCCATTGTTTTGTGTAATGCGTCCGCCGTCCGTGGCTTATTAACATGACAACCTTGACTGGTGGGAAAACTTCTCCCGACGTAAATGAAAATAAAATAATAATAATAATAATAATATGAAATGAGTTGCCGTACGTAATATTATTATGTAAGTCACTACCGGAGAGTGTCCATTCGCGGGAGAAGAGCGAACGCGTACCAGTGTATAATTACGGGGCGAGAGGAGGCCTTGAGACGCAGCGGGGAAACGTGGAAAAACGATATTAATTTAAGCGTGTGTACAAGCACTGTGTACTTATGGACGGAAACAAAAAAAAAAAAACAGTCGGAACAAGACGAAAATCGAATATCGTATTTTTTATGTTTTCCTATTGCTATACGGTATTACGATATTAAAATATAAAATTATTATGTTTGTTAATAGCGTGTTATGTCCCGTCGACGGTTCGGTAAAGATGATGGCGACGTCCGCGGGCCCGAGATAATGACAATGATGAACGCGGTCGAGTATACCTAAATGAAGGGAAGGTTATCCCGAGAAGTAGAGACGACGATGGATTTTTATAATATAGTTGACGCAATCGTGGACAGAATATCATAATGATTTAACTCCCGGTGAAGTTTAAACGGTTGAAATATAGAAAACGAATTTAAAACTATACATCCGTAAATCGTTGTCGGTTACAACAAAAAAAGTAATTATATAAATTTATTGTTGTCTTGAATATACTATATAGCTACACTGAACAATATTTAACCGTATAAATAATAAGTTACTCATAGTCGTATAGTTAAAGAAAATTGACCTATAAATAAAAATGAAAACAAGTATATATTACGAGTAATCATATGGTTAATTTGTTAGTTATTTAGGTACATATAATAGATAGGTATACATCGAAACACGCGACTGTTTTTTAGTTTTGATTAAACTCTAATTTATTTATTATTCTCCCATAAAAATTTTATCAGTTCAACAACGAGTGAAGTTTTATAAAATATTTCTTTACGGTTTCGACTATAGTCCGGTCCAAAAGCATTCGAATCGTGTAACTGACCTAGGAGAATACAAAAAATTCCCTTGACTTTTTGAACGTGACGATAGATAAACTTTAGGTTTTCGGATCGTACCATTACGGTTTTGTTTAGCGGTTAAAATTCGATATCGTATGTACGAGTGTGTACCGAATGACCTGTATATAGTAAAACTGTTACTACCTGTATACGTGGACGAATCGAAATTCAAGTTTTCGAGACTTACGGCAAGTACATCATAATCGTAGGTACAGTTGATTTTAAGAAGAATGCCCGCAAAGAGACTTCGACACCGCGGTATAAACGTGATATGTGTATTACGTACTGAATATATTATTATTATATGCATACCGTCGCGTGAAAAAGTGTAATTAAAATATATACCTATACGCTTGGCATTCCAATGAATGTAAATAATAATAATAATATATTATTCTATTGAACGATACGTCTTCGTTGTAAATGTACAACGTGTAAAAAATATTGTGTTTCGTACAATATTATGAATATAGGATTCGAAACGCTTTATCAAAATAAGAATAACCACGATGAGGTCCAAAAATACGCGCAGCATCCCCACGGGAGGCCGCCGCAAAATAAACGCGCATAAATTATCATTATTATTATTATTATTATACCACATTACCACGAACGGTTAGGCCAGCCAACGACTAACGCGTTGAAAAATCAATGTATAAATCTAATAATATTATTGTACACGCGTGAAACATAATATTAATAATTATTGATAATGTCTTGGCTGTGCAAGTGTATTATATTATAATAAAACATAGTATATAGGACCGTACAGGCGTGGCAAAAATTGTTTTAGATAAAGATCTATGTACGATATAGTATACTCGTATATTGTGTTTTCATAATTTTAACGATCGATTAAATATATCAACGTGTGCATATTAGTGTTAATTTATACGATAAAAAAAAAAGTGTGCGAACCCATTGCAATCTGTATACATATTATAGTTTAATATAATATTGGTGTATTTATAAGTAGGTATATGAAGCATTTCGTGATAAATTTGTACCTATAGACAGTATTTTGAAATAACCGTGTAGGTCACAATGTCACAATGTTTTAAGAAATTTAATCGAGATCGACTTGATTTGGACATCTATACGTATCGACGGCAGTTTAGCCACTCCTGCAGTAGGTGCATAATATTACATTAACATATTATGTAGTTATTGGGTTTTCATCTATATTCTATGTATGTATAGAGTTGACCGATGCTCAGCTTTCTTGTGCAGTTATGAGAGTGCAATCGGAATACACTATTTTATTACAAAAATAACTGTAATAACGTTAAAAAAAATAATATTCATATGTGATTTTCACCATTCATACATTATAACCTGTATGTTATGCATATCACGAT
Organism: Tetraneura akinire; assembly: GCA_021307375.1. Classification (NCBI taxonomy): domain Eukaryota; kingdom Metazoa; phylum Arthropoda; class Insecta; order Hemiptera; family Aphididae; genus Tetraneura; species Tetraneura akinire. Next base: position 13,124,922 of record JAIUCT010000001.1, read on the forward strand.
CTTATCGACATCGTTGTGTAACGGCGAATATATAATAATTCGATAGTTCGGTCGAGATTTATTATAGATACATTTCATTTTCATACGTATACGTATTATTAATTATTATACTATATAACGAATTACTAAAGTTTCCGTTATGAAAAGAAAGAATGTCTAAACAACGTGCATCTATAATCAAATCTGGTACATTATATTAAATTGTACAATATTTTATGTATAGAACGTATTATGCGTATATATTGCATGTGGCCTTTGAAATACGAGTAATAGCGACGGAAGTAGAAAACAAAAATATCACGAATTACGAATATTAGTAGGTATTATTATTATTAAATTATATTTATTATGTTATTATATTAAGTTATCATAACGATAATAATATATTATGGAAGAATGAAATCTCGCATTAGTGTTTATTTATATGTATATTATTATATAAAGAATATTGTCAAAAATTCCAGCACCATTATCATAAATTAAAGAGTTTATTAGCTTTGGTACACGTTTTGGTGACTGATAATTTATTTATTGCCGCATATATAATTAGGTATTATAGTTTTTAAAAAAAATAAAATAAATAAATATTTTTCTACGGTAAAGCGGAAAATATTTTCGGCAAAATCGAATAATCACTAAATATATCTTCTATATATCTACATCGATTGTCGAATAATATATCTCTATCCCATATCTCTGCGTATAGTATAAAACTCGATGCGTAAATTAATAAACGAATCCGGTATGTGGTAACATTGTAACAATATAAGAAGTCCGAAGTACGAACATTTATCTCGATCGCGGTTTGTTTTTTCAGTAACCGCTAAATACATCACGTGCAAGAGTGTATAAGTATGTTATGGAATAATCGTCGCCGCCAGTTTAAACCATATATAATAATATTACGAATAATAATTATTATGATGTTGCTATAGGTATCTGGTTAAACTCCCGTGACCCCGCGAACCTGATCTGGCCGTCCGCCGCGTGGTTCGGTATACTAATAATTATTTTCTCATCTAAAGCCACATAATAATACGTCTTATTATTTCACGTTAAATTATACTTAGAAGTCAGATTGCACAATGAGCCGCGCGGCATCAAACATCGATTTCAAGTAATCTGTTGTTGGAAAACATTATTAAAATTCGGTATATGTATAAATGCGGTCCAACGACCCATTATTGTAATCAAAATATAATATAATTATTATATTAAAGGTTAAACTTATCGTACAGATAATTAGAAAATGAGATATAGTATTGTTTGTAATTATTTTGTAAAATGCGAAGATAAGTCATATCAATAAGTTCTGTTGTTTTGGATTCGAAACCATCAGAATTCAGAAATATAATTGTTTTATTAGTATAGGTATATCGTATAATATACATATTATGTACTTTAATTTTAGAATCAAATTCTGTAGGAAAACTTTTCGGTTTTTAACACACGTTAATAATTTGAACTTTAAAATCGTGAGAACATAATATACCTACGTATAATAATTTTATAGTGCAAGTATGTTATACAACGAGGATTTATTTTTAAATCAATATGGACATTTTTTATTGAAATATATTTAGGTTATTATACGTAGCGTTTTATAATATTTGCCTCCGTCTATACAGAACACGGCTGATAAATCATTTTAAAATAATAATAATAATTATAAAATATTATTATGCATAATCAATTCGAGTAAATTCTTTTTCTTTATGATTGTGAAACGTCATTATTATCTCATCGTACATTGCTGTAAAGTTGACATTTTTAAGATTTATTATAATTTATGCATATTAATTTTGTTTTATACTGTTTAACTTTAACGACGTTCATCAACGTATTATAATACGCTGTTTAATAATAATAATTATTTTCTGTGTAACGAATTCTGGCGCATAGCATATTTATAATATAGGTACAATAATAGGTACTGGACGTCCCGACCTCAGGCTAAACATATTATTATATAATTAACTTGCATTCAATAAATGGCCGAAAGCACCGTAAATTCAGATTGGTAATTAAATGTTCGAAATATTGGACGGAATTAAGAAGAAAACGTTCGATACTCGTGTGTGTAATATAATGTAATATGATAATATTATTACAAAAATATTCGTTTAAAATCGAATTTTTTCGTCGTGGGAGTAATCGTTTCCAAGTCTACAGTTTGAGAATATTACTACCTACTAGTTATGCTATGGTGCCGAGCAACGCTATTTCATACAGGTATGTTCGGTTTAATATATTAAAAAATCGGTGGAAAAGTTTGAAATTTATAATTTATAGTTAATTACATTTTTTTATGAGCTATTGATTATATAAGTTAAAAATTAAACATTTAAAACATGTTTCTTTTTTCTCGAGAAATATAATAAAATATGTTATTTAATATTAATGCGTGTAATAAATTTATAAAAAATAAATAAAAGGTTATATATGTATATATTATAAAAACAGTGTACAGCAAACAAATAATTTATTAATTCGTTTAATTTAAATACATAATTATTATAATATTATATTGACGTTAGGTGTATATATAATATTATAGACATAATCATAATATCTACATTATGTTAAATATAAATTTAATTTTAATATTTAAAAACTCAGTCATTACTAAAGTATTACTCTTTACTCTCATTGTTGTTGATTTCGTTTTCGTTTTTATTTCAACATTACATTTAATTTATTAGGTACATTATTAGTAATAAAAGAACATCTCAATAATGTTTCATTCTAGTCAGTAGTCCGATGTCTGAAGATGAAGATTTTATGGATGATAAAGAATTTATGGAATTGGTATTAATCGTAGTTTTTCCTCGAAGAAGAAAGACGTTTCTTGAGTTACCTAATCATTTTACCAAGTGGAGAGATGAATGAAAATATGAAATTATATTGATATGGAATTATGGAAAATAAAAACATGCAACATACTCTTTACAAATTACAACAGTTTTAAACAGACCGTTTATCATAACATAACACATAAATACATAAATGAACAACCAATCAAATTGCTTTTGGCTATCTTTGAACTCAGTTTAACTCGCTGAAATCGGTGGATCAAGTAATCCGCAGATTAAACCAAGTTCAATGAATTATAACGCGCATTTTTTTAATTTAAACTAGGTTTAAACTCTGCGACTAAGGTTTAAACCACTATTGTAAAACTGACCCTTAAACACTACAGATAATAATATAATATATAATACTGCACGTGATGTACAGTTCGCGCGGGCGTGTAATTCGTTGTATAAGAATAACGGTAACGCGAAAATATCGTATTAATTTTATACAAAAACTTGGTATAAGATAAGTGTATAATATACGTAGGTCCTAATATCTAATATTATTATTAGTTTATTGCCCATTATTAAATTATTATTTTTATTGTGACCACCGACGGAATATTATAATATCGCACACGTTATTACCTGTATTATACGTGTGTATATTCGCGTATACTTTAGAATATTTTTTATTGTGCTCGTGATTTCATACGACTGGCGTGAACACAAAAGAAAAACACTTAGAAATCATAATAATATAAAACTGGAAGATAAAAAAAAAAAAATCATAATAATGATAATAAATAATAATACGTACAATATGCAATAAATTTCGCGCGTTAATGACTGTATATACATTATATTATATTATTATTATATACTCTTATAATATATATATACAAATGCGTGTATGAGTATAATACGACCGCAGTTGTGTGTTTTTTTTTTTTTTTTTTTTTTATTAGATATAATATTAAATTATTGTACCTAGGTACTATATCGTTTCGCACATTTCTACACGCATACCGACTACACGACGGTCTTTGGTTTATCGCGCTGCACAATACGTACAATTAATTCGCTGAAACGGCCGTTTTTACTGTTTTTGGTGTTCCACTCGTGTACGCGGCACAATATTACGCGAGTTTTTCAACGTTACAATAATAATATACATTTATCAAGTATATTATAATATAAATTATATAATAATAATATCGTTATTTTTTACGGTTTATCGATAAATTATATAATATTATTACGCGTACGCTAAGGCATTATTAATATTATTCGCGCGTTATAAACTATATAATATTGTATTGTACTTTTCGGTTGGTCGAGAACTGTCGAATCGCGCGGATTCCGAACGACGGCGTCAAACTTGACGAGCCGAGGTCGTGACAACAAAATCGTACGGCGAAAAACGAAATTGGTTGGTAACGTACCTAATAATATGTTTTATAACTTTATAAGTTATACTCGTATACAACACTCACTTCGGCAACGACGGCGTCGGCACTGCTATTTCCGTTTGAGACCAAGACATGGGCGGACTGTTCGAGTCCGAATCCGGCGTCGCGCTCCTCGACCTGGAACTAGAGCTCAGACTCTGAAACAACGGACAACACATGTCAGAAAATTATTTCTATAATGACGCGGTTATAATATAATATAAAACGATGATAACGAATAATTATAAATTATAGGTGACCGAATAACGTGGTTGAAATAAAGACCACGAGGAATCGCGGTCTAAAACAATACGTGACGCGCGTATTACGCTGTATGGACACGCAAATATAATAATATAGTGATTTAATGTTTTACTATTTTATTTTTTTTTTCCTCGATTTTTTTCACGTAATTGGTTTGGCCAAAACTCTATGGCGTTTTTCTCGTTGCGTACGTACGATTCGGAATTTTACGACGATAATAATATTGCATTTGCCCATACGTGTATGCGACGTAAAATATACTATTTTATTATCATTATTACAATTATTTAAAACCTGATAACCGTTGTAATTTTTTTTTATATATATATATATATATATATATATATATTGTACATTTTACGCGTTTCGTCTTTCGTTTCCAAACTAATATAATTATTGTTGTTGTATAATATTATTATTTAATCTTTTCTTCAAAGATATAGACGGCATATAGGTACATATTATATTATAATTTTGAATTATTAAAAATGATAATATTTTTCGAATTATATTATATATAAAAACTTGTATGGGTATATACGCATATATAATAATATAATACACACACAGGTTTTATTTATAGTGCGATGTGGTATAAAATATGGTATTATGTAAAGGAATATTTTATTTTTTATTGTAATTTATTCGAACACAAATCATTATTATAAAGTCTGAGAATGGTATAAACGTATTCCCATGTACACTGTACTATATTATAATCTGATTTATTTCGATATACAAATATTTTATACATGTTATACCATTATAATATTATACATTTATACCATCACTATACGGTTAAGAACTTAAATATAATAATTATTATTATATTGCATTCAACCAACAGTCCATCCGTTATTGTAATGTGTCACAATTTTCTTGATTCTATACATTAGTAATTTATCGACAATCTGAGGGAACTGTGGTCATTCAATAAAACCCTCATCCGGAATCATTTGCGAGAAATGTATAATATAGTACGAACGAATTTGAATGATATTCCTTCAAAAATAAAAAGAACCAAAGTAATATATGAAACAATGATATTATACCATCATTCAACCAAGATTACAGTTATACATTTTCTAGTTTGCCGTCTTTGTCGAACGATTTAATTTCTTCAGTTCATCGCTCGTGATTTATATACCATGCATTAATATATTGGGTAAACAATAATGTACTTACATTCAAATAATTTACGAATTAAAATAAAAGGTTATTTATTATAATTCCGTTATAAATGGAAAACTAATTCACCGGTTAATTCATCTTCGATGCTGCTATAAGGAGTTCACGTTAAAAAGTAATTTATAATCAATTCCTGCTCAACTCTTATGTACCTACTACCCTACACGAAGGACAAAATAATCGTGTTTATTGATAACGTATACATTTGTTAAATGTAAATATAATGTCCTGTAAACGTCTTACGATTAATGTTAAATTGATGAGTTATAATCATTACAGTTATTACATTTGAAAATTTCAAAACGCGTATTCCATATAAGTATATCGATATATAGAAAAAGAACAAATTTAGAAACCTCATCATTGACCTTCTCCCCCGTTTCTACTCGTAAAACATTAATCGCCGTTAATGCCTAAAGTTGAACAATGACCCTATACATGTACACAGTAAGTACGTACATGTTATAGTCTTATCTTATAGACATAAGAAATATTATACGTTTTATACTTACTTCGAAGTCGCGGAATACGTCTCTGATGTCGGGTTTTTTGTGCCTTGCCTTCAGTTGTCTTCCCCTCTGTCGAACTGTATGATTCAGCGAGTGCACCCTTAGTCTAACGGCATCCGCTTGCCTGGTAGATAGATGTCTAATCGCCGGTTCTAGCTCTGAGTCAGGAACTTCGCATCCGTTTTCGAATGCTTCGGTCAGGAACGAAAGGCCAGCGGACGATAGCCAATCCGCTTCCACCGCGCCTTCCGACAAATGAGCGACGGCGAACTCTTGTTCTGGAGGACATTCTTCGTCCAGGTAACTGTCGAGTTGTCTCGTTTCCTGGATTATCTTGTATTCGTTCCAATAATCTTCGAAGTCTTGACTCACGTCTGTCTCCATAACCTGTGAAAGATAAAAAAAAAAAACACACGATTCATTTAGAACTCATATTGACATATTATATACAATAATATTAATTAATACATTTAGGTATAAGATATTTGAAGAAAACATTGCATAAAAACAAACACGATGTTATTATGCCATTGTACATAATTATTAATTATTATTCATTAACATATACATTGCATATGATAAATTATAAACATTGCTAAATATATGAATGTATAATTTGTGCTTATTTACTCTGTGTGAGGTACACCGTTTAACTTTCAAATCTTTGTACAAACTACAAGGTAATGGCTGACATATGTATAATGTTTTCTTTGAAAAAAAAAACTTTCTATAAATCCACTAGAAATATAATTTGTACGTTTTTAACGAAATCACCCCGTGTGAGTTTATTAATAATACATAATAAAATTATTGTGATACAGTTAGAACTAATAATAATAGCAATAATAATTTTTCCTTCCAAATTAACGATAATTATTATAGATTACAATAATAATCATAAATTCATAACTAAATTATATGTTATGTAAAATAAATATAAAATAATAATTTGCTAACGTCGTGATTTGAATTATCACCGTGTGATGTGATATATTATAATTTTATATATAATATATTTAATTAGATAAGTTATTATTATTCCAATTTACTTATGAATGATAAAAAAAAAGATTAAAAATCTATAAATAATATCGTTAGACAATTTATGTCTCTAGGCATAAATTTTAATTTACATAATCACATGGCGAATGGAGAGACTAAGAAAGTTGATAAACTTGTTCTGGTATGATGCGAATGATTTCAAGTTCATCGGTTTAACCTATATATTTATGATATTACTATAATACGACATAAGAGTACGGTGTTTTGAAAATATATATAATACAATTCAACCAATTTTCCTCGGATATTCGTTATTTAACCGAAATCACTTAAAAAAATGACAATAAGCTACTCTGTTTCTAGAAATAGTGGTAGGTACATTATCTGGAAACTGATAGTAATCCGCATGATTATGTTAAAATATGAATGTTTTTTTTTAAAAAAAACATAATAATAATATAATTAATCCAATCGCGCCGTACTCTGCAGGACGAAACCAGTTGTTTATTCGTAACTAATTTTGAAAATAATAATGGTTAATTATGGCTTATAGGTGATACAGAGTACGACTAACCAATCGGGGTCAAATTTTATTTCAATGAAATAATTATACGATGTTTTAATAGGTGAAATATCCTTAAACGATATAAAAACTCAATTGCGAATTTATGAATTATACTCGTTGCAGCATATAAAATAGATAGCACTCGAACGAATAATATTTGGGGAGACGTTATAAAAATATTCGTTCCGTCTTTACACGTTTTGAACGTTATTTTTCGTGTATCGTTTAACATAATATGGGAAAGGTTAAATCCTATGTAAAAACAATCCTTAAAATTCGAGACGGCTTTTCGTCCTTATTAAATTATAGCGCGTGCGGTTATTATTATCAACGTAAAACGGAATATAATAATAATATCATTTTGTTGAGTTTGCGATTAGAAATAAAAGTTTGTCACATTTGTCAATATCATATAGTGATTATCAATATAATTTTCCGGAGTGAAAAACGAACATTCTGATAGGAAAAAATCGCGTTAAAACGGTTTTAAGTCGGGAGTTTTGCCCGTCCCCGATCGGACAGAATGCAGTCGAATGCATAATATAATAAATAGCGTCGACACTGCAGCTGTATGTTATGCGCTCGCGTAATTGGATTTGTCTTCCGTTTCGAAGAAACCCTTCGCGCGACTATTTCGAAACAGACGAAACTAATCATATCGTATTATATTATTACATTGTTATACGGTTTATTATATTATTGTTCTTTGCGCGCGCGGGGACTTTAATGCCGTCGTGCGTTGTTGTTTTTCGATTGACTCGAGGGAATATTATACGCGCGAAGAACGACCGCGGCGGGTGGCGGTTCTGTTGCGGATGGTATAACGAATAACAAAAAGGAGAGAAAAAAAAAATGAACGGATACACGGCGACGAACGGAATATATTGTCGAAAACAACGATTACATTATTAAGAGGACGGGCAAATAATTACCGAGATGGATTTATATTATTGATATTTTTAACGTCGATCGGTTGGTTCACAACGAGGTGCTCATACGGTGCGAAAAAATCGAATTCCGATCGAGTTTCCCTCGAGGGGACCCGATCACAGCAGCTGTAGCTGAGAATAAAAAAAAAAAAACGCACTCGCGATATTTTCAACGAATTCCGCGGGAACAGACAAAGATACGAATATATACATTACAATATTATTGTTATACTATTATACAATATACGAATATTATATACAGTTCGTTATAATAAATCTATCCATCACGCTGTTATACGGACCAATAATTCATCGATTTGTAAACTACATTAAAACAAAAATTCCAAGCACGAGCATTTTGAATAGTCTAGTTTAAATAATACTTGAAAATTTTTAATTCGTTTACCCTATAACGTTGTACGTAATTTTATCCCGTGATTGTATAAATTTTATGATAGAAACGATTTTAAATTATTCAAAAGTGTAAATAAATAACAATAATCACTTTTTACACGTCTTCTGTTAGTAATTAGTTTATAGTTTATTACACTACCTATATGGGGTAAATATTTCATATTTAGTTAAATTTATTAAATTTCATTGATTTATGTTAACATAAATTTATTCGTCTGTCAATAAATAATAATTTATTTTAAACGTAGAATGTGTGCGCTATTTCATATATATTTATTTTAATTTAATTTAAATTTAATTTTTGGCCGAAACGGGCAAAAATAATAGAAATAAGTCATAAGTATACATTTTTGAAAAAATCATAAAATTGCATTAATACATTATATTTTATTTGATTAATAATTAGATAATTATTTTGACGGTAGTTGCGATAAATTATTTTTGAATTATCATTGTTCTTATTATTTCTAGTTACATTTTCACAATCAAAAATATAATATAAAGAAAGAAAATGTAATGATTAATGTACAAATAATTACTCGAGTATTTCTCACAGTTATTTATTTTTAATATAAATTCGATTACCGTGTTATGTGTTTCCATTGAATTTGCGATGAATACATTTATATTGTGTTGTACGAAATATCAAAAATGAGAATGAAATTTATAAATTTAATCGATTATATTTTAAATTCTTTTTACGAAATCACATAATACATATTTAAATTATTATAAGTTCATTTAATGTAAACTTCTCACGTTTTGTCAATATATTGTTCTAACGTTAATGATTATTATAAAGTTATAGATATTAAAGGTAACAATATGTTGCCAAATTATTTTAATAAAATGTACGTTTTACGAATTCGATTAAAAAAAATATAACCTAATATTAAATAATGACATGTAGGTACTAACATTAATATTATATTAAAGTTATTACGCAGTTGGATTGTTTTTTTTTTTTTTTTTTTTTATCTCTAAAGGAGGTTTGATTTATTTCGTTAAAATCCGTAAAACCGAGTGAGTTATGAAACATAATATTATATTATATTTGGGGGGAGTATAATAAGGATAAGTGTGTAGGAAATTGGAAGTCTTTGTGTCAGGGTCACAAATAAACTCTTCTCGTCTTTATCCATCTTCACCCTTGCAACAACCACCTACAAATTGGATTATATATATATAAAAAAAAAAAAATGTTTTCGTCTCTTACTATAACCATAATCTAGCTCACAGCATGTGGGGATAATATAACTGGATTTAGCCAAAAGCAACATACATAAGGTTTCATTATTATATTAATTTTTTCTTCGTATCCAAGAAATAAATATAATAATAACGTACTAATCATCTTTGTATTATTTCTGGCAGTCAACCAATCATTATTTTCATTATTTTAGTCTGTACCCCGAAGACACGTGTTTCGTGCATCGAAAAACGCTTTTTGTTTGCCAAGAAATAATTTGAAAATTGTATATATTATGTAAAACAAAACAAAGAAATAAAAAAAATAACTATAGAAAAATATCAAATTATATATTTGCAGGTTTATACATTTTTTCCTGGAAAAAATACATTAGTAATTCTATTTTACGTAATGATTCGTATGATAATTATTTTAGATTTTATTAATAAATACAAATGATTAATATATATTTCCAAACACAAACTATACGAATACACGATATTTCAGTGTTTGATAAAAACATTTTTATCGATCGTATTATCATATACAATTGTTTCTTTTGAAAATTCATAATGTTATTTTATGTAGATAAGTTGAATATTGATCGTGTTTTATATTTAAAAAAAAAAAATACAAATGCTTTTTCTAATAAATATATATTTATTTTTATTTCTATAATTGGAACTTATAGGAGAATATTTTAACAAATTAGACTGAAATATTTTCAAATTTAACTTACTATTGCGTATAGTTATTATATTTAATAATAATTATTACTAACTTTATAATTTAAATATTACGAAAATTCCAAATGTATTCTAATTATTGAAATTTAATATCATAAAAATAAATGTAATGATGTAACGAGATACGACAAAAAAAAAAAAAAAAAAAAAAAAAAATGATCGAAAACTAAATGATGATTGGACAAATTACACGGAAGGAAATATCGAAATGTGTCTGTGCTGAGTGCGTTAAAAACGATCGGTATTATAATATACAATGAGTAATAAACTAATAACTAATAACTGTGTCTTAAGGTGTGCCACTACAACGGAACTATACTTTCTTCCGATAAATCAAAAAGCCCTATGGGTGTATCTTTAAATATAAACCTACCTATATTCGAAATGATTCGTTGAGACATCATTGTATCAGTGCAAATCAGCCGAAGAAATTCGTACCGGGTCGATGGAACTTTCGCCAAAATATTTATCCTGCAGTTAAATATATATAAATATATATAAAAAAAACCACCAGGAATGCATTTCATTATCTATTGTAATATGTTTTTGTGACATTCCGCAGAAAAACAATTTGCGAATTGAAATAATCGTAACACAAATATTAATTTGTTATTACCTACATATTACATGGCAATAATAAATTGTATGAATTTCCGACAAGGATTCATCAAATTCATATATTGCAGATAACGTATTATTGTATAGACATAGTAATAATACAACTTCCTTTAATCTAGACGGAAATTAGAAAAAAATAATAATACGGTTTTCGTTTCAAAGTTTATACCCGTCATATAGACAAATCGATTTTTAAACCAGTTATGAAGGAAAGATATCACTTTCTGTTCGCTTGTACAACGTATTCATTTATAATTCAGTTTTAAATAGTTTAAACGCGAACAATGCAGCAGTTAACACTTGAAAATCTTCTAAAATGATTAAATTAATTTCGTTGTGTTAATAGTGAAACATTTAAATTATACCATTATTTACGTTTTTATTATTTTAATTGATACAATTTAAAAATTAAACCCATTTATTAATTATGACTACAGACTGTATAATAATGTTATACTTATAATAATTTAATTTTAGTGTAGTATCTAAGCAATGGACATTGAACGTAGAACCTTGTTGCCCAAAAATATCATATAGTAATTTTTAAATTACATCGTCTCAGAAAGTATAGTTTAATGTTTTAAGAAGATTTATAATTTAACGACAGTTTAAAAAAATAACTGCAATATTAGGATTAGGATAATAATTCATTTTTTAACCTACATTTGTTTGCTGAGGTGTTCTTTATTCTTAAAAAAAAAAAAAAAAAAAAAAAAAAAATACTATGCATATCATTTACATATTATAGTTTTATTTTATTAGATGTCTTAAATGTTTAATACCTTGATACCTTATTTATAAATATTAATATTAACGAAAGTAAAACACAAAAATTAAAATATGTTTATAACCAGTAAACGTGTTTTGAGGTGTTAATCAGAATGTTAATATTTGCCTCTTGGTTACTGTTGCTTTACTTTATAAAATAAAATAATTTTTTGATTTACTTTTTTTTAGATCAAGCCAATTATAGGTTTTTTTTTTAAAAAAAAGTGTAAAATTATTCAATGAAATACGTATGTTTTAAAAGTAAAAGTGTGAAATTTATATTCTATATAGATAAACTACATATTATATTCATACTGTAGTGATGGTGTGGGGTGTTAGATGGTCTCATTAACTTAAAAAATCTAAAACACAGAAACAAATAATAATGTTATATTGTCTAATTCGTAAAAATCACTGATACCGCGGTGACAGCTCGCGGCACACTGAGTACTGACTATTATATTATTATAAATTTATAATACAATAATGAATAATACGAGTATAAAATAAAATAGATAAACCGATGTATATCAGGATATCGGAATACCGAAGTAATTATCTAACTCAAAACTTCATAAGTCATAATCGATACTACAATACTTATGAATTAATAAATAAAGTTTTGTAATATTGATTATCACAAGAAAAAGATAAAAGTAATAAAAATAAACACATTTGCGAATCAAGTATAGGACTAAACTTGAACATCCCTAAGGAAATTAATGTGAAATACTCCATTTCAATATTTCCGAAAACCGAAATAAAAACTTGAAGAACATAATTTAAATAATTGCCAATACAAATAAAAATAAAACTCATGAATTACGATACTTAATATAATTCAGAAGTCAAATCTGTTTATAAAGTAATAGAGAAGAACAGATTAATATCGCTTTAATTAATAATCAATCAATTTATAATTTTTTATACGATTCAATAGTACTAGTATAAGTAAGCAATGAAAAGATGGTCATAACTCATAAAATTAGTGTTATAATATTATTCATAATAATTATATTAAGAGTTAACCTGGTTGTTAATTATAGCTCATGGATATAGAATTAAAAATAAAATATCATCTATTCATACCTGGATAATACAAGTATAAATTATAAATCGTATCTCATATACTTGCTGAGTGCTGACTATACGAGTACCTACATAAAAAATCTAAGACCTATACCTACTGAACTTTTGAAATAGTAAATAAAATAGAATAATTAATCTCAAATATGGTTGGCCTTGAATATTTTAATAATTATTGTTTTTAATTCTTATATACAACCCGATTGATCTTTTGTTTTTTCTGTTAATTTAAATTAAAAATATTCAGTAAAAACGCATAATATGGTAAAATGCCTAAATTTGTGATATGACTAATATGTCAATCTCTTCAAACTTTTTTTTTTTAGGGGGGGGGTCAATATAAAAATCAGAAAATGTTTTTAAAAATGCATGGATTTGAATAATAAGTATAGGTACATAATATATAATTTAATTACGTGTTATTATACCTAACTCATTTCTTTTTTAATTTCATATAATATTTTAGAGTAATGTGCATGTGCAGCAGAATGAATGAAATAAATGAATGCATGAGGCAATAATATATATTATTATTTTATGAAGAAATGAAAACATTATTTTTATTTTTTTTAATTAACCTAAATAATTAAGTGATACTTTTTCTGTCTTTCACATGTGACTGTAAATAATCTACAGGAAATGAACGCATTATATTTGTTATTATAATTTATTAGGTATATAATAATATATTATTGTTATGGTATTGCTACAATAAATTATTTTTGTTTTTCGATGTGGACATAAATATTAATTATGATTAGTTCAAAATGTTTATAACGTTGATGACAGTTTTCATTATTTCGTCCAACTGTAATTTAAATACTACGACTAATACAGTATTAATGGTCTCTTAAGTACAATAAATACAGATTTTATTATATTCGTATTACATATTTATTTAGTTGTGGAATTCTGACCGGTTGATTTAATACTTATAATAAATTTATAACAATAGAATGCATTTTATTTTGTGTTTAAGGAATACTGTTAATAAGTAACTTTTGATGCAAATTCATTTCAAAATTCCTAGAGTATCAGTAATTATTATTTTGCATTCTATACTTATTGCATATTTTTTTTTTTTTTTTAGTTTATTTAATACATTTAAAAATTCGTTAATTATATTGTAAAAAATATGTCATGTAAAAATATGAAACATATTGATTGGAGTAAAATTTATATTTCAACTTGTAAATTTTTCTAATATTTTGACAACACGTCAAGCAATGCATGAGTAAGCTTCAATAATATTTTCAGATATTTAAATCCAAAATTGCCAATTTTATCAAACATTATATAGATAAAAACGAGAATTTTAGGAAATATTCAAAGTTCTATATTTTGTAAAAAATAACGTAACGGCTCCAAAATTCTATCACGTGTATAATATACGAGTAGTATCTATGTGAACAGCCAAAAAATTTTTAAAGGTTCTATGTTTAAAATTGCCTGAGTTATCGTAAAATATTGAAATCGAATTCGTCATAATTTCAGTTATCATTTAAGTTTGTCATCATTTTTTGGTCGTTGTTTCTATCGCATAGGGTCAATTTTGAGAAATTCGAATAATGACTTAAATAAAGTACCTACCAACTTCATCCACTTTCCAACCGGAAACATATATGTTATTCGTGAAAATCAGTGCATTATATCGGAAAAAGTATTTCAGACATAGAAAAAAAAAAGAAAAAGTAAGACGTAAAACCAATACATTTTTCGTTTCGCTCAAAATCTGAAATATTTGGTATATTACGTTTTACGTGTATATTAAATTTTATTAATTATAAATTCGTAATATTTTTAGTTCTATATAGCTTATATTAACTATGTAGAATTTTGCTTTTATATAATGTATCGCAAACTAAGGTTTACGTGCTCGTATACTATGAACTATTTTTTTTTTTTTTTTAAATATTTCGCATTACACTTGTACAATTAATTTTAACAATAATATTGTTCCAGATAAGCGAAATATTTGCAAACGACACCTGGCGGATATTATAAAATAAAATTATTTAGATATTTTATTTTTTATAAAGTAGGTACACTATATAATTTATTTTAAATTACCGGTATCATTTGGTTACTGGTTAAATTTAAAAACTGTAATTTCACGGAACAAAATAATTATCGTGCATTGCGTGCAATTTAATTTCGTTTGGACAATTCTACATGGAGTTCGAGCACGTAATGAAGAAAATCGTCTTTAAATTTTATAATATGCCAATATGGCGATAATTATATCAAAATATAATATAATATCACTACAACTGTCAACTATACATAATATTATTATTATTATTATTTACGGTGGGTGGGGGTAAGGAGTACAATATTAGCGTTAAAACGGGCTGCGAACGCGTTTACCTTGAGATGTACCGAAAACGAGAAAACGACGACGGACGAAAACGCATATGTGTGCCGGCGGCCCCAATTGTCCGACAAACGCCACGGGACGCGAAAATACCCACGTTGCCGATTTTATATTTCTACCCGGCGGCTAATTCGTATATTGTTGTATTCAGTTAAAACTGTATCGACAACACCGCCATTGTTGTTATAAACGTTTCCGTCCGAGAAATACAAAAAAAATCACGTGGCGATGCGAACCATCTGATTCCATCACGAACCATTTATTTCATTATGTGTGGGTAGTAAGTAGACCTTTTTGGGTTAGGTTTTTGGTTACCACGAAGAACGGGGTAGAGTTTCAAAGAGGTAGAGACGTATTTTAAGTTTAAAAAATGAAGTGGATGTGGACGCGTAAAAAAAATATAATGATAACTAACGATATAATATATATATTTTTTTTAAATTTCAACGCTTAAACTGCAGTTATAGTGGAAAAATTTGAATAGCGTTTTTGTTTTTTTTTTTTTATATATATTATATCGATCCAGACTAGCGGAATTGATCATGTGATGAAACAATCATCGTAAAACGATTATTGTTATTTTTTGTTATGTTTATGTTACACATATATGTTAATAATGTTAATATTACACATTTTTACAGCTGAAAATCGCATCGTATACATTACTGTATTTGTTACACTTTTATTTTAGACGTATAAAATGTAAAAAAAAATTACGATAATTGGTAATTATTGAGATTTTTTCCATAATTTTACACCATTGTTATGTACAGTTACGCAGTACATTGGTAATATTTGTATAACTCGCGTACCACGTCGGTTCAGAATGTTTATTTTGTATGCACATCGCAGTGTGATACTGTGATCACAATTTCGGTTTGAGATAAAAGGTGGAAATTACTGCACGCCGTTCCGATAACGTGAAAATCTGCAGACAAATCACTGCGTGGACGTTTCCGATATTTTCGTAAACGTATATATAAACTCCTCGTTTTTGTTACAACTTACAAGCTCTTCGTTTATCCGCGGGATAAAAAATTTCAAAAAAAATCGTAAACGTTCGACCTCGCACATAAATAATACGCGGGCGCGCGCGCGTGTGTGGGACATACGCGGAAAACGTATTCTCACAGGCGTTTATTATAGAGTTACCGAGGTACGATAATGATTTATTATTCATGTGTTTATAATATTGTTGTTATATTATTGTTTACCTATAACCGCGTGACGAAATACTACTATACGTAAGTACGATTGCGACGATGACATTTTTTTTTTTTTTTTTTTTTTTTGCGCGAATCCGAGTACAGAATAATATTACTTGTTACGATAGTTTCGTACCGCATATAATATTCGAAAAATAAAACTGTCGACGAGAGCCCATCCTAAATATGCGTTTATAATGTACCTATATTATACTATATTTATAATAGGCCGTTTGTGACGCAACGAGAACGTTAACGCATGTTGACGTATACCTAGGTATAACGTATCGGTCGTGGTAATCCGTACGGATATACATTGTTTTTTTTCTGAGTATTGTTCGAAAACGTCCGCCGGATAAAAGTATATAATATAATATTTAAACATGTGTATTTCGCCTATATTATATACGATATGTCGAAATCACGAGTTTCGTGTTTTGTCGATTTATCGATACAACAAATCGTGTTATAAATATTATAGCTACATATATTATAATACGCGTCATATTATTATAATTTTCCGTGGAAATCGTTAAAACGCGGTTACAAAATGCGTGTATAAAATAATAATATATATTACGCGTAATTTTGAAATATTTTCGCGCGCGCCTTCGCAGCCACAAATCACAATAACGTGAAACTAGGTATACCTATACACCGCAACGTTGTTGCCGAGAAAAATATCAATGCGTACACGTACACATAATTTTATTATTATTAAGTACTGATTTACAATAGAAAAAAAAACGAGAAATAACGTGTGCGCGTATATATTTTATAATATAATAATTTATACACTAGGCATATTATATTATTTAGTAATAACTAATATGCAAATGATAATATATCGAATATCACAGCGAATACTAAAACAATAGGTTTTTATTACGATAACGGCGATGACGTAATAAAATATTCGTCCGATTAGAAAAAAAAACTGTATTATAATTTATAATAATATATTCATTATTGTTTATTATATCCTATATCAGCAGCGCTTACCTTAATTGGATTCCGTTTAACCGATGGAATATTGAAGTCGTTATCCTCACGGCGGATTTATAAACAACTGTCGACGATTTTCATGAAAGTTGGACGATTATGGACGTGCTTTCCACATTCTTATACCTATAAACAAATCGATTTAAAACAAAATGTAATTAATGTTATTCGCTTTTATACAAATAAAAATAAGAAAGTCTTTAAAAGTCATTTTTTCGTATATTATATATGATAATATTTATTACAAAATATTAAAACGTCGTCTTAATATATGTTTGATGGATAAATCGCGCGATTTCGTGGTCGTTTAACGTTTAAGTCTCCGAAAGACGCGAGTTTTTCAAAATTAAAATTTATTATAAATATTTCGTCTAATCCCTCGAAAAAATAAAGAATAAAAAAATATTAATTAAATATATATTATTACGCGAAGAGTTATATATAAATATATACATAATTATATGTTACGGTTTAAAACAGATCGATAGACAAGATTGCAGTTTCGTCCGCGTTATACCGACCGTGGTGAATTAAAAATAAATTAGGATATAAATCATTGACCTAGCACGATGAAATATACAAGAAAAAATCTTTTGGTTTATAAGGTCGAATCAAGTTTAAGAATATTACATTATTATACGTATATTATATACGTGCGGTAATAAGAATACGTATAATATGGTCAAAATCAATTATTTTAAAGGATTAAACAAACTGGAACATAAATAAAATATTTAAAATATCAGAAAACTTTAAATACACGTCGTCGTCTTGCTATACAGTATATTGCAACACGTCGTGACCTCAGGCGTTGGGATAGGCATCGTGTGATAATAATAATTCATATAGCATAAAATACAATACGAACAATATATAAAATTTTAATATTTTATTATGTAAGACGTACTCGTATATGTAAACGGTCGGTTGTGGGCTAATGGTGTATTATATTATAATTATTATTAAATATCTGTTATGTATTTACTATTTGCGTATTACGATATATAGAAAACCGTTCTGAATATTAATAATAATAATTCACGCGATACGCAATTATTTCCAGTGACGATTTTTATACAATATACAACCTATAAAAGTCTAAAAAGTGCAACAAACGAAATCGCGTTTTATGGAATAATAACAATAATATTATATACCGTGGTAATTAAAACCGAAATCGTAACTAACTCGCGAAATACACGCTCGCGCATAACATTACGGGCATTATTATTATTACTTTTTTTTTTTTTTTTTCATATGTTATTTTATTGCTGCATTTTTTATGGACCGTGTTTAACTAACGCATTTTTCAGTTTAAAAAACAAAAAAAAAAAAAAAATCGTAATTATCAATCCCTCGCGTAACGCGCGTTCTCCGTGCTCACGACGAAAGGAAAAGTATTATAAAAAAAATAATAATAATAATTTAAAAAAATAAAAATAACGCGTTATTAATTATGTATATATAAAATAATAATGAAATATCGTAACGATGATATACATCGCACGCGCATAAAATCATACGACGCGTAAATATACTACACACAATATAATATTATTGTTTTCGTGCCGCCGCGATCGTCGGTACACGCGCGCGCGACCGCAGCGAAAATTTCTCCGCGGTTTCACGCGATAATCCTCGATCGCGCGTCGTTTTACGGAGGAGAAACATAAATATTAAATACATCGCTTTTTAATATGACGTGTTGCGTACGAATATTATGTCGTCTGCGTTCGGTGAACGACACGCGATACGTTTATTATTATCGTGGTGCGAAGTAAACAATGGGAATAATGAAAAAAAAAATGAAACGAAATGATTTTTATCGTCATTCGCACGCTGCAGGCGTGAAAAAATATGATTTATGATGATTTCAAATTGATCGAAATGTAACTGAACACGTTTGAGTAGATAAAATTAAAATTCATTAATATTTAAAAAAAAAAAAAAAATTGCGCGTGGTAAAAGGTAAAAGTCGAGAAAATAGTTTTTTTCACGCGTTTTTTTAATGCGTTTTTTAATGCGTTTTGTATTTTTTTTTTCTTACAGTGTAATTTTAGGTTTTCCGGTTCATATGTGCACTATATATTGACTAACCCTAGTAAAATAATATTTTAATATTCATGACGTTATTATTTCTCGCGTACAATAAAATAGGTAATAATATTATATATGGAACACCGCACGCGGTAGGAAAGCGAAAGTCAGACGACGACCAGAAGATTCTTCTGCAATACTTCTACATAATATAACACAGAATCGTACGGCAAGGTATGCCGATTCGGACATTTGGCGCCCGCGGTATGTGTGTAATATGTGTGTGTGTGCGCGCACCCATTATCGATGAATTATTATGATTATTAATTTAAGGACGACAAAACTCGACGGATCCGCTTCGGGCGGATTTCGCAAAATTCACATCACACTACATTATAACACGCGTATTGCGTTATGACTTATGACTGTCTGATGCGGACCCGGTGTATCACGTTTATGGTCAGGCATAATGGATTTAAAATAATTCGGGGTGGTTTTAAATTTAATTTATTTAAAAAAAAAAAATTTAATCGGTTTGGTTTCAGTCCGTTTCGATCATATACACGGTACACGGAAGATTAACTGTACCAAAATCGCACACAATTAATTCTAATATAATATCTTGAATGTATGATTTTATATAATATAATAATATTTATTACGACGCGTGTTGTCGAATTTTGAATCATTTTTTTTTTTTATACTCATCAAATCACGTCTATAACGTTTGAATTACGAGTATATTTACAAATATAGAATATAGATTTCAAATTTTGTTACGCGTGTAAAACAACGAAACGCGGAGAGACCAATTTGTATACGTTTATAATTATTACTCATATACATGCATGTTTAATTTACAAATTTTCAACATTAATTTCTTTTTCTACGCGCTTTAATTTCGTGTATTTTCGTATAAAATCGTATACAAAACGTTAAGACAAATTGTTGTTTTACGCGTAAATTTTGGAAAGTGATAGAGAAAATGAACGAAAAAAAATATATGTATATATTTGAATAAATATTCGTGTTTCCCACAGTTATCTATGTATTTTAAGGCCCCGCGAGTTAATGTAGTTCGACTGAGTCATAATAATATAATATATATAAGCGTTGTAATACAGAAAAGTCATGTTCGAAATCTCGAATTCAAGTATACAAACACATTAATATTATTATTATTATTGATATTTTGTATCACATTCATCGACTGTATTGTGTTTTCACGTGGGTAAGCTTTCGAGTAAAAACATCGATTTTCCATCATTATATTGTAACTATATATTATATTATATATAGATATTTGATATTTGATTATAAATTGAACTATAAAAACAATAGAAATCGTGTAGCTTAACCGTGTGAATCACTAAAATAAATATAATATTATAAATTATATTTAAATATTATTATATATATATATTGGTAGGTATATATAACACACGGTGTATTCGAATTTCGGATCCATTAAACCCAATTCAGGATTTAGATTAAAGTATTAAAATAATATATAATAATATGTAGATATAGCCAGATAGGTGTGGTAATCGTGAACTAAACTTTTTAAATAATTTTCATAAACACGTTCACGTTTGATTTTCACAGTATTCTATATTAAGATATAACGTATTATTTATTTTCTCAGTGTCCGCGAGGTAAATATTTTCATTGTGTATAAGGTATAAACCATAACGTGATATTATGCGAAAAAACAAATGTATCGACATCGACGTAAATACTATTGTTTCGTAATTGAAAATATAAAATTGAAATTACATTTCCAGTACTTAAACGCGCAATTAAACATTCAAACTTGCGTATACGTTTGCGGTTATCGGTAATAATTATATACTTTATAATTAATACAACATAATAATATATAGATCGAACAAAGTGCGTGGTGACAATGTGATATTGTATATAGTATAAGTATAACTTATATTAGTAAGTTTCCATCAATTGAACAGTGATTGTTATATTATTATTATTATTCACTGGCAATTAAATTACGGCAAGAGAAATAACATGATAATATCCGTTCGTTATATTATTCGTCTATATTTCTATTATGTATAAAACAAAAATGTATACAATTTCATGTCGTGGGTTATTACACGCTTGAACAAACGTATTCGTGTAGAATATATAATATGTTAAATCGTAAAAATATATTAAAATATGGGAGTATAATAACTAAATTAAAGTAATTCACTTGCATCCAGTATTCCAGTGATACAAATTCGTGTAACACGTTATATCCATGTAAATTTATATAAAATTTAATATATCAACCAAATTTTAATTATTTATTTATTTAGACTTTAAAAATTAAAACTATACAACATAATTATTCATCATAATATTACAGTCATAAGTATTACATTAGAAATTTGATTATTAGAAAATTAAAATAATAGTACCATATCTTTTATTACACGTTTTAACGCTTAATCTAATAACGAAAAAAAAACGTAAGTATACCTAAATTAATTATTTAAATGTATTAATGCAATAATGCTATTAATGTATTATGTATATGTATAAAAACTTAATTTTTTTTCGCGTTGTTTATCTGAAAGCTGAAACAAATTTTTATCGTATTTAAGTATGTATCCATAATTTATATTATAAACCTGTACGCCTGAACGATGTATAACGCGTATGTTAGATACTATAGATAGGTACATCTGCGTAATAGTTTTTTCCTAAATGTAAAAATGAGAGAGATTGTTAACTTATTTTAATTTTAGTAGAACAAGTTAGCACGATTAACAACAAAAAAAAATTAAAAAAAAAAAAAAAAAAAATTATAAACACTACGTTTAAAAATTAATTAATTAAAAAAGTGATTACTATTATAATAAATAACAAAACGAGAAACCAACGATTTAATGGGTATAAAATCGCAATTTTATAATTAAGCTTTTTCGAAGGTTATATACGTTAACACAAAAAATAACCGTATGAAAACTCGTTTTTGATCAAGTCTATAATCTACGCATTTATATATACAAGTATTATATACTTATATGTCAATTACTATACTATATTATTAAATTAATACTATAATACACTAAATTATATTAGTATACTATATGCATAATATATTATTTCGTATACGTAATATATCTTTTAATTCGTTGATGCGAATGACGAGGAATAAACGTTTCTTAATTCATTATACGAACAAAACATTTTCAAGAAGTGGATCAGCAGCCAATTTCAAGCCGATAGAAAATTTGAATATCACTAAATTCAAATATAAAACAATAACAATATCTTGTGTTTTTTCGATTTTTCCCTTTCTTTTTGCATTAGTATTGTCAGCAGCAGATAGTAATCATCATTGACAGTTTATATTTATGGAAAACAAATGACGGAAATCAGTAATTATTATACTAATCGTAGGTGTCATTGTGCAGCAGAACACGCATCAAGTCGATGTAAGTGAATGTGCAACAAATATAACGATAATAAATACATAATAATAATAAATAAATATAACAATATAACACGATTAGTATGCCATAAAACAGCAAGTGAATAATATTCGTTTTAATATCGCGATAAAATATTTTGATTAAAAAGTAAAAATTAATTTTTAAATTAAATTTCATTAAAATATCTTACTTTTATTAACTGAAGTTATGTATTATAATAGTTATCAGGTATCAACTTTTAAATAAAATTAAAATAATAATATCGTGGTATAAGTAACGTGGTCGCTCAGTCGCTGTCAAAGAAAATCCAAGTTCGAAATATATTAGAAACGTATAAATTGCAACAAAAGTTTATTAGAATGAAATGAACGTGCATAACATCGAACAATAATAATATTGATTATGTTTGCGATCAAAAACCAAGAATGATTTTTGCCGTATAAATATGTATTACCTATAATGACTACATAATAATATGTTATATTGTTATATATCGTTAAAGGTTAGAATTATTAGTATAATTTTGATTTATTGACGACGTTTGTAAGTATATAAATAATAATAATAATAATAATGATAATAATAAAACGATTTCCAATATAATATGAACTTTTTGTGTCCACAAATAAATAATATACCCATAATAACATGCTCGTTACGACTATCGCGTAAAATAATTAATTGCAATTTAATGTTTGAAATACGCAAATCGTGAAAATAACATTCTTGTTTATTTCCATTCTCCGCACGTCATCGTTTATATTAACAATTTTAAATATAATTTTACGTCTGTGTGCGGATATTTTATTGTGTGTACCCATAGGATATTTAATTTTTTTTTTTTAACCACCTCATTATTGTGATTTATAGTTAATATTTTTTTATCAAGATCTTTAATTCATAATAAAACAATATTACCATTATTATTATAACATACTTATAACGATCATTGTACATTAAAAAAAAAAAAAAAATAATAATAATATATTATCATTTATTTCCTATTACATATTATTTAGAATTTCAGCTGTCATTCGTTTGTGAAATAATCATGATAATTATGAAATTAACTGTCTAAAAAGTAAAAATTCACATGTGCACAGTGTTGTGCAGATGGATCTATATAATATTATATAATTTGTTGTTTCCTATATTATACGCGTGCGATATCTCTATAACACGACTGTCGCACAACACATGTGTTACCAAAGTTGAAAGGTTAACTAATAACCATCGCTAACCTGCAGTATTATTATATGCGATTGATGATTTGAATAGCAACCACGGTTGTTTTATGCGCGGACTTTTTTGAAATGTAATATTTCAACATCAATAATATTAATTGTAGTATACGGCGTGTGATACGACACACGAGTATATTGATACAATGATACATTGATAAGCGTATGTTTTAATACGGTAAATCATACGAGACGGAATACCATAACAATCCGGAAAGTAGGAACAGTTGTAGACACGCGGTGGCGTCACGAATTTTTCTTCTATAAGGTATACACCGCTATATAAACATATTTATAATATAATAATATATATTATTATTATGTCTATCCGCCCACCGGTACAGTTGAAAATATATAATAATAATATATAATGGACGTTATTTCTCAGAAATTAAAATCACTGTTTTTACAATAAACTTCGAATCGAAAAAAACGTATGTTATCGTACGGGTCACCATATAAATCAAATACCTAATGAGTAACGATAATTGACCATGGGATCTTACAGATATTACCTATAATAGTAGAAGTACTCGTATATTGTAGATTTGTAGGTACTCCGACACTAGAAATATTTAAATTACCTTCCGAAAATTAACTTTATCCCATCACCGATAAAAGGATTTTAATGAATAATGATCTATTACAATAATGGATATTATGTTATTATATAATAATAATATGATGATATTGCGACGGGAAACGAATTATATTTTAATATTGTAATTAAGTCGTAGGATGATGATGATATGTGGTGTAGAGCTTATGTCGAACTAGCGATAGAGATGATGGATTTACAAAAAAAGATCAAAGATCAGATATTGATTTTATAGACAATGCGATGACGGACAACGTGTTGATATTTTATGATCGATATGACATACGAATTAATAATTATACGTATACTTATACCTATATATGCAAGTTTAATTTATGAATAACCAGACATCTGGAAACGAAGATAAATTGATAAGGACATATTCTCGGATTATAATAATTCTTCGATCTCACTTAATAAATTGCGAAATTTCATTCTTCAATATTTTTAATTAGGCATATAATTAATATTATTTATTGCAGTGTGTACATTTTTAATTTAAATATTATAATATTATGTCGAATATAACTGCAGACCTGCAGTATCAGATAGATTATTTTTAGTTAAAAAAAAAAAAAACGAAATTAAAAGTAATAAATAGGTATATATAATTATCAGTGGCGTATTTAGTGGGGGTGCAGGGGGTGCATTGCACCGGGGCCCCTCAATTATGTCATATGCAAAGGGCCCCCAAATAAGAAACCGAAATTCATATTTAAAAAGTATACCAATATAAGTAATAATAATTATACCAAATTAATATAATATTGGTAATAATAATTAATAAATAACTAAAATTATGTTTGACTTGAACTTCAAAATTAAATTGCAACAAAAATATTTTAATAAAATTAATACTAATTAAAAATTATAAATTTGTTGATGTTTTAGTTTTATTACATTATTATTTTATTTTAAGATTAGATTTTAATTAAGATTTAAGAGATCTAAAATTTTGAATTAGGGGCCCCAAAATCTGCTGCACCCCGGCCCCTTAATACCTAAATACGCCACTGATAATTATAATACTTTGATTGCAAATTTGTTTTTAAAAATGTTTACTATAAATTAAATACTCATTTTCATTAAATAAAATTTACATTTACGCAATAATACGTTAAACGTAATTATTGTTATTTATAATAATATGGCAAAAATAATAAAACGTATACCTATTTCATTTCAAATATTTGTCTGTATGCCAATTTTATAATTCATATTAAGTATATTTATTTTTTTAAAGTCTTATAATAAATAAATAATAATAATAAACAATTACTCACGTAAATCAAAGTTTATATTGTATTGAATAAATACCTATATATATATATATATATATATATTCGAAATAATAACATTATAAAATATGAAGAAAAAGTGTATACAAGAACAAAATATTATATACCATAATGAATATAATATTATAATGTTTTATATTATATTAATGGAATTAAATTTGTTTGTTTTGTAATCTTTGTATCTAAAGTATAAAGAATTTGTTGGGCATCCGCGTATACAAAGACAAACGCGAATTTCAATATCTATACGTATAACCGAATTATATAATAATATAGTATTATGTGGATACTAGATACCTATACCACGGTTATCGACAGTATAGTTATAACCGCGTTACATATTATACTGATAATACGATGATACGGTCGTGGCGGTTGTTCAAAATAACGATTTCCAATTCGTGTGGTCCGTCAGACACGCGACGACGTACGTATATATTATGTGCAAATGTACAATACGAATGATCAACGGTGGATATAGATCGCGATTTACGCGCACGATCGTTACGTCCGCCCCCGACCAGTAGTAGTGTCGGGTGCCGATAAAGTCGTGACCGGCCCCGCGGAAGGACGGGATCACATCTTCGACGTCGTAATATTTGTTTACGTTATAATATAATATACGTACAAGCACGACAAAAGCGGCGGCAAATAATAATATATAATGCGAATTTAACAACTCACGAAAAACGTATGTTGTTGTTGTTGTTGTTTTTTTTTTTTTTTTTTTTGCAATTTTCGACGAGATAATTTCGGTCAGACGCGTGAGAAAAAGTTTACGTCATATACTATCTAGAAATAATTGTGATAAGATGCGTGCGCGCGTCTCAAAAGAAATTAAAAAATAAAGTAAAGACGCTCATCAATCATCGTAACGCCTTCGAAATTTAATTAATTCAAAATATTAAAACCGTTCTTATATTGTGTTGGTACATTTTATTAATGATATTTTTTATGTAAATCAGTGGAGTTTAGAAAAGCGAACAAAGTTTTCTGTCCTAACCTGTCCACGAAAAATTAAGATTTTAAAATGCGGTTTATTTAAATCACTACGGTTAAGCTATGAATTATAATAATATAATATAAATAAATAAAAAAAAAATTTTAATTATGCGAAATTTGATTTTTTATAAAAAAAAAAATGTAGACGACTTCAGAATTCTTGGTTTCATTAAGATGCAATTTTTGGACATTTAATTGAAAAATAAAATATTATTATTGTAATTATTGAAATTTCAAATTATTAAATCATAGAATGCCAATATCAATTTAATCGTAATAATAAAATTAATAATACCATTGAGTATAGATATTAGATAGTATAATATAATACTCAATAATACTTTTATTATTACTATAATTTATTAGTTTATTTATTATTTAATATTTTTATTTATTTATTAGGTAATAAATCGACCGATATTTATATTTTTTGCAGCTATAAAATTGTGTTATCACTTGGAGACTTTGAAGTTTGAGAGTATATTATAGATGTTGACAATATGAATATTTTGCACGCCATGTAATAAAATATGATACGATAAAATAAAATAATGACTTAGAATATTTAATTATTCAATTGAATAAAAAATATTGTGAAAAATTTGCAATCTCGATAAATAGTAATAATAGACGTTAACGAATTAAAAATGTTCATAAAAATTTTAAATTAGCTATCTGCGAATTTCTCATAATTAAAAATTAAATATTATTTATTTATGAATTTTATATTTTTTAAATGTTATAAAGGCAATAATATAATCCATAATCTATTGTTAATAATTTGAAAAACAATCGCGTTTAAAAATCTTAATTAATCATAGAAATAATGCAAATATCTGGGATATTCTGTATAAGTTGTATAAGATCAATAAACAATAATACTATATAAGAATCTAGGTGATTTTCTGAAAACCTAATACATAGATAAAATTATTTAAATAAAACGATTATTTTATATTATTGCACTCTACTGTGGAGTTATGATGTGACATCTAAAATCAACCACTGTTTAAATTGTTTAAAACTTAAAATAAAAACGTTTTTTTTTATACGAAAAATGGGTAAAAAAATTTCTTATCTTTCTTTGTTAGGAATCGAATTTAAACGATAAAAATAATAGTTTTTTTAAGTTATTCTTCACAAAAACATTAAACAATTGTCTATTTAGACGTAAACTAATTTTCGTGACACGATCGGGGTTGGAAATTTGACAAATTGTAATATTTTATAATAGAATATATACCTATATAGTATATAGTTATATCTCATATATTATATAAAAAAATCAATTATCTTTATAACATAATCATAAAAGAAGAACCTTGAAACCAAACCGACCTTGAATTTATATATATTTAATGTATTAACTAATTTTAGTAAAATCTATTACACAACAATAATAATATATTATAGTTAATTTATAAATCGAATTTATTATCGATCGTTTATATTATTCGTGTCCCCTAATAATACATATAATAACTTGAATAATATACAAATAAATATTATTAAGTACGCTTTATATTAATTAATAAATATGTAATCGGTGCAAGGTTAGTTTAAAAAATATCGGTATATAATTACTCGTTTACGTTCAATAATAATGTGTACGTAATAAATAAGTCCGAAATAGTGAAATTTGTTTTAAACGCGATATAATATTATATATTTTATTTATATTGGTATATACACGTATTAATTTTAACACTGAGAACGGAAAATCATAAAATATTTCGTAATTTTTAAATTATTAATTCTATACGATTTTCTCGTAAAAAATAAAAACCAAATGAAAACGCACATTTTTGGCTATCGATCAAGTTACAACAATATAATATTATACGGACGCATAATAATATATAATATTAAATTATGCACCAAGAACACCATATCAACAAGTGTGCACAGAATTTCGAAAAAAAAAAATACAAAATTGAATATTAACGAACACGCGGTTGGCTATAATAATAATATTATGCGTTATTGTAATAACGAACGTGTGAATTCAGAATATAATCAGAAAAGTTAAAAATCATATTTTTAACGTCAACGACGAGCGACTGAAATCACCGCGACTATTATTATACGGAGTGTATGTTATGGGCGCGATTGTTTTGATGGAAATTTCGATTCGATTGATCGACGACGATACCTATACAATAAGAGATTTGCATTTATGACGTTATGTTATATACATAACAAATAAAACGACGTATAATCATTTGCCTCCACTGTAATAATTTGTATTATTGGTGCATTATTTAGTTTCACTTTATGTATCGTATCTTATCCGTCATAATATATTTAGTAGTAATAAATTAATAATAATAATAATAATAATAATAATAATAATAATAATAATAATA
>JAIUCT010000001.1:13155018-13251053 GCA_021307375.1 Tetraneura akinire
TAATAATAATAATAATAATAATAATAATAATAATAATAATAATAATAATAATAATAATAATAATATACTCTTTCCTCTCTGGCGTACAATAAAATTAGTCGATGGTCGTATAAAATAATACATTTTTTACCACCGTCGTATACTATATATATATACGCATGTATATTGTGTATATAATGTGTACATTGTGTTCAGACACACAATGAAAAACCAATTTTGTAGACTTTGAAATAATCTATATTAACCCGTCGAAGTGTATATATATATGTATATGTGTGTGTATGTATATAAATATGAAATAACAAATGTATATACGTACCTAATATATTACAAAAATATAATAGACTACAAAAGATTTTTTTCGACGTTAATTTTTGCGGCCACGACCGCAAACGGAAAAACGATGCCAGAAACTTTAAGTTTTTAACCGCATGCATATTTACTATATAATCCTAAATCGCGTTTATATTACACTCGTAACTGCAGTTTTTCCAAACACGAAAATAACAATGAATAATAATAATAATAAACTAGAATGACCTACTTTTGTGGCTTTATATTATATCGGTTTACGAGTACACATATTATACTGTATATATGTACACGTGTGTGTGGAGGTATACACATTATATTTCAATTGCCTATCGTGTATAGACTTAATTTTTCTGAATTGTAAAATAGCGATTACAATACTCGTATATTATAGTATTATTATTTGTTACTAAGCTTTTTTTTCCCCCCCAGTGAAAGCGTCGTACACACAAATTCGGTTAGGTATACCGTTTGTAATAATTGTAAAACGCTTACCGCACAATGAAATTCGAAAAATATCGTCTCGAATTCTAATAATAATATATACTCGCAAACTATCAAACGGTTCTTTATGGAATGACGGAATGCTATTCGTTTATTAAGAAATGTTCAAGTTCAAATCGTTGAGTATAATTCACTAATGATTGTTGTGATGCGCATTTCGTAGCCATTATATTTTTTGCGGTGGCAAAACGAATAATTTTGATTTCTGGCGAAGCCAAAAAAAAAAATCTCAATTTTTTAATAATCAATAAAAATAAATCTTGCTACCTAAATGTTATTAATTTAAAATAATGAGGCGGCTACTAGCGATTACTAATTTACATAATACTGCAGTATATTAAACGTGAAACTATGAAAATAAATAATATAATGAATTTAATATTTAAATGTTATAAACTTAATAGGTACTTAAACAAACTAAATTGTACAAACCTAGTGGAGAAAATTATTGTAATTTTGGTTTGTTTGACTTTCGATTCCAAGAGAATTTGGCAATTGACCCGATAAAAGCTTCGCTGTCCCTATATTAATTATTATCATAATAACTCATTACATTTACATATTCATATATTATATGTTGGTTAGGTTAGGTTTATCTTTGACCATTGACACAAACTCCTGTTAATATGTTTATATTTGTTCGTTTTAATATGTTTATTGTAATCTATAGAACAACAGCATAATATTATACATTATACGACTGTGTAAGGGCAACGCGTTTATTTTGTTTCGAAATGTTTTGGAGGTGTGGTGTAACGATATGCACATAAACACATAATGTAGTAGGTATATAGAATAAACAAAACACGATTTATATTTTGTTTAAAAAAAAAAAGCGTTTATATTATTATTATTATTTCCATCGCCATTATAGATAATAAATATTATTGTCGGTAATCTCTGTATATACAGCCGTAGATATTATACCTAGGTATATATGGTATATAATATATTTTATATTCGATATATTTGATCAAAATAACAATATACAATTATTGAAAAGTGAAAACTTTTATCGAAATTTATTTCAAGGAACACGCCAGTATTCGATTTTTTTTCTCTCCCATGATTTTTTATGATTACCGCAATAATATATGTACAGGTATATAATATCTATATGATATTATGACCGTTTCAAACCGATAACGGACGAAATCAAATTTGCGGTGAACATTGTTATATTATAATTAGGTAGGTACACGCAAAAAATGTAGCCGAGCACCAATACATCATTTCAAATTCGTGGTTTACACGATAAAATCAATAAAATATACTTTTCTTTTCGATGAATTATGCATTTTCTATACTTAGACGTATGTATTATAATAATATTATATTAATATTTTATATTATTATACACTCGAAATTTTATTCACGAACGTAGAACTTATAAATAGGTTCTATTATTATTATATATCAATATATATTGTTGTCTAAATCGAATCTCTATTTTATTTTACGATTAGGTACCTATATAGCGCATCATCGTATTGTGTACTGCGGTATTTATACTTTCAAACGATTTTTATATTTTTCATTTTTTCCCAAATCGCGATCATGACGAAATAAAATATAAAATGCGAGTAAATTTCTATTAGTTAATACATTTTCTCCCATATTATATTCTTCTAAATTATTATACAACGAATATGACGTATAATATACATTATAGTATTATGCCAATCAACCAATGTATATAAAAGTTTAAATTATTTAGAGCCACGTGCAATTTTTGTTACCAGACGAGTGGTTTATACTTGCTAGAGTTCAGGCTAAACAGTAAGGCAGTAACCGTGGTTTACGACGGCATGATACCATTAAGATAACGAGTAATCTATATTTACATAATAATATATATTACGCGTCAATGCGTCACGCGTATTCATTATCAATATACGACATGCAACAGTGTGTCGTGTGATAACGGATTAGTGTTTATTATATTGTTTTATTGCAAAATCGCGAACACATCAAAACGTATTATTATAACGTGTATTGAAAAGTTTTTTTTACAATAATAATTATTATTATGAAACAGTTTTACGTTTTGCCGCACGTGTGACGTAGGCAATGGTCTGACCGTGGCGGATACCTATACTCGTATATATATTACACCACCTATACCTTATATGCAATTGGAATTATTTATTATAATTAATATTCGCGTATAAATTAATAACTATTTATTGTGAAATACACGTGCGAGTGAGGTGGATTGATAGAAATAAACAATGGATTTTTTTTTTTTTTTAAATAAATGCGTGGAGCGTAAAAAATCTCGGCCTAGCGTCCGTAGAAATACTAATAATAAAAAAAATATTGTACGAGTATATTACTGTATACCTAATATAAAAATAATAATATAATTATTATTATTATGCTCTCGGAGAATACGAATAACGAATAAAACGGTGTGAAAGTGGGAATTATTATATTTTATTTATTATATTCGTTCGTTTTTACCGTAAATCTATCTCAGTCCCATTGAAAATTATCACTTTGATATTATAACATATTATAATATAAAAAGCTGTACTATCTTCTGTACGCGCGAGCTATACAATTTTAAAATGATCACATAAACCGATACGAAATGACACCATAACTTTTACATTGTTTTTGAAATTCGTGTAATTATTTTAGTGTACGCGATAAAAATTATTATAGGTATCAATAAAGATTACAAAATATTAAAATAAACGTACACACGAGTGTATATAATAAAAGCGTTAATATATTATCGGTATAATATACGCACGATTTATTCATCGTATTTATACGACGTACGGAATTAACCTTTTCTAATATTTGCGCCGATTCGACACGATTGTCTCTTAATATTATCATAGTTATATAGTCACTATTATAATGAGATCCTTTCCATCGATATACGCGTGTATGATTATATTATATGTAGTTATTAACAAGGACTCGCGTATGAAGATAATTTTTTTTCTGATTTACAAATAAAATTCCCTTTCCCCCGAATTCAATATTGCATTATTCATTGACATCGCATAAAAAGTGTTTTATATTAAAAAAAAAAAAAAAAAAACCTGTACCTAGTCTTCTCGAACAGTCATCTTGGGAATAGTATCTATCGAATACAATAAAATGGACAATTCTACGAAATTACATATACCTATATATATTATATTATAACAGTCAGACACCGTTGCACCGATTTCGTATTTTATTATTAGTACTATTTTTGTATAGGATATGATATTATAAATTGTAATACACGAAACGATATGAATCAGCTTTATACGCCTATTTTTCCCGTCCGTGTATCGTTCGCCGTCTTTCTTGCAGTTTTGAAATGTCACCGTTTATCTCGCGAGTTATCACATATCACGTGCATATTATTATTATTATTATTATTATTATTATTTTTATTATGTTATATATACTATGTACACATAGATACTAATAATATTACGCTCTAGAATGGACGACGGTCGACCGAACAAAAACAATAATACCTATATATTAATAACGTCGATATAGTTAAAGTCGTGAAATTGTTCCCACGTGCCAATATGTATTTATAGAATAATTTATTGTCCTGTAATATTATATATATATAGGTACATTTTTTATCAAATGTATTTTAATCGTCATTTTAATTAACATATTGTTTAAATACGAGTCTACAATTTTTTATCGTTTTACAATGTCGGTATACGATTAGGTGCAATTACATGTGTAAATAATAAATCAAAGTATATTATTATCGAAACTTACTCTCTATTCGTAAAAATAATAGTCTTTACTTAGTCACTCGTCAAATTCCTGTTCTCATTCTTTACACTGTTGTTTACTTTGGTATTTCGTTTGGTATTTAATTAAGGCTCGTTTCCTCGTATATAATTTCTAATCTTCGCCTATCCGCTTTTCAACTGTTTTATTTTCATATTATATAGTTATTTTCTTTATTTCTTATTTCTTAACTGTCCTATAGGTAAATCACAAAATTAAAATTAATTAATAATAATAAATACAAATTTAACTTTAAATTTCGTACCTAGCCAATTAATTTTAATTTCAGAAAAAATCCTAAAAAGTAGATAAGATATACCATATACCATAGGTATATATTATCTTTATGATTATATACATATATAATTGTAATTTAATAATAAACATATATGATAAGAACAACCATTCCATAATATTATTATAAACCTATAGTAGTATAGTCTAAAGAGATAATCTCTAGATATTTTCACTTTTCATATGCATAATTTTTAACCTCTAAAATTATAAATCACTAACCGGTAACTATTAATCATATTTTAAAATAAGAATATAAATATTTAGTGATAAGTTTAACGCTTTTGTATAGACAAAACATACAAAATTGCAACATTGGATTTGTTTTTTGTTTATTTATTATATTATATACACATTCAAAACTTCAGAAGTAGGTTACTAATACCTGTGTACTATATACACTATACAGTATACATAACGCATCATCAGTTGTAGTATGGTATATACCTAGGTTATATTAATATATTATTACAATATTACCAATGAAATTTGTCTTATTTATTGGTTCAAAAAATAATTTATGATATAATCATTAAAAAATCAATGGTATTTAAACTATCGTGATGAAATATTTTTTTCTTAATAATAATTAATAATATATCATTTACGGGCTTCAGCGTGTTTATATTTTTATAATAGCAAATTATATTTGAAACCCAACACATTACCGTTCAAAATTTAAACAAAATCGGATTTTTACTAAAATAAAATAATCGATTAACAAAAAAAATGTTACAAATTACAAACATTAAAATTATGAATTTTATATTTGTACGAAATTCATTACTTATGTCAAAAATGAATTATTATTATTTAATTATTTAAAAAAAAAAAATTAAAAATACAACATAAACAATTCAAATGTTTTAAGTATAAAATGTGATTGATATTTTAGTTGTAATAAATCTTTCTTGGACTGAATTCGTGGAAGATCATCCGGCTGTATCATTTAATTGGAACCATTGATTTTACAATAATATAATCATTATACGATGGGTAGGTATTATAAAATACAAAACAATTGTTTTTATAATTGATTATTTAATCAATGTCAATGCCTATAATACATGACCTACTATATGCATAATATAATACGCACGCATATATTATTATAATATGTCTGATGTATACAATAATGTTTAACTTGTATTTTATTATTATATCGTTCTGGTTTAGTTGACACGATTGTTGTGCGTTTGGCGCTGGCAATTACCGATATATACACTTATATTATATCTTTGATATATATATATAATATATTTTTCCTCTCGTCCATATTATAATAAAAATAGTTCAAATGTACATTTTTGGCCTCGGTCCGTGAAATATCTAGGCCTCTTAATGTATATATTTTTATTATTTTTTTACATCGATCGCACGCACTTATACGTACATTATTATAATGACCAAAATTCGTTTTTCATAGCCTATACCTACTTTTAGTTTCAATATATATAGAGCCAGTAAATAACATAATAATTATTGAAGACTTGTAGAGTGCTTCGGTTTCGTTCGTCGTCCGTGAGAGAAAAAAACGTCATAATAATAAAATTGAATATTATATTTAACGATTATATAATAATACTCAAAGTGCCGACAAATCTCTGTGACCGACAATACTTTAATAATTAGTCATCGCGTTAGTTTACTCGTAAATCAAAATGCGTCATATATTTTATATAATAATTTAATTACAAGAACGAACATTGTGTACTCGCAACCTGCAGCTATTATTAATTTAATATATTGTACACATTATAAAATTATATTTGGTATATACCAAACTATACGTCTATACGCTAAATATCCGGTAAACGGTTTATAAACAAATTATTATTGATATTATTATTATTTTTTTTTTTTTGTTTGATAATGTAATCAATAAAATAATAATAAGTATAAAAAAAAAAAAATGAAAATAAACAGACACGCAACAACTAAATTAGCAAAATTAAGTACCTACCTAATTCGATTTTTTTTTTTTTTTTTTTTATCTTGAAAATATGCGTTGCAGTTTATAATAATAAACATATATTTATAATATAGTATACTATTTTATAAATATAATAATATATGTATTTTATAATTTGTTCCACTCCAATATCGATTATATTATCAAAAATAAATAATATTATAATCTAACCAAACACTATTAGAATATATTTATCAACAAAATTATTCTCGAGTACTGTGCTCCATTACGGTCGCAGGATTTGACTAATGATTTTAAGTGTAAGTGCATAATATAGAACAAGTTCCCCAGTTATACATTTTAGTAATACTATATATAATATTATATCGTACCGTATATAATATCGAGTGTATTAGTTTTATAGGTTCGACGTTTATTCATGTTAGTTCATTGCCATTCATTCTATTTTCGTCTAATATGTTTGATTATTAATTATTATAAATAGGACGCATACATAAAAATATATTAATCTATATAACTTTAATGTTTTTATTTAAATTTAAAATATATAAACTTCGTATATACGTTTTATGATAATATTTTTATTTTTTATTTTATTCCATCAAAAAATAACTATATAATCATATTTTCGGTTTATCAAAAATATTGTAATTTATTTAAAATTATTATCGAGTTTATTGTTAGAATAAATTAAAAAAAAAAATAATAATCATATTTTATTATAAAGAAAAATATAAAACACGACATCGGATCGGTTTCAAGTAAAAACAACTTTTTGAGTCCGCTGTATATATTGAATACTAATGTCCGGATGATAGTAAGATATATGTATATTATAATATATATATATTTATTTTTTGTTAGAAAAAAAGATTATGCAAT
Source organism: Tetraneura akinire (assembly GCA_021307375.1). Classification (NCBI taxonomy): domain Eukaryota; kingdom Metazoa; phylum Arthropoda; class Insecta; order Hemiptera; family Aphididae; genus Tetraneura; species Tetraneura akinire. The sequence continues at coordinate 13,162,706 of JAIUCT010000001.1, forward strand.
AATAGATTTAGTATAGGTATCAGTAAAGATATATACATCCATATATTATATTGTATATTTCGAAACATTATTTTAAAAATGTCTACTTGGATTAATTTATATTCGAAAGTGAAAAACTATCATCAACGAAATATGATTCAACCAGGAAAGAAAGTACGAGTATAATATATCCCAGAATCGGGTTTTAGACTTTAGTGTACATTTCCGAAAAATCCAAACCGACAAATTCGAATATTATTATGGTGGTAAATGCGTTAATACTAAATGAAACACTAAACTAAAATTAAAAAAAAAAATTAAATAAAAACACATGCTACGCATCCATTTCATTAGACCGTTATTATAGTTATTATACCGTAAAAGTACTTAGGAATGAGAAACTAAAAGTGGAAAACAAAACAACTAAAAAAACCTATTGAATTTAATCTACAAACGGTTTTTTTAAAGTGTTTTTCTAAAGAGTCAGGCGTTCATTTTCTAACCTATAATGTTTTTATTATTATTATTATTATTATTTAAAAAAATATTTAATATAATAACACTATGTTTTTTTAACTTTATATAAAATATATACGGTTTAAGTTTAAAATAACAATACAATTTATATATTTTATTAATCACTAATCTTCGTGAATTCGTATAAATAAGACAATGCATTTGGATATAATACGTATCTATTTATAATAAATTATAATAATACTGTTAGAGAAACTATTGCACAAAGGTTATAATATAGAATTATACAATAAACAAAACGTCAGAATTGTCAAAATTCGTTTTGAATATAAAAAAATTATAATTACAATATTATGTAATTATAGTTATTCAAATGTGGTATAATTATAAGCTACATAATTTTTCACCGAGTTGGAAAACCTGCAAAACCGCAAATTACAATAGTAATTATTATAACAATACCTTTAGCAAAAATTTAGATTATTTCACCGCTACGACACTATATCCCTATAGGTACTGTGTAAAACAAAGATCCTCAACCAAACGATACATTAATTGTAGAAAAAACCTGTCAGTGGAATTAATTCAGTAAAATAATATTTTTTTTTACTATTTAAGGGTTGTATTATAAATTTACTGATTTTACGACATTATTAAAATCGTCTAAAAGTTTCGGTTTGTAAAAATAGATGATATACTATATTATAATATCGTTAATGAATTTTGAGGTAACTTGTATTGACCAATGGTTAGGGATCACTGGTGTAGTATAGTGTATCGTGTATTTTATCGTATATATGTATTGTTTAACAGATTAACTGCGATTTCAAGTCTACTTATTAAAACTCTCACAAAAAAAGAGATTTTTTTTATCTTGTGGTGGATGTTGTTACATAAAATAAGAGATAACAAAATATAAATTCATCGCTAAGAATAAAAGAAAATGCTATGACGATCGGACAAACTACCTACATACATTATATTATGTATAGATACTCTATAAATCATATTATATTATGAATATTGAATACAATATTATTATTATTATTAGCTATATATATCACTAAAATATTATATAATATAAAAATATACATGTAAAAGACAATATAATATATATTATCATACCTTGCTTTAATGTGGGATTATAATTTATGTGAAAAATAATTGCTGTAATCGTGGATTATAATTCTTATATCGCGGATTAATCGTTTTATGTGTGACATATAATGCTAATGTTATTTCTATTAATGTTAGGTGCATTACCGAAGAAATTTTCAATGTTAAGTGTGGATAATAAACGTGATAGTACTGTAATAAAATAATCGTAGCTGATGACGATACCGCGTTAAAATTAACGCATACGCAAAATAGATTCCCAATCAAGAAGTTATAATAGTAATAAAACTAATAATATTAACCATCATAATAAGACACGAAATGTTTTCACTTACACGAACAGTTATTATTGTACACATATTTTTTATTAATTACGAACCGAAATTATGATTATCAGTTATTGTAATTCGTATGATTATCGTCGAATGATGCAAGTACAATAAATTAATAAATACATGTGCAAATACGTTTTCGAAAAGAATAATATAGAAAAAAAACTATAATTATTTAATCATAAGAAGCTCATCTGTGGATACGATGTATCAAAACAATTGTAGTGTATACTTTTTTCATGGTATTTTTTTGTAAATAATATCACTATTTTCTTTACTTATATGTTATATATCTTATCAAATCCACTTAAATCTAAGAAAAACGTAATCTCGGGCATAGAATACAAAATTTACAAAAAAAAAAAAAAATTACTCCCGTTTGTCGAGTTTATTAATATTATATTAATTATATACGCAATGCAGTTTAAACGATAAATTATTATTTTCTTCAGACCAACATGGCGATAATGTTATACCATTGCGACCGTTTTCTCTATCACGGTAACATCGAAGGAAGTACCGTTGGATCGAGAATACGCGAACGGATTTGTTCGTTATCTACGTGAATTCGATTTATTATTATTATTTTTATTGAATAGAATTTATTCCTTCGGTATAGTACGAGAAACAAAACTATGAAATAGTAAACGGACACAGAAGGGGCAAAAATGACAAATCCTATAAGTATAAGAAATAAGAAAAATAAACGCTTTAGCACTTCACGGATTCGTGAACTCGACGTGGACATTATATGTACGGATTAATCATTTTTTTTTTTTTTTTTTTTTTTATACGAATTTTCAATAATTATCCATAACATCATTTTGCCGTAAAAACTTTTGTCTTGGCGACTTCGCGAAATCAAAATCGTCATAACTATCTGGAATCGATGATGGGTTTTGTAAAATATAAACACTACAAGAAATTATTTTGATCGTTGACAATAATCATCATCAAGTTGTAATACATACCAAAGACACGATCGAAAGAAATGGTTCACGAAAATAAAAATTGAAATAAATAATAATTTAGTCACGCGAAGAAAAATATAATATTATATGTCTCTCCCTCTATTATACCTTTATAATATTATCTTGTGAAAAATATTATAATATTTATACTACTATATATATACAATCAGGGTTACAGCTAGATGTCGAAGACAATGATCGTATATACAATATTAAATTACTTACCTATTACTTAATGTTTTTTTTTCATACTTGTTCGATTTAATAATACTTTATATTTCTTATTTAACTATTAAAGTAGTTAAGTACTTTGTACATCATAAATATTTCACATAGATTAATTTTAATATTGAAAACAAAAACAATATTGTGTATATATATTATATAAAAAGAAAATGAACGACAAGGACATTATTATATTTATAAAATATAGTTATGACTTATGAATATTTGGAAAGCGAAAATCCTGTTAAATCACAACTCCCAAGACATTTTATATATATACATATATAATATATATGTATACCCATTATATGTATATAGTTTTTTTTTTACACGGTTGCAATCGATAATATTACGCATTGTATGACGAAATTGATTTTTTGATTAACGAATTTGATCGAAGTGTTAAAACGTTTCTATTACGTAATAAATACGAGTACATAATAATATAATGTCATGGTGATTGCCCATCTAGCCCTAGTTTCGAATCAATGAGCATATTATTATAATGTTTAATAATATTGGAAATATGAATGTACATATTATACGTACCAACCTAAATATTCCGTTAGGTATTTTATGTTTACCGTCCACCGGTTATGCAAATCGAGTATTACAAAAAAAAAAAAAAAAAAAAAAAAAAAAAACAGTTCTATAATCCTAAAATAAAATATATTATGAAACAGATCGATAAATTATATTAAGAATTCCAAAGATATTTCATAGAAACGCACAATATAATATTTTAATAAGTAAAATGACCGCTTTTAGTGTCATATTTATTATTCAATATTCAACAGCCTGGAAAACTACATAAAATATGTTTTATGTTTGATTGATTATTTTTATAAAATAATTTAAATGTAAAATATTGTAGAAGAAAAAATGGCGTTAAAATTTGTCGTAAAATAGTAGTTATAACTAATCAACTATATTAACTACACGTAAAATTATACTATACATATGACACTATAGAAAATCGACTTCAATAATAATAAAGAAAAAAAAACTTTTTTCCACGATATAAAATTTCAATTTTACTTGATTAGCTATAATGTATGCACAAACGACGGTTTCAACAATAGAAATCATCTACCGATCAAGGAAACGTTAGAAAATTATTACGGAAAAATGACATAAGTCGGGACATCCCGTTAAGTATTGTAGGTATTTATAATTTATAATTATATATCATATTATTATAATATTTTGTATAGGTATGACTGGTATGAAACATCACAATATTAGCGCGTAAAATTGTTATTTTACTAATAAAAAATGTTCAATTAAACATTACACACGATAAATGGTATATTATAACACATACCAAGTACAAGTAGGTGGTGTGTGTGGTATAATTTGTATAGGAAAAATATAAAATTATTATCAGTTACTATTACTATATATATATCTATATATGTAATATCAAACAGAATATTGGTCGGTTGAAAACTTCTTCGCCCTATAATACACATTTCACGTTCACGAGAGGGTCATCGTGTATTATTGTACGGTAGGACAGGTAGAAGAAGAAAAAAACGCCGCCGCCTTCGGAATGTGAAAAAACCGGCCTAGACGTTCAAATATCGTTGAAAATAATAAAAATAATAATAATAATAATGATAAAAACACAAACCCTTTCCGTGCACACGCTCCGGCGGTTAAAGTGCCGACCGACTACGGGCAACGATACATTTTGGTCGTATAACTAACGTAAAATATAATAATATATTGTACTTATATTATATACTATATACAGAACACGATGTCCAGTCCGACGGCAGAGATTAAGCGATATCATTAAAAACAACTTCGGATTTTCTTGTATTATAATATTATATATTGAATACGTATTACCGTAAACACAATAATAACATAACCCAAGACGACGCCATACTATGATATTATAATATATTATATTTATATATTATATAGTGTATTATACTGAAACGTTTCTGTATACACCTCGTAAACGTAAACATTAAAGTATATTTTTGTAATTAGTATTTAGTAATATTTGTATATTTATTATTATTGTTATTATTATTATTATTTTTAATTACCTATATGTTATTCAAATGACATATTGACACATAGAATAATAACATACGCACAAAAAACTATAATGCACCGTATTATAATAAATATTATATAGTGTAAGAATTTAATAAAATTCTAATCTATGGGTAATTTTAACCGGTTTTGTTGAAAATATGACTCTGCCTTTAATATATAATAAATTAGAACGTTAATTTTTTAAAAAATAGCAAAAACGATTTTATATATTTATATTATCAATAATTTTTATCGCGCGTTTATTTTTATAAAACACTAAAACAATAATAACTACTATTAAATCATAAAAAAAAAAACCAAAATATTATCTTATATAACCATACAATATACTCGTAATATATTGAACTTATATACGTACTAAACTACTAAAGTATTTTGAGTTTTTTTATATTAATTCCTATCATTAAAATACATAATATATTTTGTATTTTTATTTATCGGAAAAGTTTTTACAACAGTTTACAGACACGAAATGATTAGAAATAAAATCCTATAAGGTATATATTACAGGTTCAGTATATTCCTCTGCAGCAATTGGAAATTTGATAATATATGTATTGTAATTATTATTCCCAGGACTCTCCGTGTCATCGAGAATCGACTAAATTATAATATATAATATTCTATTCAAAGAGTTTTTAGTCGTATACAATATTATTATAGTTATAACTGAAAATCAGACATCAAGTACGTTATTATTATCATTGTGCATTGTGCCCGATGACCGTCCGTCGCCGTCGCGGACACGGTCACGTACGCGGCATAACGCGCTGTCCCCGAAATCTCCTTATTCTTTCCAGAAAAACCTGAAGAAGACATCGCAAACCCAGACGATCACGATTTACGATATTATTATTTCTAACCTTATATTACGGTTTTTTGGCCGATAAAGAATAATATTATTATATGTTTAAACATTTTAACAAAATTTGCCATAGAAAAATAATAAATAATACTTAATACAGCTTTTTTTAACTTGCAAATTATAAAATTAGACACCGTATTATATAAATTACTTTTAATGTTTTTCTTTGTTTGTAAAACATAAAAATTATTTTATATTAAATTTATTACCCAACAACAAATAAAACGACGAGAACGGTGAGTGACAAAATAAATACATAATAATGTTTTAATAAAATATTATGAATAAAATAATAGTTTTTCGTCTTAATAATTTATGAACGACTTTTCGAACTTTTAATTCAAATAATATAAGGGTTAAAATTAGTTTTTCATATTATTCTGAAGAAAACGTAACACAATTTTATTCGTTAAGTTAGAAAATACGTATGTAACATTAAAATTAAACACTATTGTGGATAAGCAATACGCGGTTTGATGTTTGAACGATATATCATATACAAATCAAATATTATATACTAATACAATTAATGTATAACACGTAAACTGAAAGTATAAGATGTATAAAAAATTACGACGTATTACTTAAAATAAGACCAATAACCGTGAATTAAGTTTAAAATATTGGTCTTTTCGGATTCGTTTTTCTGCCCAATCAATATAAGCTTTTTCCAAAAATTTAGAAAATTAATGCTATTATAAGTGTATTATACAGAAGACATATAAAACACGCAGAGTATGGTTAACTAACAATAATATATTGAATAGATTAGCTGCTAGTGCTACGAACAATAATTATTCGAAGTAAAACTATTAAATCAGGACAAAATGTCCTGTATACTTTCATAGCTATAATATACGTACCTACATGTGTACTTTGAAATAATTTTAATAACAAAATGTGAAAATAATATACGAAAAAAATAAATACAATTTTAAATAGTGATTTATTTTGTCCAACACGTTAATATAATCGCCAGTTTTTTTTTATTGCGTATATTATTATTAAAATAGAATTATTATTATTTTCTTTTTTTTTTTTTTTTATTCAATAAATACGAAATTAAAATTACTCAAGAACTGTAACTATCGATGACTACAAAAACGATGATGTAACTGTTATATATATAATATAATACTCACGATATAAATTCACAACGATGACTATGCAAAAATATTTAATTAATCAAACTTGAAACCACTGCTCTTAATTAATAACTAATGTATACGTATATGATGTCTTTCGAGTTCGATTAAATTCCTATTATCGTTATAGGTAGGTACTATAATATATATTGATTATTGATATAATAACTCATTTCTAGACGGACGTAAAATATAACGTGTTGTCTTGTTGATCTTAAGTTCGATTATATAGTGACTATATATTAACAGTAGATAATAACGCATAATCTCGCAAGAAACTAAAAAATATAACATTTACTAAATCTGTTATAAACATTATTATAAATTCTGGAAACGTACCAATATTTAGAATAATAAATACCACCGGGTTAGGGTCAAGACCACATCGAAACAGTCGTCAAACACGTTCGTGGATAAGATGAATTTTATATGTATATATTATTATATCGTATGTAAAATAGACCTATAATTCGAACCGATGGAATTTCGTTTACGTTCCCAAACAAATCAAAAAGATTCGATTCTGAATAAAAAAAAAAAAAAAAAACAACAACAACAACATCTAAATACCATAGATGTAGATTTGATCAACAATGAATAAATTCTCTATTTTTATTATTATTATTTTAATGTGAAAGTAATTCCCAAATATTGAACATATTATAATATTATGTATTGTACCTTATTGAGCGCGTATTATATTATTTTGTAAACACTAGTTATTACATAAATATATGATACGAGTATATGTTAAATTTTTAATACATATCTACGCCTATATATACTGTTAATTTATTTAAATAAAATAATACGTATACAAATCGTAAATTGTATACAATTACTACTATATATAGTATACTATAGACTACTGTGTAAAAAATATGTGTGTTAAAATTAAAAAAAAAAAAATACATACAAATTCTATAAATAAAACAACTATACGCAATATAATTATAACCAATAATATACATTAAATTGTATAGTTAAATTTTAGTTATTGGAAACATAAATAAAATTACATCATATACGTCGTAACAAAATCTTTGATTTTTGTTATGTAAAAATATGTAAAACAGAAAAAAAATATTAGCAACCAAAAAATCATTAAAAGGTCAAACGGTTTAACGTTAAATAAATTAGCAACATGCCTTAAGTTTCTGCAATAATCGTAACGTATAAATATAAGTATACCTCTTATTACACTCAATATTTTATAAAATGTATCATGACACTGGGAATTCATGGGGTTCTATTTGAACGGTATAAAAATATTTTACTGGAAAATACTAAATATTTCATTTCGTACACATCTAAATTAAACCAACAATTTCACAGGCTCTACGAACACCCGTCAGAACAGAGTTCTCGTGTTAACCATACTTTGCATATTTTTGCCAAAGAGAAATAATTGATTTGGAAAACGAAATATCTCTCGTGGACCACAATTAACGAGACAAGCGTTTATATTATATTGCGGTTAAAACCATTCGTTACCACTACAACCGCACAATCATTTCATTTTTCATGCTGTTCCTCTGTCTTGTTATATGAATCGGATTTAACCAGTTAGTGTCATCAATCACGAGTCGAGAAATCAGATCACTGGATCACCCAATTGTTCCACTCAACACTCTGCAGTAATGTATAATATTGTTGACGTAAAATCTAAAATACATCTCGCATTAAACATACTAGCTAGTACCTAAATACATTATGAATTTTCTATATAAAAATGGAATCCAATGGTTCGAATTTTTGTATCGCCATAATTCGCAATATTATGTTTGAATTCGTTCGTATTTTACGCTTATATTATAATAATAAATATATATATATATATATTCTGCAGCATGATATCCATGATCAGCGAAGCATACAACGTCAAGTCTCAAGTATACGCGTTATCTTTATTGTTTATTAGTATAATTTAAATATTTAATAACGATTAAGATTATAAAGCTTATTATTATTATTCATAATTGTTGACGGCTACCGTGACTCAATGTCAATCGACAATCAAACTGCAGCTATTTTAATGAGATGTCAAAGTGTTCCCGTTTAAAATATATACTCGTATGTATATATTTTCAATATTGATCATGTATGTAAAAAAAAATATTAAAAATATTGACAGTCTTTCAACCCGTATAATTATTATTCATTATTATATTTACGGTATTTTGGAAGTTTACTAAATACTATCGAGCTATTCTTAAATAGAAAATCTTACAGAAAAAAATTAAACATTTCATTTCATCCAATCAAAAACATCAATAATATCAAATTCAAATATCTATAATTTAATAGATGTAATTAAAATCTATAATTGTTTTTAGTGAACACACACAAAAAAAAAAAAAAAAAAAAAAAAGGAAAAAACTCACAAATATCATTTGAATAATAATTTTTTTTTATAATTTACCTATGTAGGAATTTAATGTAATAGTTTATAAAAATATAATTGCGTCTTTTCAATATATTGTATATATAGACGTATAATTATATTATAATATTTATTGTATCTAAATTTAGATTATTTAGTATTTAAAACTCTAATCACGTCCGAAGGAAATACCTAAAGAACAATAACGATACCCTTCACCTACTCAACGGCCATTAATAAAAATGGAAGATTAATCTTTCGACTAAAAATGTGTAGAGTGTGACACAATTTTATGATTAGAAGCTAAAGAATGCAGAATGAATTGTCTGTAGCTTCGTGTCTTGATTGCAAATTCATATTATATGAATTATACCTGTATACTTGTATATAGTCTTATTATTATATCTGTAGACAGTATGACACTATGACAATAATGAGTGCCTACGTTAATATTTTCATTAATATTATTGAAGAGTATTATATTTGAGCTAAACGTATAAAAATAAATTAACATTTATTTATTATTTCAATACATAAATAAAAAAATAAACTAAAAAACCATTGAAAAATTATTATAGTAGCCCCATATTACGGTACGAAATCCCGATAAATAATTTAATAATATCAGATAAAAATGAATTTAAAAATAAAAAATTATGAATAAAAATATGAATAATACTATTGAAATATACTATATATTCTTTATTATATTATCATACAATAAATATATTTTAAAAAAGATTACTCAATTTTTAATTTAATTATTAGAAATTTACTGGAAATATAAATTTTTCTGCGATGTAGATAATAATTTGAATGATATTTGAAATTTGAATATAAAAACTATTGATGATTAATTGAGATCAATATACCTACGAGTATATTAAGAAAGTTTAATCAAAACGCGGCAAGTCTTAAAATAAATGAATGATGGATAAAACTATTGGTAAAAAAAACATATAGAAAATATGTAACATTCCTTTTGTTTTATAAGTTATTATGATCTATCTATTTGACCTTGAGTTCATTCGAGATCATCGATTACCTTTATTATTTATAATCTATAATAATCACTATATAAGATTAATATTAATCCTTTGGTATAGTTGATGTATCCCAATCAAATCTAAAAATCAATAGTGATAGACTGATAGTAAACAATGAATATTATTAAATTACAAAAGATACGCGTAAATTAAACTAGTATAAGATAAAATGATGGTAGGTAGGTATATTTAATATTAATAAAATTAAATCAATTATAGGGTTGAATGAATTTATAGAAAGAAAGTAGTAAATATAAATTGTTTTAAATTACTTATAATTGATAGAATTTCTATTTTTTAAGAAAACGGTATGATTCCAATTTAATATAAAAGTATATAATGTTAAAGTATACCTACATTTTTCTTTTTCTAAGTTAAATATATAAATTATACATTGCAACACTGCAATTTTAGTAATCTCAGTGATAGTACAACAATAATTATACTTATATATCATGAATATTATCCCATGTATTATATATTATATATATAACGATATAATATTATTAATACGTATAATTTTATATTGACAAAAGATTGCGTATTTTTACAAAGTATGTCCATGTTAGCAAAATTACCCTTTTTCACTTCATCACAACATCATATAATCCATACTGTACGTCTATCATGGTGACATAACGCGTATTATTATTATGATTTACAATGATGAAGAGGTTAGACACTTTCGCTCATGAAGTGATGGTATATATGAAAAATACGAATGGTAACTATATATTAAGCACAATACACAAACGACGTTAGGTAACACAAATAATCAGGATTCAGGAAAACATTAAATGGTTTGACATGAAGTAAATAATTTATCTAAATATAGATATAAATTATTTCTTTAAACCTAATACAAATATCATAACATGAACACCGTAATCAACATCAAATAATATATAGTTAATACATATAGCATTAGGTAGTTAATTCAAATTTTGACCGTTTCGATAATGTTGAAAATCTATTTATTTTGCTTATGACTAAAAAAAACATAACAATTCTATATGTATAATATTTAAAATACCGTTACTAGTGAAGATCCACAAAAATATAATCTATTAATTGACAAACTAATAGGATTTATTAAATTATATAGAATTTCTAAATATAATTTATTTGCGCTTAAAGAACAGTAATTAGTGAAATAGATGAAATTTGTAAAACATTACAGCAAAAAATATTCATTTTAAAATACCAATTATAATTATAATAATATATAAATTTAACAATATTAATATATAATTTATGTACATAATAGTACGCGTATTGTACCTATATACGAGTATATACAAGATAAATATACTTTAATCGTTTGTAGACTTTAAAATATTGTCATTTCACAATTTTACTCAACATACCAATAGAAAAAGATAGGAAATAATAAACGAACTCGTATAAATACTTGTACATTAATATCCATTATCCATCATTAAAATTTAATTATAATTCTATTTTATTACACATAATTTACACAAAGTTTACGCACGTTAATTTGAAAAAGTATATTGTATATAATATATGCTATACAAATAATAATTTATCAGCAATACATCCATAGGATAATTATTTAAAATACAAAACTAATTTACATTATTATAGAAAGTGAAAATATCGTAATAATTATTTAAATTTTAAGTGCATACTGAGAGCTGAAAAATCTAAATGATTAAACTAAGTAAATTGAATGTTTTTCTAATGTCATATCGTTAAATTTTACTAATTATTCGTTTGTTTAATTACAAATTTGAGTTTCCAATAAACAAACGAAATGAAAATAACAATAATACATTTCATTATATTATATTTTAAATTCCACATAATATCACTTCCTTAATTATATATATGTATATATATATATTTTTAATTTTAAGTAAATAGTATCCCTCTTTAAAAATTAAATAACAATATTAGTTAAACCTTGAAATGAATAAATAAATATATTATATTAATAATATTAATACATTATACGACTATACCTATACGGGACACGTGCATATGTCCACAAACCATATTACAGGTTTCCTGAAGAATTATAGAAAAAGTGTTTAAACAATTAGTCCTTCGAATATTTGATGCAAAATAATTGCTTTAACATAACCTAACATAATAAATCGAAAGAATGATTTAATTTTGGTAAAACAAACATAACCTTCAGAAGTTTGGTGATGCAAATTCGGAATAATTCAAAAATCATGATTGAAATTACTAATGATGGTCGATTATAAAAAAGGAAATATGAAATGTATTATTATTTCCTCATTTCGAATATCTGGTGAAAACGTCACGATAAAAAATATGTTTCCTAGTCATTATCAAAAATATTCTACGTGAAAACGTAAAATCAGTTCCATATGACATTTTTTTATTATTTTTAAATTTTTAATACAACTATAGATTATAGATATAGGTATTATTATTATACGGTAAATCTATCCATAGGAAAATCTTTATTTGTATTTACATCCGCTATTTAATTACTGTTCCATACAATTGAACACCAACTACCGCTTCTATTCTGTATACTCGTATATAAAATGTCAACAAAATTTGTACAAATTATTTTAGTCAAAAACTGCGAATATAACAAAAATAAAATAACAGAGCACTATTACTACTACTAATAAACATAATATATTTAAAATTAAAATATCAGTTAAAATAATATACCTAATAATATTACATTTTTAAATTAACAAGATTTTTATGTACTTATTAAATTAAATTATTTGCGTACATACGAAATAATATATTTAATGATGATATTAATATATTATATTTCACAATTTTATAAATAATAATAAATAATTATAAACAACAAATCTTAAATATTTATTGAGTATATACCTATTTGAGTATTAACTAGGTATATATTATATTTTATTATATTTTGTATTTATATGTTTACCATAATCATAAATGCAGCCAATAGGTATACGATTACTTAATAATAATTATTTTAATTAATAGAAAAATATGTATAATATATAGTTATTGCGGATTATTTGTACTTATATAAATAGCTTAAATTAGACTATTATAAACACATTACAATACAATAAAGTAAATTTCATAATAACTGTCGACTGTGGGTATACAATAATAATAAATTATATTAAACATATATTTTTCATTTCGTTCAAACATTCTAGGAAACACAGTTTCATTATTTCGTATCGTTATGCTTTTTACACTCAGAAGTTCCGCGTTAAAGACGGAAAATTTCGAAAGTAATCGCGACAAGAATAAAGTAAAATATATATATATATATATATATATATATATCCAAAATTATAGTATTATATATTATGTGTATACAGCATATTATAAAAAAATATGAACATAATTTTTTAACCGAATCTACACGCGTAAATAATATAATTATAATGTCGGTTTTCAAACAAATGTTATCTGAACGGCGAACAATATTTAAGTGTTTACTAATCGCCTTAATATTAGTGTCAAATTAAGAATAGTTATAGTCATATAAATGTCGTAATAAAATTAAAAAAGAACATGTATCTTCTATTCTCGCGACCGGTTTCTTATTGATAAATTGATAATATATGAAAAAATATTGCAAACAAAATAAAACAATTATTATTATTATATACAATTAAATACAATAATTGAAAAAGTATATACTTTTTGGGTATTCAACTTTTTTTTTTTTTTTTTTTAATAATTGACAACAATAAATTAATTACAATAATTACTATATAGTAAAAGTATATACCACAACAGACCATTAATGATTTTACAGATCCTTGACCCAATTGAACGTGTAAAAAATATACGAGTATTTATATATATATATTTCAGATCAAACGCATCATCTCTCGATGTATACTCCATTGACTAGTTCTAGATAATTAATCGTATAAGGTATATTATATGTACATATTATACCTATACGAGATACGGATTAACAGATATATATATATATATATATACACATACATAAGATGCTGGAATAACCAGATGAAGAGAGAGAGAGAGAACGATAGTATATATAATATACGATGTACAAAGGAGGGAGTCGAGATTTTAACGGTTTGCATATGTGTACAACTTTAAGGTCGCGGCTAACAGGTTACAAGGTGAATTCCTCTCTTATATGCGTACAAAAAAATATAGGTATAATATATATACGTATATATATAGAGTGATCGGAATAATACGTTACGAATATAATAGAGGAAAAATTAAAAAGTTATGTATAGGACCTTTTTTTTTAATAAGTTATAAATATGAAATTAAAAATATATATATAAATATGAATTCATCATGTAAGTAGAAAATAGGTAAATATATTATCGTGTTTATTATATATTATAATATTATCTTTATCTATACGTATATATTACAGTCGTGGTCTCGCAGATAATAAGTATATCGACAATAATAACGCCTGTCGGATTTCTGCAGACTAAACACTAAAGAAACGTACATTATAATTATATACACTATGCAGAATTGCACGTTCGAAATTTAAGCGAAACAACTGATCGTTAAAGTCTCTCATTGTCGAGTCGAACAAACGTCAATATAAGTATTCGGAAATTTGAATTTATTTTATACGAGTAATATTGACCAATATTATTATACATACGAGTATATACGCATCACATTCAGATATATGCGTGATTTTACGAAAAAAAAATGAATTAAAAAATTACTAGGCAACAATAATGACAATTTTTAAGTATTATTACGATGACTATAAACACGTCAATTAAATCCATATCGTGACACATACACGGTCACACGAATATAATTACAATAATGCGATCACAATCCGATTATATAAAAATTTAACAGAACTGCAGTCATAAAAATTTGCGATTTTCTCTAAATGTGCGTCTTTCGAATATTAGTCATAGCTTCGAATAAGCGTCCTTAAAAACATTCCGCATATTATAATGTTCATCATAAATGTACAATATATAATATAGTTTATATATTTTTGCACACGATGAAATGCGCACGAGTCTATATAAGTACGTAGAATTACATGTTGTTTTGTTTTACTCTGCAATATTTCACGGTAAGCACGTACTGGTGGGTGTAAATATTATCAGATACTAAATCAAAAAAAAAATATAATAAATTATCATTATTCGTTAACCTACTCTGTACTTTATATATAATATTGTATATTGTATACTATATAACATAATATCTATTAGGTATCTATATATTATATAGTACCTATATAGCTAATTCAAAGAAAACGTATATATTATATGCGCAGAGGGTGTTCAATAATTATTGTGTTAACGCATTTATATGGAGTAGGTATTATTATATATGTAATTACATGAAGATATAAAACATATTTTTACTTTAATGTCTATATAGCTATTATAGCTACATATAGATTACTAGTATTGAATTGTATAATATAATATTATATAGGTAGTAACAGATATTATAATAAGTATGACTTCGATGTTTTGACTTGATTTATATCATAAATACGATCATAATATATCTAATTTATAATTATTCAATACGTATAATAGCAATTTATTCGTTATTTTTAAAACAAATTACGATAGGTAGGTAATTGTATGCGTTAAGTATTTGTTAAATTAAATCGTTTATTACTACCTACCTATATAATTATTTCAATTATTAAGAGTTTCAACGATGATGATAAACTAATTTAACAATTCTATAAATATAAATTATTTATGTATTATACAATAATGATATTAGATCGTTGTCTGTGCCAATGTACATTAGTATACTCGTATAATATACGTGTGTGGTGCGTGTGTGTTATTAGGCAAGTATGACATATTATGTCTTATAAGTACATTTAATGTTACAATTATATTAAAATAACTAATGACTGTTCTCTATAATAACAAAACTACCTTTAATTTTGAAAATATTTAGGTTCATTATGTAAACAATTTATTAAGGGTTCATTATGTTCGAATAACAAACAGTTATACAAAGTATTACTACCTACACTTAATTTTCTTGAATATTTATAACTGCAGGTGAAAAATAATATACTTACCTAATTATTATATCTACTATTAAATGGAAAATTCTTAAAAGAAAAAATATAAAATGTAATATTAAGTATATTATTGTTATAATAACAATAATATATTATAGCAATAAGACAAAAAATAATATCCAATGATTTCAACAATTTAATACAATAGGTATAAGTACGAAGTACCTACATTTAAGAAAAAAATTAAATTTCTTAGCAGATCTATTGTCATTTAATTATCTAAAAAAGAATTAATAACTTAAAATAATAGATTTTAATAAATTACACGTCCATAAAATATTAAATATAAATATTATATTATCATATATCATAATATTATATACTATTAGTGTATTTATAATTTAAAGTATCTTAATTTTTGATTTTTCGATGAAAATGCCAATATTTTTACATTGAAGTTTTTATTGGAAATTGTTTTTAAACGTATATTAATAATCAATCAAACCAAACATAATTAACACAATTCGTAAGCAACAATATATTTATTTATTCACATATTATTTGATTTATTTATTTATTATTAAATGTCGATTACGTACGTAATATAGTAAATTATAACTTGTATGAACTTATTATTATACCTATACCTACATAATCGATTTTTTGCGTTCTACAATGAAATGATAAATTTACTCGCATACACCAATTTATCGTTTAAAACGTACAAGTAAATATATATATATATCAAATATATCAACATTCGTTTGAATTGGACCAGATCATAATATAACATTATGAAATTGCATTCAATGGTCTACCACAATTTCAAGGGTAATTATTACTAATTACTATATTTAGAGTTATACTTTTATTAGTATTTATTAATTATATTAATTTCGGAATAATATTAT
Organism: Tetraneura akinire; assembly: GCA_021307375.1. Classification (NCBI taxonomy): domain Eukaryota; kingdom Metazoa; phylum Arthropoda; class Insecta; order Hemiptera; family Aphididae; genus Tetraneura; species Tetraneura akinire. The sequence continues at coordinate 13,180,209 of JAIUCT010000001.1, forward strand.
TATAATTAACTAATTAAAAACTTAAGTTATTAACACTGAACGTTTCGTTAAATTGATTATTATTGCGTAAAACAATGCGAATTCCGGTGTTTATTATTGTAAACAAATCGTGTAGGTATATGAGTTTTATAAGAAACGCCATCAGAAACGTATATCGATTAAACACATTCGTTTTGGATAACCTAAAATTTTACGAACATACCGACAAAGAGGGATTTCGAGGATTGAATTGAAACATATAACATTAGTCATTACCTATTCATTTAATATAGCAATAACAATCGCGTTATCGTATATGACCGCAATATGTCTTTGAAAAGTATATTACGCGTGATACGGACCACGAACATCGTATAGGTATACGAACCTATACGCTATATATTTGCGATCAATGAGATCAATGATCACGGATAATATTTATTATTGGTTTCCGGGGTGTGTAGATCAATTATTTAGATTGATTTATTGATTGCGGTGGCGGTAGAACATCACGGGTAATGATTTAAGCCGAATAACGTGTGTAAAAATGCGTACTTACTTACTATATCGTTTCAAAAGAAGTGTATTCAGTTAATAATAATATAAATATTATATTGTCGTTCAATATAATATATAGGTACGTATTATTGATTATGGTGCGGGGGCGCGAATTACCGGTCTTTCGACCGATCACATTTTCCGCATTTTAACGCCGGGGTGGAATATTGTTCACTGCACGTAAACCTTTCGATTGATTCTGTTAAAAAAATTATAAATGTATGTTTAGAACTCGCGAGAAACGAACGGTCAATAATAAAACATAAAAACGAACGAACGAACGAACGAACTACGACGCGATAACAGACGGCGATCAACTACTCGACGCGGAATGCGGCCACCGACTAAGCGTAATGAATAATACGGTGTGTGGCATGTGTACCGCCGTCGCTGCCGCCGTCGATCAACAGGTAATATTCAGGTTAAGACGGGACGCAGCCCATGGGAGTTCGATTTACACGTGGGGTGGGGCGAAATGATATTCAACGAGGAAAAAAAAAATATAAATATTATTATTATTATTATTATAAACGTATACCTGTGTCCGTGTGTACTGTATATTATGCATAATACATATATTATAATATATACGACTAATAAAAAAATATAATATTATTACGTCTGGGTGCGATAAGTGATAGATATGATATACAGTATACACATTTTTAATAAATATATAAAACGAATGTAATGCGGGGGATTTTAAAGGGTAAGAATTACACAGAATTACAGAAATATAATAGAATCCACCCTCGACGACATACGAAGGTCGAACGATGCGGAGTACACTATAAATTATTATAAAATTATATTTTACGGAACGTCCCACGAGGATTTATTCTCCGTTCGATCGTCTGGGTATAAACAAAGATTGTTACTTTTTAGAAATAATTTTAAAGGAATAGACTACGTTATATAATATGTATAATACATACATCGTAAACACATATTGATATTATGTACCTAGTACCTATATATATTATATTTATGAATATTAAACATGTTATATAATAAAGTTATCACTTTGAAAAAGTTATTGTATGTATTTATTTTTTTATGTAGGAAATGTTCAATATTTTAAAAAGTTAAAGATAGATTAAATTATAAGAACCTAACGCGGTTTAGTCTTTAAAATTTATAATGGTATTAATAATCATTACGATTACAGTAATAACATATACCTAATAAGTAGATATAATAATTATTATTTTTTTAATATATTAATAAAGATTAACATAAAAATTAGGATCATAATCAAAATCTTCAGACAATTAACTATTTGAAAAAAAAATTGTCACATTACATTTAATTTGTATAAATATCTAAATATATAATATTATACCTACGTGTAACAACTGATCATTATTATTAGTATTATAATACTCGTAAATTATTTTATATCACCGTTATTATTAAAATATTACTACTTTATTACTTTAAATATAATATAATATAATGTATAATTTATTTTCTTCCAGCTAATAATTTATCTTTATCTTATCTTACAGGGAAAAATAAAATATCTTACATTGTATATTATAATATTTAAAAAATGTAAAATTATTTTTATTATTAACTACGACAATAATAAAATAATTATTATATTTATTTAAAAAAAATATTGAATTGTTCTAAATATTAATTGATCTAAGACATATTACGATAAAGACATTTTTAATATAGCTTGAAATTAAAATTAAATTATAGTAAACAAATTCATATCGATTTTAAATAATAAATACTGTACATAACACAGCCATATAACTATATGTATATATTCAAACGTTTCATATAGCTCAAATGCTCAAATATTTAAATAAATATTATTTTAAAAAAGAAAAATACTAATTATTTGATAACCTGGGCATGTTTATAATTAATTAAAAATACTTTATGTTTATAACAATTAACAAACATTGCTTTTGTTAGAAAACAATTATTATCATAATAACATGTCAAATAAATGAAGTAAATCATATACGAAAATCCATATAACGTTTTTATAAAACATGTATTAATTATTATAATCGAGTATTACTTTTTATTACTCAATTATAATATATCATTAAAAATCCATTAATTTTTATGTAAATTAATTTACTTGTTAAACTAATGATTACTGATTATAATATTTTAGAAATTAATATCTAAATAAAAAACGGGATAACTACACAATTTTATGATAATAAAATGTATGCAAATATAATGCAATTGAATAATATTTATATTTTTTCATATTTTATAGTAATTAGCATAATTCTATAATATTATTTTGCAATGGAATATATAAATTATTTATAATACCATCATTTTCACGACCTATTTTGAACAGAATGTAGTTTTTGTACAAAGTAATTCATTCTATATTATTATAGGCTATGTCGTAAACAAATTTTTATCGTATTTAATTTATTAATAATAAATAATTTTTAGCATATTTAAATTAATTTAAAAATATATATCATATAATTCTAGCCAATAAGAGGTTAAAATTTACGTGACTTCGTTTATGATAAATAAATAAATTTATATATTATTCAATGAATAATGTGGTAACAATTATAATATGATTTATACCTATATCATGCCGAGTAGTCGATATACGAGTATAGTTCCTACCACAATATATCATATTCACGTATAAAGACAACGGGTATCTTAGTCGTAGGTATATTATATTATGTATTATATTTAATAAAATAATTAAAACTTTTTTTAACGTATTAACTTATCTATAAGTCCCGTAGCCTATTTTTATACTATTACATAGATAACAGATTGCATATATTAATATATTATTTAGAATATTACTAATCGCAGTGTCATATTGTTTCTTAGACGAATGTTTTTATATATTAAAATAACTTAGGGCAAGAGACAAGAATATTATTATTACACAATAAATAATATAAATATATTAATTATGTGTATGTTTAGTGTTTACATATTACATATAATATGGTTTAGTATTTACAAGAGAGGCAAAAGGCAATCAATCTTACAGCACACACTATCAATCGTTAAAAATCATTGAACAATTTACCATCATATTATATTAGTTGTCTATAATAATTATTAATATTTTAATTTTAAACATTATTAAATTCTTATACTTTCCATTTATGTTATTCTTCCCGAGCACTCCTAATAAAGGAACCACGCTTCTAGTCCACAATTAAAAATTAAAACTACTATTGTAATAGTCCAACACCTCCGACAGTCAACGTCAATAAATTATTTATAATATTTTGTAACTGAACGTGAATCATAAACGCATTGAAATCATTATCGCGTTCTAACCGTAGTAACAGTATAAACTTTATTAATTTGTTACATCTAAAAATTAAAATTATGTACATCTTCTATTTAATAAATTATAATTATATATATAAATATTAATAATAATACTACTATCTACTATCAATATTACTATACATTTTAAAATCAACCTTAGCAAATCTTTTGTTTTCTTTCCCATTTGTCGCCTTCTAATTTTTTTAAACTATTATAGAACATAACATTAAGACGATTAATTTGAATACTATCACTACCCAGTACCAACATAAAACATACTAAATTACTAAATAACATTATATTATTATAATAATAAATACAATATATTAATATTGTAAACTGCATTATTTTACATAACAAATTCACTAATTTTAATATATACACTATACCTAATTCACGTTTACAGGATCTTATTCTAGAATATGAAACTATTATATACACATATTATATATTATCAGATATCACATATACGACTATGACAATTTTGTAAGTAAAATATGTAACTTAATTTTCATATCGTATAAAATGTAAATAAATAATGAAAATCAAAAATCGATATATATTATTACATTAACGGTTTTAGTATTTTTAATTTTAATATCATTATACGTATATAGATATAGAAACTTTATAATGAAGAGTACTCTTACTTTATTCACTAAAGTGCTAATTTAATATACTATAGTACTATGCATATACACTACGTCACTATAGTTAATTAAACATAATATAGGTGTATGAATATAATCTATATTTAATTACGCAGATAGTTAATTCGTCCACTTAAAATTATCTTAATAACATAGGTAAAATATTTTTTTAATGATAGATCAATATTCTTACACAATGTGTCAAGTTCATAATCAAAATTTAATACTTGTAGGTAGATAATAATGACGTAAACACAAAACTCTAAATTTATAACGATCTCAAATTTTGATTATTATTTATTGTTACACTTACAATTTTTTATAATTTTACGTAAAAAATATTAGTATTTTTCTGTCAAGAACATAATATGATTATATAATGAATTATATCACATACCTATCATTCTTATCAATAAAAAAAATACCTCGGTATGTACCTAGTTATTATTATTTATTTTTTAATTAATTAAATTTTTATAGAAAAAAGTACTTAAGTATAATATACATAAATTATACAATTAAAATCAATGAAAGAATACCAATTAATTTTAAAACAATTATTCTAAAATTTAATTTGTATAAAAACAATTTATTAATTTTGACTTCTGAGCCAAGCAAAGGATGTATTTTTATAATGATATTATTTATATAAGTATATTATGTAATTATGTATAAAGTCACTTTTTGTGTATAAAACTAGAAATTAGGTCCGCAAATCCGCAATTACTTCACTTATAGACTTATAGTAGATTTTTGGTAAAGAATATTAATAATATTAATATTCATCTAGTTAATAATATTATATACTCGTTTATATACGTAACATTATTTCACTAATTTCCCAATTCTAATATTTTTCTTAAATGTTGGGAAATAACGTAGTACCTATTTAAAAAATTATAAAATATATAATAAAACTTCGTTAACTCCGTAGTTAACGTTTTATTTAATTAAATAAATATTTTCTTCAAGTGGAGTCAATATTTTATTAAATAAATTAATAATTTATTTTAATATAATAAAATATTTTTAATTAATTTTTAATATTTTTATAATATTATGTACCTGTTATATACCTTCCTTATAACCTTATATAACCTTATACCTTCCTGATATAAACACAATATACAATTTTTGAATTTGAATTTTCACCTTAAATATATATTTTTAAATACAGTTTTTATGATTGCTTTCAAATAAGAGTATTAACAATTTTACAATACTATAGTAAACATTATCCTTTCAAAAAATTTATGAAAATTATTTATATACAAAGCTATTTCTAATAGAAATAGACAACTAACTTATTTTAATTTTTTACATAATATGAAACTTATATTTAATTATTTAAATTACCTTTATTATACTAAAGACTTTCTAAAACTTTCTATACATTTAAGAGAAACCATAAAGTAAGGCCTGTCAGTCTACTCTCGATACCCTCAAAGAGTCAAAGGTACTAGAAAGACTCATCGTGGATAGGCTTGAGGACGATGTTAAGACTAGCATGTCGGAGGACCAACACAGTTTCACTGTAGGAAGATCGACAGACAATGCGGTCAAGTCTTGTCTCGATTTATCAGATGGTAGGAGCGAAGAGTTCGTCGTAGGAATTTTCTTAGACATCTCTGGTGCTTTTTACAATCTCCGTTGGGATATCTTGGTTAGGGGAATGGTCGGTTTAGGAACTTCAGGATCGACGAGGTCGATCACCGAGAGCTATTTAGTGGAGTGGACCGAATAAAGGACGTTCTGACGGTATAGAGAAGTCCAACGCGTTGGCAAATCTGACCAGAAGTTGCTCCCAAGGGTCACAGCTTGGACCCTTGGGTATTATATATTCTCTGTGTCTGTGTTTATGTATAATCATTCCAAATAAATCAATAGATACCTATTTGAGATTCCTGCTGCAGTTATCAAATATTAATAATACTTTTATAGGAGTATGTAGGTACATTATGCACTGATGGTATACATAGGAATAAAATTAGAATAATACATAGGTAGTTATTTACAGTTTACAGATATTTAGTAAGAACAAAAATTCATAAACACCGAACTCAGAAATATTTATATGGATATGAGAACAACGGCGAAAAAAAAGTTTAAACTAACAATTATACAATTTATAAAATAGCACTTTGCTCTTAAACAAAATCATATTTCCCCTTGTACCACATTATTTCATGGTATTTTCCTTACCAGTTTTGTTTACAAACTAATATAGTCATTAGATATCTTATAATAATTCTCATATACATGGATGGATAGTCGTATGCACACTGCATGAAAACATTATTCCATTATCCTTTTAAATTTAATTTTTTCTTGTAACTTTCAGGGCTTCTATGTTTTATATTCAAAGATTTCCTCTACTTCAGAGTGCATTATAATATTCCAGTCTCGTATCTGCCAATTTTATTATTTGCCCTTATTTTCCGTATTTTAATATCTATTATCTATAGTATCTATATTATATGGGTTGTTTTATTTTTAATTTAATGTTATTATACCTAATTAAATTTTTATCTTTTGTCATTTTAGTTAGGTAGGTATTTAATTTTATCGAATAGTTGAAATTTAACGAAAACTTTATATAACATTTCAAATAAAAATGAAAAAAAGTTTTGTTGACAGCCGACTGCAGGTACTTTCTATATATGATCTTTAAATGCCATAGTTCGAATAAAAATGTTCTAGTATTAATTATTTTGTTAATCCGTATATCGTTCTTGCACGTTTCGGCTTCAAATTGTATAAACGATACGCTTTATCGAGTTTATATTATTATTATTATTATTATTATTATTATCTCGTGATCTAAAGTTTACTTTCAAAACCATCATAATTACATATAATATGTTAATGTATTATAATATTCATGTAGCTATATAATATATACGAGTAAAAATATAATAAATATCTACAGAAATGCGTTTCGTCTTTTGTCGTACTGGTATATAAATGTATAGGTATAACATAGGTACATATAATATTATTAAACATACGTGATATGCACGTGTACAAACTATAAACATTATAATATTATAATATTATATATGTATGAAAAAAAATCGCAATAAAAAAACAAGTTCCGTGCATACACACGCGCGTTCTGACATTCTGACAGTCTGAGACGCAGGACACACCTTTTTGACCCGAACTAAAAACGCATCGTTTAATACTATGGTCCATGAGTTACGACAACCGTGGTACCTACAACTCTATAACATGTCATGTATCCACGGAGTGTCTAAATGTGACTATATAATATTATGTATAGGTACGCGCGTTCCGCAGTCAATATAACAATATTATTTATTTATTTTCGTATCGAATATTTATAATGATATAACACATAATATTATTATATTATATTATAATTGTGTACCTACCTACCTACCTACCTATATACCTATTTAATATTTAACGATGTACGTTTTTATTCGCAAAATTGTGATTAAAACAAAATAAAATCACGTAGGCATGAAAATACCTCGTTGAATAATTATATCGTAACGTTTTGTTTTAATGTTATGTTATAATTTATACCTACAAGGAAATTATCGCGAAGGTTATTCGTTCCGAGGACACGAGACCAAATTAAAAGAAAATAAACATAACGCACGCGTTAAAATTTAATATAGGTACCTACCTACATTTTAAACGGTATAAGAAATGACAATGGAATATTTATATACCTATACAATATTTTATATAAACGTAAAGATAATAATTGAACGCGTATGGGTACTAAATTTACACCGTCTAGACGATTGACGATTTAAATTAGTGGATGACCAAAACGCCCGTGTTTAGAGATTATAATTTATAATATTATGGTAGAAAACCGTAAAACGACGCCTCGTTTGTTTTTTATTTTTGTACGCTTACTTTTCTTACAATATTTTATTATACGTTCGCTATAATAATATACGTTAAAAATGTAAACTATATAATTACATAAAAATATATTCATTGACGTGTGAACCAAAAATATAACGTTCACGCGTGTTCATTGTTCGGCGAATCGCTGAGATACTCACGCGTATGAATTTATTTCCCGGCACAAGTTTTCAAATCGGTATTTAGATAATATTATATTATGTGTAAGCGTACATAATTAGATATACGTAACACGTAAGAGTAAAAAGTAGATATTTTATAAACAAATTTCACGTAAAAATAACATTTTTATTGTTCCAAATAATATCTTAGAATTATTGGAGAAATTCGTAAATATAATATTTATATTTTATTGTTTTATTTTATTATTATTATTATTTTAATCTGACTTAATTTTTTTTATTATCCTATATTATAATTTCGTAGATACCACATTAGGTTAAAACCACATTAGAATAAAGTAAAGAGTGAAAATTAATATTTTAAATAAAAAAAAAAACAATCAATTTCTCCTTTTTTCAATCTTATTTTTAAGATTTGACAAATTAAATTCATACTAATGTAAATCAAATTTGTATTTAATATAGGTACCTACTTATTTTAATTTATGATGCTAAACTACATATAAATCGTGTATAACGCATACTAGAATTATAGTCTAAGTCTATATAAGTATATAACTATATAATATTTACACGAAATATTTAATCGCGCAATTTTATTTCAATTAGAAAAACTTATATTAATTGTTATTGATAAAATTAAATAGAAACGTAAAATATTCTTGATTTGTTTGTAAAATTAATTATTTAAAATCCTTAAGGCCTAATGGTTATAAAATAATGTTAAAACAGTAAAACGATTTAAACTAAACAAATTAAATTATAGTTACATACCATATATTTTTTTCTTTCCAATTTTATCTTGAAATAATAGTTACAAATAATCATAAAAAAATAAAATATACTTATTAATTAGTTATATTACTTACATAAAAAAAAAAACATAAAATTACTTGTTACGTGTCGATACCATAATAAAACTCGATTTGTTAGATGAGATTATAAGACGTTATGAACGTTTTATGGTATATAGGTACTAATAAAGTAATAATAATATACTATAATAATCTATACCACTAGATTTATCCATATGAAAATATTACATATTATATTATAGAATATAATCAAAATAATTAATTAAACGCGATTTATAATAATTATTTATCATCAGATTTTAAATAAAATGTATACTTCGATTTGTCTAATCAATTGCTCGTATCTAATGGACGTGTATAAGTATAAAGTTTATATCATAATCATAGAAACACGTCATCCCTCTTCCCTTGACAACAAAACTGTATTTTATACGTATTACTTTGGAACAAACAAATACCTAAATAATAATACACACGCGCTAAAGCAATGGTCACAGAAATGCGTTTTCCTTTTTCATTTTAATACTAATAATGAAAACGTTGATTACACAATATTTGAATATTATAATATTTTATACAACGTGATATAGACATAAATAAAGTATTATAATTTTCCCCCATACCAGTTATGATAATGTGCGCGTGTTCATAAAAAAATATTAAAATATTTTATTTATAAATTATTTCATTGATACTATAACAATAACTTATAAGTAGATACACCTACCTATACCAATTATAGCGGCCATCCGTTTGCATTTTTATTTTTTTATCATCCCATCCATAGTTGGATTTTTCATTTCGAATTTGATTTTATTGAACATCAACTTAATAAAAAAAAATAATAATAATAACACTACACGAACACAACACATTGCAATAGTTAATAACTAAAAATGATAATATTATGCAATACCTAATACAAAACTTTACATTATATCTATATTTATTTATAAATTATTATAATGATTCATAACGTTTAAATAAGAATTTTTCAGAATAAGAAATACTAACTGAAACATTTTAAAATTGAAAAAAGAAATTAATATTAACCTTACTTATAGACTTAAAAAGTTAAAACTAATATTACTTTAAGTATCAAGTCAGCTAATTTCCGAAATAAAAAATAAGTTTATGTATGTTAATTGATAATCCATAATTAGGTAATTAAAAGGAACAAAAAATATATACCTAGGTAATAAATAATTCTATTTATGTTTATTGATAAAAGATTTATCGCGCGCACACTGTAAAAATTTAAATTTTAAATTTTGAGCGAAGCGAAAAATGTGTTGGTTTTACAATGATATGTATTCGCGATTAGGTACGTGGAATAGCTTATGTTTCCGGTCGGAAAGCGGATGTAGTTGGTACTTTATTTAGGTTATTTTTCGAATTTTTCAAAATTTACCCTATGCGATAGGAAAAACGACCAAAAAAAACGATGAAAAAGGGTATTTTCCACGAAAACTGAAATTTCGACGAATTCGATTTCAATATTTCACGATAACTTGAGCAATTTTGAACTTAGAGAATTGAAAATTTTTTTTGGGTGTTCACATAGGTACCCACTACATATATGTGATACAATTTTGGAACCGTTACGTTAATTTTTCTATAGAATATAGAACTTTAAATATTTCCTTCAATTCTCGTTTTTTTTTTTTGTATATAATGTTTGATAAAATTGGTAATTTTGAATTTTAAGGTCTGAAAATTTTACTGAAGTATACTCATATATTACTTAACATGATACCAAAATATTAGAAAAATCCAGTCTTGATTTTTTTAAAAAAATCTGTTTAAAAATGATATTTTTAGTGTACTTAATCGAAAATCTAAGAATCATATTAGTATTCTTATTATTATTTCTCTATACTTTTACAATAATAATTAATAAAAAAGAAAAATTTTAAAATTTTATTGAAGCATATTTACATATGTATGAGATTATCTACTAAATAGATATATTATTGTTCTTCGCACATAAAATCGTTGGACCATTATTTCTACAAGAAAAAAGTATTTTCGTACATAAAAACAATGGTAGGTACTCGTAGTCGTAGATACTATACAAGCACTATATACGTATAACTACACAACATAGTTTCGTTCAGAATTTAAAATGTAGTTATAAATAACTTACAGATTAAGTAAGTTGAAATTACATATTATTTTGTATAAACAATACATTTTACAAATAGATTTATTTTTAATGTGTTAGTTTGTGTTGCGTGTGATGAAACAGAAATTTGTATGACGTATACTACAAACTGATTGTGTATATTATAATATTATGTCTCTATCTGTATGCCTATGTCGAATAAATTGAAATTAGATGAATAATAATGTGGAATTATTTATTTTCGGAACAATTGAAACGTAAATTTGTACGCAATAAAAACGTGTTTATTGTTCATAATAAATATAAAAAATATATAGTTATATACCTATAGTCCAATATAACAATAATACACTTTAAATTTATACTTCTATATACCTACTTAGATTATTAAGTTTAAATGGGATACTTATTGATTCGTATAATTTAAATTTTCTGAGCATATTGTTCAATTTTTTCTTATCCGTAATTCTGAAAAGTATTTGAACTTTTTCCTTTTTTATTTCCTAGATACTAAAAAATGTATACATTTTAACATTACTAGAAACATTTTGAATTTTAAATAATTCTAACAAAATTTCATAATACAACTTGTATTAAACAAGACGATTAAATGGTTTTAGAAATTATAAAAATAAGGATATCTATAAAAAAAAAAAAAAAAAAAATTGATAGAGAAATAATCTTTTACATACATTAAATATATTAAGTACTAGTGACTTGTTAACTAGATGCCTAGTAGGTTGTAGGTAGGTACATACTACTAGAAATTAGATTTTTTTTCCAAAATATATTCTATAATAAATCTAAAATATATATTCTATATATATAGTTTTAATTTCTTATGTACTATGTTATTTATTGTAATTTAAAAATTGTTCACTAAAATTTACAAATTAATTTTACATTTTTTATTTTATTTTAGATTTTTAAACTATTAAGTTTTAAATCATATCTATATCAATGCCATTCATTAGAATTGTACCTAAATGACTTAGTCTTATATAATAATTTAAAATATAATTCTATATTTACCATATTATATAATATATTCATTTAAAAGCTCTAAATAATAAAAAAAATTGGTGTTTCTAATATATTTAAAAGATCATGAAAATAACTAATTTTATCATTTTAGCATATCTTAAATCATGAATTGATTTATAACACATACAGGTATCATATCAGTAACTAATATTGAACAAATAAACAATTATTAGTTAATATTACAGTTTTAAACGTTAGTCATGTAGAACTATATTTTTTCTCGTCAATTATATAACTATAATTTTATTTAAATTCTTATTAAAAAATATTCTAGTAAACTTTGCATTATATTATACAGAAATTCAATTATATATTTGATAATATAAAATGTTAAAACGATTTTAACAAAAATAATTTATCACTTATAATATTATTATAAATATCTCTAAATTCATTAAAAAATAAATAAATAAGCATTTACAGATATGTTTTACCCCTAAAAAATTATAGTTTATATCCGTAAAAGTAAAAAACCATTATGATTAATATCTAAATCAACTGTTTAGCTACTTTACCACTAATTAGTAATTTCTAATATCAAACATATTATTTCTTATTTAAATATTTCTTTTAAATAGTTTATTTTTTGTATTTTCCAAGAATTCCAAAACAGAAAAAATACTATCAATTTAATTTTTCTTTTATATTTTCAAAGGAACAAATAATATTATAAATACAAATATAAACAAAAAAATATATCAACTAAGACATATAATTTCATTTAAATATTATTCAACCCAATTATTTAATAAATAAAATTAAGTATATTTATAAAAAATGCTTTGTTCTGAAAATAATATTTGTATACCTTAAAATTAATTAAGTATATACTATATAATATTTATATATGTTTGTATTGTGTGTGTGTATGTGTGTTCATGTATGAAATATACATATTTATATTTAAACGGATACATATACAATTATTTATAATTTTTAATACATCATTCGTTATGTGCTTCTCATAAAGAATATAGATAATTTAGATAATACAAGTTTAAAAAGTGAAAAAAAATTAACATTTTGTTGATATATAATGGAATGAATATTCTGACTTGGACTGTCCAAATCAATTTTATCTGGCCATTGAATACAAACGAAACAATTATTCATCGATTTAAATTACAAGTCTCCTAAATCATTTAGTTCTTCTTTTTGCAATGTAAGATAGTAATCGGTTGCCAAATAAGAAAGTTGAAATTCCCAGCAAAAACAAATATTTAAGTGTCACAAACATATCTAGGTACACCCAAAACATTCCAAACAATACAAATATACCTAAAAAAAAGTACAATTATAATTTAATATATTTAAATATGTAAATTTAACTTTTTTATTCATCATAATTGATTTATGTATTTTTTAAATATTTTTTACTCATATATTTGTCATCATGGAAATCAAGATAATATTTTCTTCAATGCCAATTAAAAACTAAATAGCTATACATTATTTAATGTAAACAACTTACTAGCTAATGATAAATGAAATCCTATAGCACTCAAATTGAATGGAAAATTTTTAACATTAACTCCTAAACGAGCCCACTATAAAATACAAAAAATTAATTATATTAACTAAACATAAAATAATAATCACCTTAAAATAATCTATATTTAATACTAACCAAAATAAAGAGAACCAATAGCGGAGCAAGTGACAATACTGTAAATAGAAGAGAAACAATATGTGGTGGTCTGGGTTCAGGTTCTCTAAATGTATGCTAAAATATATTTTCAACATTACTTAAAATTGTACAAATAAATATTAAATAAATAAATTATACATAATGTATAAATTATATGCGCAACACAATTTATATATATTATATAATACGAGGTATGACAATTAATTACCCGGAAAACTTTATTTTACAAAAAAATATAAATTATCTAGGTACATCCATTTATCCCCTTCAAAGTACTCCCCTCCCAGTTTTCCATTGTTGGAAACACCCAAAAAATTCTTAATTTGAGATTGCTTTTAATGTCGCCGTCAAATTTTGTTGCATCTCTTCTACACCATCAAAATGTTGACCTTTTAATACGGTTTTTATGTGAGAGAATAGAAAAAAGTCACAGGGTGCCAATTATGGTGAATATTGTGGGTGTCCGATGACATTTACTTGATTTTTCACGTATTTTATACACAGTGTAAACCGGTACACTTTCCTGGCACGACAACCATGAGTTGTTCGACCACAATTCGAGCCGGACACGATGAATGCGTTCTCGGAGTCATTTTAGAATTTTGAGATATTGATCAGCGTTTATGGTGGTCCTTTGTGGTACCAAATCTGATTCCAATTTTTCACGAACTCATTCAACGTTAGAGGCCGTTCTTGTCTCCACCTTCTGGCCCACCCGTCATCATCATTCACGTCTTCTCTAGCACCTTTGAACCACCCAACCCATTCATAAACAGATATTTCTTCATCATATCATCTTTATACACTTGTGATAACATCGCCAAAATTTCAGAAACATTTTTTTTGGACTTAAAGAAAAATTTAATATTTATTCTTTGTTCTATTAATAATTGCTGAGACAATTTTCAACACACGACACAAACTCTACCTTACAAAAAATACTCCACTATAAACTGAACCAATTGTAATAAAAAATAAAAATTATAAAAACAATAGTCTATAAGGTACGAATTGATGTGCCGGTGTTTTAAACCGAATAGTGTTATCAGTTTACGAACAAAAAAATCTTTCCGGATAATTAATTGTCACAACTCATATACATATTTAAAATTAATACATACAGAAATTATTTTTTTTGGCTTATAAAAATCTGCAAACGATTCATTAGCAATAGATTCAGATTCAGCAAATTTCAACTTGATATCACTAAACTGCCAAACTATAGGATTTTTCAGTAGAAAGTCACCAATAATTAAATCCATAGAATATACACCAGATGTGTGTTTAAATAATGCTGCCTTAACGCCCAAATCCTTAAAATGTTAAATGTTTTTAATTTAGCACATTATTTAGTTTTTTCTAAGATAACATACCATATCCAACTTATAATTATTTTGAGAGTCTATTTCAGCAACAAATACACTTTGAGAACCAGTATTAATATTTGTAAATCTAACAAATGCTTGATGGACCTGTACATGTTTCTTGTTTTGATCTTGAATGGAAAAACGTATTACTATTCTTTGCATATGATCTGCTTTTAACTGAGTAGATAACTTTTCACCTTGTTTCAATCTAGAAGAATATAAAATAAAATAAATTAAATTCTCAAAATAATATTTAATTCTTACGTTTGAAGTGTTGGACCAGTTTGTTGATCATTATCAGTTGTTCCAACTTTAAAATCAACAATATTCACTTTAGAAGCTGATAATTTAACTTCAAGTGGAATAGCTGTATTTCCCAAAAGAGGAATTTTAACTTTTTCTAATGGTATAGCACTAATAACTAAACTATAAATTCCTATAGATATATCTGGTTCATTAAAATCTAATTCATATACAGTCCTTAAAATAAAAATAAAAATAACAAAATTAATAAATAAATAAAATATAATATAAAATAAAGTATATAAATAGTATATAAATACTTACTTATCAGCAGTGGGTTTAAATTTATTTTTAGACATGACAACTTTGTTATTTAATGTTGCTGATTCAACACCAACTGAGAGAGAGGTTGGCAATGGTTCACCAAGTAAATTTGTGAAACGCACAGAAAGTATTTTTTGTGTGTTATCTAAATCTCCCATTGGTTTCACAAGTGTAGCAGCAATTGGCAAATGATACTAAAAATATTTTAATCATATCACAATAACAATAAAACAACAAGAGAGAGAGAGAGAGAAAGAGAGAGAGAGAGAGAGAGAGAGAGAGAGAGAGAGAGAGAGAGAGTAATAATGAATAAACATACTTTGTTATTAGACAGTGTTTTAAGAGCAGTAATTAAAAAGTATGCTCCTTTGGTAGTTTGAACCGATTTCCGAGACAAAAAATAATTACTAAACATCAAAGCTTGATCATTTTGAATTGGAAATGAAGTATTACATTGTACAGCATCACAAAACTTATATACTCCAGTTAATACAAGGGCTAAAATTTAAAGACATTAGAAATACAAGATTATATACTCATTGTTAAAAATATTTATATATAATTTTACCAGTAACAGACAATCCACCCTCAAATTGCAAAAATTTACGGTCTACCTGATCAACTTGCATAATTGTATCGGAAAGACGATTAAAAGCAAATCGTCCTTCAGGTCCAAGACTTGCCAGTATGTGTATTGAATATCCAAAACTAAAATAGAAAATATTTAGTATTTTAATTGGTAATTAACAATTATCCTCTGTATTTATAACATACTCAGCAATTGTATCATCAGGTTTCATTTTTCTTTTTATGATATTTATAAGTTTAGTGATATCTTTGGGTTTAAGATTTAGATTGCTTAAGATGCTAACACCAAAATATAAATCAGACATGTGTACATCTCTTATATCTTTTTTTTCTAACATAGAATAAACATCCTAAAATTAATATAATATAAATTAAATCATTTTATAAGTTTTTCTGGTAAAAATATATTGTATTACTTGGACAGATTCATCTACAGTTAATGTTCCTGAACATACGCCAATTGTTTTCCATGCACTTGTCGAAAAATATGCAGAATCCAAAGATTTTGAGTTACCAGCCAATTTTACTAATTTACTACATATATCCTATACAACATAAATATAATTTTTTTATTCAAAAATAATAAATAAACTAACAAATATATTATTTAGAAGTTATAATTATTTTTAGTTTAAAGATAGAAATTTGAACATTTTACAAATGTGTAACTTTTTATTATGTAACATACTACATAGTTATCATCTACATATTTTGAATTTTAAATTTCCAAAACATAATATAAGCTTAATCATACGACATACATATATGATACTTAAACTAAAATATTTTGAATATCTTCTCAATCCAGTAAAACATTTTTTTTTTTTTTTTTTTTAGATTATCTAGTAACTAGTATTTAGTATACTTGAAAATAATGTCAATCAGAATTTTTTATAAACCATTTAGTTACAATTTAAAATATTTTATTATATATAATTGCAGACCATAATTTTTTTTTTAATGTGATTATTTATCATTGTTTTTAAACCTAATAATATTGCCATTGTTTTTGCAATAAATTATGACAACCAACAAGAATATCTTAAAACTATATTTAGGTAGGTATATAATATATTATCATTAAATTAATAACGAAATTTTAAAAAATTCTTATTAAATAATTGCTCACTTGGACTCCTGGTATTTGTTCTTCAAGTTGTTGTAAACCTGACACGGCATAGAAGATATCAGACAAATTTTCAGATGCTAACCCAGTAAGTAGAACACTCTTTAATTGCTTCTTATCCCGAGCAGTTAAATACGTATCTACAGAAATGCTTGACGACAGGCACAGACAACCCGTTAGTATAGAAAACAAGAATGCTAAAATATAACAGTATTAAAATATATTTCAGATAAATATATACAATAACAATATAATCAGTCTAATGATTCTTACCAGTTTTCATGATGATCGCACTTAACTACACACACTGAACAAATGCGTTTAACAAAACTAACTAGTTTTACTAATTTATACCATCACAGAAGGTAAAATCTAAACAAATATAATAAAAATGAATTATTATTATAAAATTTAGTAATTTACTATGTTCATTGTTCAACTGTCTGACGTAGCCGGCAGAATATATTTGTAATTTGTATACTCAGACAATTATGTGTTATCATCACTATCAATAACAATATTAGGTTATGTTTACAATTACAACACATCGATTTTTTTTAATATAAAAATGACCAAGAAAACATACGTGTCATACATCTACACCAGTGACCGGGTTTACTTTATATTATCAAAGTTCGGTTAATACCACAATCAAGGTGGATCACCTTGACCACAATATAAACTAATCAGTAATCTGTGGCTTTAAAGTTTAAATATTAAATATTTAATATTTAATCTAGCCATCTCGGATAACGGACTACTTTTATTCTTTAATCGTCTTGGTACGTGCTTTAAAGTTTAAATTTCACCAATACTAAAAATTAATAACAGTGAAAAATAAAGAAGTGAAGACACCATGACCATTAAATATTAATATTTTATTTGTTGTTTAATAGGTAGTAATTAGTACTTTAGTAGGTACCGTAACATACTACTAATAGATTATTGATTAATATATAGGCTGTAAGCTTGGAAATTATAATTTTTGTTTATAATATAATCCAATCGTCCTGTATACTATTTTGTAATAGTCTAATGGATAGTACAAATGTAGATACCTACTAATGTGTAATGTATATCGTATATGTAACTATAAATTTAAATGAGATATAAAATCGGTCCAGGAAAATTTCAAAAAAAATTAAATTTCGGTATTATGTAGAGATGTAGAGTAGGTAGTTAGGTACCTATTTTAAATAATTTAATATGAATTATGAACATTTGTAAAATACAAATATAATATAATTTAAATAAAAAATACGTGCTACGATTTAGACGCATTAATTATTATTTTTTAGTGATGTTGCTACGTTGGTAAAATAATAAAATACCTATTTAAAAAAAATTTGTAGTTCAGTACCACGATGACTCAGTCGTTTTGAAGTAATAATTATCAACCTAACCACCTGAGTAATTAATTAAAATATCAAAGTTTCATAACAATTAACCTGATCTAACCAATATATTAATTAGGCATTGCCTGTGCGGCTGTGCATAATATGCAGTACCTATAGGTAACTAAATATTAAACATTACCGGTTTATAACACATAATAATTTGTAGGTACTTTGTTGGTAAAATTATAATGATTATATTCTGTTTTAATTTTTAATGTACAAAATATATTATACCTACAATCAATAATATAATAATAGTCTAAAAAATTATAAAAAAAAAATGAATATATTTCTATAAAAATATAAGTAGGTAGTAGGTATTATTATATTATAATTGTAATATTATTTAACAATAATTTAAGATTTTAAGATGGCTGTAAATATTATAATAAAAATAAAATTCTATATATTTATATATAATTAAATTATTTTTAAAACGTATGTTTAACAGACCATGTCATCACAATTTCCACAATCACGAGGTAGTTATTACTTATTGTAGTAATGTAGTAACTACATTGTAGTTAATTAAATAGAATGTCTATAATCAGTGCGGAACATATTATTTTAATATTAAATTAGTTAAATAAATTTGTATTATAATTTAATATAATGTAAAATGATAATTTATATTAGGTATAGTTCAATCAAGGAAAAACAAATAAAAGTCTTAAAAAAATAAAAACATTTTGAAGTTTTGAACGTTGTACATCGTACTATCGTAGTAATACAGTAGGTAACACTAATGCAGTACCATAATAAATCTATAGAAATATGAAAATCGGGACAAAATATAATTATATTAAATCATAATTTTAATATAATGTATTTTATATGGGTTATGCTTATGACGAATAATTATCGTAGATTATTATAAAAATTACTTATTCCGATTTACTACTGTTAGTTTTAATCGTTACAGTGTACTTGTATTTTATTATCACATAATACGTTTAGGTATGTAAAGTATCATCATAGTTTCATAGTAATTATTTAATCTTTTCGTTGATGCTTTGAGCTTTCAATGTAATTTCAAAAAATAAAAAATAAAAATCTATATTAATTCCTATTATAGTCTACACACTACAACTACACTATAGATAAATTATTCTAATTTTAGATTCTGAGCGAAGCGAATTTGGGTTTACATTCATTGGTTTTACAATGTGTATTTATTTTTTTTTTTTTTTATGTAGTATGTAGACAATTTTACTACCCGAAATAATGCTCCGATTTTCACGAAAAGCATATGTCTTCGATTGGAAAGTGGATTATAGAGACTTTTTCAGTGTTTTTTTTTTTTGTGAAAAATCTTAGATTTTTAAATTTTGGGTATGCTGAAATTTAGGTGGTGGGTCTTAAAAATTTGTATTGCTACATCTTTCATGTAGAATTTATGCGCCACTGATGTAACTGAAAGTCAATGGTATCATTGAATATTGAATAAAGGTACGATAGTACGATTGTCGTTTGTATTCCAATTAACAAATTAGGGGTAAATAGGCAATCCTAATACAATCTCGAGGGGAAATGATAACAACTACTGTTCGTCACATACACGATTTAAGGTATCTTGAAAAATTAAATTTTACCGACTGTCCGACTCTACCGAGTGTCCGGTATTACAGTTTATAGTATTTGATATTATAATATCCATCTTGCGTGTGCCATACTAAAATTAGTGTATAATATTATAAGGTCTATGATGTACCACTATGATGAAGTCATAAATTTACATTGTAAAGTATAGTTAAACTTATGACATTCTATAAAAAAAAATTACATTTCTTCACTAAGATCAGTGCAGTTTTAAAATTTTTCCAACTATAAAATACTAGCCACAAAAATGAGCCACAGTATTTAGTATTTTATAGTACTTATAATAATTTTTTTTTATAATATTTAGTATTAAACTATTAAATACTGTAGAAGTGTAGAGTACTAGAGTGTACTTATTATTTAGAATTTACGTTTTTATTCATTCATTTATTCAATCATTCCTCATTCCATGGTGACATTATCATATCTAATATCTATTATCTATTATAAGTACTTCACTTTTAGTTTTTTACCACTCTATATAGTACGAAGTACGAACTACAAAGTTTGTAGTGTTTGTACTATCAATGGGTATCTTCCGCGAAATAACAATTTTACAATAAAATATCATATTGAACTTTAAATATTTCCACTCGAATATCATATTGTATTATGGTTATATTATCTTCTAGTCAATCATTCTATTAAATTATGATTCGTACGATTTGTTAAGTTATAATAGTGGAAAACGTACATCATTTCATTGAGGATTAAAACAGAAACAATATAAATAACATGAGTCACAATCTTTCCGATGTAGCAAACATTATACTAACGCCAGAAAAAAGGATACAACAACTATCATTGTTAAGTTCCCAGATTGAGTTAAACACGAACATTGCAGCTAGAAAGTATAAAAGTTTTTTGATTATTTATATTATATAGGCGTACCATATAATAATAATATTTTATTGTAGATATTACCGGTCAGGTCGAGAAATGATCAGTATGGCTGAAGTGTATTTAAAAGAAAACAATTTAGAACAGGCGTATATTCTTTACATGCGATTTATGACGTAAGATTCTGAAATTATTTGTATTAATATAATTTTATTAAATGTATGTTGTAATACAACAATGTATGACATTGTTGCCTAAAGACTTAGTCTTCGGGTAAAAGTAAAGGTCGATTCACACTATACGTAATGTCACAGACCAGTAATTGCACGTTAAAATATCTTTCAATATATTATTATGGCAATGTTTACATTAACCAGCAACATAACATACAGTCGATGTCCTAGAATGTCTTCGTTTATCAAAAACTTATTTTTGACATGTCGTTGCCAATCTAGGCTTGTCCATTATAATAGTATGAATGTTTGAACGAATTGTTTCAGTCAAAGTCAATAACATGATAGTATAAAATATGCATAGGTATTCAATTTTTTATTTTTATGTCATATTTTTATCATATTTAAATGAATGATGTAATTTTGAAAAAAAATCTGTCTATAATACTGAATTATAAAAAAATCATAAAAAATATAGTGACTAACTGATAACCAACATTAAGATATAATATGGTCAAAATTCAAAAATCTATAAAGAAATTAACATAAAAGGTAATTTCGTAATTTGAATATCAATTTTAATTTATTAACAACAATTAAGTACATCCTATGCAACTTTCAAAACTATCAGTATTTTCCATGATGTCCTAGAGTTTGACATATTTAAGTGAATAAATAATAATAAAAAGTTAATAAATAAAAATAAATATCTTCGTTAACGTTGCCAGTTTGTGACCCTCTGTATAATGTAAATCGAACTTAAAAATAACATATTAAAATTTAATAATTATCTATAACGACGTTTTAAAAGTAAAAAGAAAATTATTATATTAACTATTTAAAGTATGTATTTTATTTTTTGTTATCAAAATATTTTAATTTTATACAATTCTATAAACCTAATTATCTGTGAAATTTTATGCATTTCTTTATAAATTTCATCTATATTATCTATATTTAATCACTTAATAAAATACAATACAATGTATATATATAATTTCTTTCAGTTTATTTTTGGAAACCATAAATGAACATCCAGATTATAAGAATGTACCAATTGAAGAACGAAATTTAAATTATCGGATACTTAGAGATGTTCTTCCAAAAACAGAAAAAATTAAAACTAAATTATTAGAACAATATAATACAGAATATGAGTTGTATCAAGAACAAAAAGTAAATTTTTTTTATAATTATTTAAATTGTGATAATATACGATATACATTTTAGATTTTAGTATATATTAATTTTTTAATAACATATTATTTTATAATGTTAATTATTATTTTTTCATTACCTGAGTAAGTAAAAATGAAGATGTATGGAATGTAATATATTGTATCATTGATTATATATAGTATACTATACTATATATAATCAATGATTGTATGTATAATTCTTGATTTAATTGCTATCAAGAATCTTTCAATAGTGCTCCTAAAACTATCAACAGTTTTTCTCTTTATACTATTAAGTTTTAATGTTGAAAAGTATAGTTATATTATTTTCCATCAATTCTATTTTATTTTAATTTATATTTTTTCATAATTTAATCTAAATTCTATACTTACATTCTTATATATTTTTTATTACTAAGATACAAAGTATATTTTAATACAAATAAACGTTTTAGTTTCACTTTTCTTAAAAACATATTTGAAAATCTTTAAATAATTCTAGTTAATTATTTGTTTGCATACTTTTTTTTATATATATATTATTTATTGTGTTAATAGGCATTACAAGAATTTAAAGAAAAACATGACAAAGAAATATTATTGAAAGAAAAGGGTGATTTACAATCTGGATTTACTAATAATATTACCCAAGAACAATTAAATACCATTTTAGATAATGTTGCAATACCAGAATTAAATAATTCCCAATTAAAAAATAGTACTTCATCAAATGATTTAAGGTTAGATTAAGAATATAGATAATAAAGAAATTAAATTAAAATTTTTATAATGTAATATTCAAAAAAATGTTATTCTCATTATTTATAGAAATTAATTTGTGTTCAATTATTTTTAGACAATCAATTCCCAATTTAATTAGTTTTTCCAAATTAAATGATAATTCCCAACCAATAAGTATGCCGACATATCCAATTTCACAAATAGAATATAGTCAGTAAGTATCTAGTAATAAGTTTGGATAATACATTTTGTATATTTTGTTTAACATAAAAAAAACAATAATTATAAATTATTTAGTATATAATATAAACAAATATGTGTAATTTAAAAAAATTAATAAGTGAATTTAATGTTTGTTTAATACTTCTGTCCTACAGGACCATTTTACCCTACTTCACACAAATTATGATATAAATATGAAATAGACAACATGAGCACTTCTGTTATATAGCCTATACTATAAATTATTTTACTAATTTTTATCTTTAATTGTCCATTTGTTATATACAGTAAAACTTACACATTGTCTATTTTATATTATTGAACTTTGGAATATGGAGTTGTTATTTAAATTACTTTTTAATGTATTTTAGGAATAAACCTACTGTTGATAGAAGTACCAAACCAATATTATATAAAAATCAACAAAATCCATATAATCTTCGACAAATAATTGTTCCTAGCAATTTAACTGCAAGATTTCTAGAATATGCACTGAGTAATACATATAATAACCTAGAGACATGTGGTATATTAGCAGGAAAATTAGTAATTGTTTAATATATTTTATTTAAATTTGGATTAATAAATATTTAATTTGAATTTTATATATTGTTATAATTTATTTTAGAGTTCTAATTGTTTAGTAATGACACATTTAATGATTCCAAAACAAAGTGGTACGTCTGATTCATGTACAACAATGAATGAAGAGGATATTTTTGACTTTCAAGATAAACAAGACCTTATTACTTTAGGATGGATACATGTAAGATTTAATAAAAAATACAAATTATTTATTTAATAACAAAAAAATATATATATATATATATATATATACTCTGTAGCCTACACTCTATAATACAAATAATAAATAATTGATTTCTTAAATAGTAAACAAAAATAATTTATATTTATTATAGTTTTTTTTTTCAATAGACTCATCCAACACAAACCTCATTTATGTCTAGCGTAGACTTACATACCCACTATTCATATCAGTTAATGATGCCAGAAGCTATTGCAATTGTTTGTGCACCTAAATATAATGAGTAATATCATTTTGTTAATAATATTTTATTGAATTAAATTAATGTTAAACATTTTTTTTTATTGTTTTTAGATCAAACTTTTTCTTTTTGACACCTTATCATGGTTTACAAGTTATAGCAGATTGCAAATTCTTTAGTGGTTTCCATACTCATAACACAAATGGAGATATTTATGCTGTATGTACTTAATTATTTATGTACATATATATAATTATAATATATACACACAGGACGTCCCACATCTATTTACTCATTACAATTTATATTTTCCCAAATGAATAAGAATTATAATGTTGTTTTTAGATACTGAACGAAGCGAAGAATATATTAATTTTTTAATAATGTATATTTTGTTATGTCTGTTAAATCTTTCTACCAAAAATAATACTCCAATTTTCACGAATAGTATATAATTCCGATAGGAAAGTAGACCTAGTTAGTATTTTATTTAAGTCATTTTTCAAATGTCTCTAAATTAAGCTTATGTGACATGAAAAAATAACAAAAAATGACGATAATTTGGCAAATATGGAAATTTTGACAAAATTAAACTTCACTCAGAATCATATTTTTGAATGGAATAATTTAACATTGCATTCAAATATTAATCAAAATACAACAGTATCCCCTCTACATATATATCCTACCCACACCACTACGCCAGTATCAAATATTATTTAAATTATTATTTAGAGAATGAAAACCTTTATTTTTTTTAAAAAATTTCAACATTACTAAGAAAAAAGATAACTATTTTAGTAGATGGATAAAAAAAATATTGTTAACTAACAATAATAAATTTAAAATTAATGGTATTAATAAAACAAATAAATATGATAATAAAGTTTAATTAATTTTTAAAATTATGTCATAAATTTTCATCAGTAAATGAAAATTTTTTCTAAAAATTGACTTTATTAATTTGGAAGTCAAACCATTAAAATTATTACAATATTACATAATTTAAAAATTAATAAAGATAACATTATAGTGTGTTACATAACTAATGTTTATACAAAATCTGAATTTAAAAATCTTAATCTTGGAAATATGCAAGTGCAGTGACGCAACCAAGGGGGTCCCCAAGTCTGGACCCCCATGAATCAAATTTATTTCTTAAATTTAATAACAATTATTTTTTATTTAGGTTTGCATACTCAATTGTACATATAAACATTTTCAAATTTCAAAGTACTACATATATTAAATATAATTATTATATAATCTATAAGTAAATTGAAGTACAAGTGTACAGTCCCACATTTTGTAATTTTATGTCCCCAATATGATATTTCTGGTTGCGCTACTGATACAATAAGTACATAGATCTGAGTTTCTGGGACACCCTATGTATACATTAAAAATTTAATATTATAAATAATATAATATATTATTTATTTTACATTTTAATTTAATAACTGAATCAAACTGAATGAAAATTATTAATTTTTATATTTTAGGTAGCAGAGCATTATGTATTGGATAACAATTTGATGGTCAATGTGGTAGATTTTAGATGAAAATATTGAAACGTGTTAATTATTTTTTAATGTATTCAAAATTATATAAAAATAAATGTAAATATTGAAAAAGTATTAAATTATTAATAAAAATTATTTATTGCAGATATTATATATAATTATATTATGTTAAATAATTATAAATTAATAACCTTTAATTTTACTATAAATTACATTATTATTAATTTGTTATTAATAAAATAATCTTTCATATAATATATTTTTATGAATCTAATTATTATTAAATACATAGAAAAATCTTAAATATATTATGGATTATATAATTTTTATTTTTAATTAATTTAATTAAAAACTCGGAAAATTTGAATATTATATATTAATATTTAACAAAGTCAACTAAGCATTATAAAGAATGTATTTTAAAATAATTAAATAATTACACTAATTGTTATATATATTGTATTTTAAGTATACTACATATCAGTAAAATTCAAATGTAATAAATAATAATAGTTAGCTGTTATTGTTTTCATTATTTATGAATCTCACAAAACGACAAAACATAAAACGAAGACTTTTACAATAATTATTTATTGGTCAATAAAAATCAGGTAACTAAGTAATTTTTTTAATTGATTTAAATTAATTCCACTGCCTATTGTAATGTCATAGATACAAACACATCCTTAAAGTATTTAACACTTTTGATACAACGTTGTATTTGGGGTGGTTCTTTTTTTTTAAAAAAAAGTTTTGTCGCGTTTTTAATTTATTAATAATTAATAATTATATAATAAAACAAATTGAGGTTTATAAATATGAATTATTTAATGTTTATTAATGTTATGTTATTTATGCTCAAGAATAATGCATATTAATTTATTATAATGTAAATATTTATAAAATTTATATTCAATCTCCTCCTAATGAGTCCAGTGTTATATTTAGATACCTTCATATTTTAAAAATAATAGGTTTAATATATTTTAGTTTTTAATAAATCCTTAAATCTAGATTAAGAAAAATTAAAAACTATAATGTGATGATACGGAAAAACTATAAAGTTGATGAATTCAAAAAAAACTAACGAATAAAAAAAAGGATTTGAAAATTTTATTGAGTTTTCTTATGAATATTATACATACATACGTAATAATCATTGGAACTGTTGTATTGATTTTTAAGACTAAATTAGATTATTTATTACCTACTAAATGTATCATATTATATTAATAAATGTAATAGAAATTTATAATTTATTTATGTATGTATTAGTTTCCCTGATTAATTTAATGATTTATTGTATTTATATTTTGCTCGTGTATATATTGTACCATTAGGCCCACGCCCGTTATATTAATTATTATAAATAATTAATGAGACACAAACAAAAGATAATCCTTTAGCCTAAGATTAAAAATAACAAAATACCATAACACTTGGCAGAATTAATACCTTGTGTGAAAGGATAAATCGTAAATAAATACAAATTAATTATAACTAGTCAAAAAATATTTATTTTTCAAAATAAATACCACAAATAATAAATATCTACGTATATATATTAACATACAAAATAAAAAAATTTACAATTAATCAGTTCTATAAGTAGGAATCATATAGGTTCATAATTTTATTTACATAGGTATTTACACAAAAATTATATAAAACGGAATATAATTAATCGACCTCTTCGACGGTGGGTCCTCGCGAACTGGCTTCGGGAAAACCGTAACCTTGGTTAGGCATTTGTGGACCACAACCATTGGACTGTCCGCCACCGTGTAATTTCATCATGAAGGGCGAGCAACTCTTTTGGATTTCCTTTAACTTGAACTCGTACTCTTCTTTGTCCGCCAACTGATTGTTATCCAACCATTGGAAGACAGCGTCGCATTCTTTTATGGCCGCGTTCTTCTCGGATTCGGTCAATTTGTCTCCGGCATCGTCCAGGGATTGTTTTACACCAAACACGTAGCTCTCCAACTGGTTTTTCGCGGCGATTTTCAATTTTTGTCGTTCGTCCTCTTCTTTGTACAGTTCAGCATCGTTGAGCATACGATCGATTTCTGCTTGAGACAAACGGCCTTTGTCGTTCTTAATGACAATATTCTTAGAACGACCAGAGCTGTTGTCTTTGGCCGACACGTTCAAAATACCGTTGGCGTCTAAATCGAACGTGACGTCGATCTTGGGTACACCTCTGGGCGCCGGAGGAATGCCGGTCAAATCGAACGTACCCAACAGATTGTTGTTCTTGGTCATGGTCCTTTCTCCTTCGAACACTTGTATGGTGACGGCCGGTTGATTGTCCGCGTAGGTGGTGAACGTTTGGGTCTGCTTGCACGGAATAGTGGAGTTGCGCTCAACGATCTTGGTCATGACGCCACCTGCAGTCTCGATGCCCAGCGACAACGGAGTAACGTCCACGAGCAACACGTCTTGAATGGCAGAGCTCGTGTCGCCCACGAGAATGGCCGCCTGTACTGCGGCACCGTAGGCTACCGCTTCGTCGGGGTTGATGGACAAATTGAGCGGTTTACCGGAGAAAAAGTTTTGCAGTAGACTCTGGATCTTTGGAATTCTCGTCGAACCTCCCACGAGGACCACGTCGTGTATGGACCCTTTGTCCAATTTGGCATCTGCCAACGCTTTCTCCACCGGTTGCAGCGTCGACCTGAACAAGTCTGCGCACAGCTCCTCGAAACGCGCTCGAGAAACTCTGGTATAAAAATCGATACCTTCCATCAGAGCGTCGATCTCTATGGTGGCCTCCGAACTGGACGACAGTGTTCTCTTGGCCCGTTCAGCCGCGGTCCTCAGACGTCTTAACGCTCTGGGATTGCTCTTCACGTCTTTTTTGAACTTCCTTTTGAACTCCTCGGCCAAATGCGACACCAGCCTATTGTCGAAGTCTTCGCCTCCCAAATGCGTGTCTCCCGCCGTAGATTTCACTTCAAATATCGAGCCCTCGTCGATCTGCAGAACCGACACGTCAAACGTGCCTCCGCCCAAATCGAATATCAACACGTTCTTTTCTCCTTTCAGGTTCTTGTCCAGACCGTACGCCAACGCAGCGGCGGTCGGCTCGTTTATTATTCTCATCACGTTCAGCCCGGCAATTATGCCCGCGTCTTTTGTCGCCTGTCTCTGAGAATCATTGAAATACGCCGGCACCGTGATCACCGCGTCCGTCACGTTACGTCCCAAATACGCTTCCGCCGTCTCCTTCATTTTCGTCAACACCATCGAACTCACTTCTTCCGGCGCGAACACTTTCCGTTCTCCTTTGAACTCCACTTGGATTTTTGGCTTTCCACAATCGTTCATCACTTTGAACGGCCAATGTTTCATGTCCGCTTGCGTCTTCTCGTCGTCGAAACGACGGCCGATCAATCGTTTTGCGTCGAACACCGTATTTATTGGATTCATTGCTACCTGATTTTTGGCTGCGTCTCCGATTAACCGTTCTGTATCGGTAAACGCTACATAACTCGGAGTCGTTCTGTTACCTTGGTCGTTGGCGATGATCTCTACTTTACCGTGTTGCCAGACGCCCACGCACGAATACGTGGTACCCAGATCAATGCCGATCGCTGTTTTTCCGACCATTTTTATTTTCTCGTAATTATTTTAATAAGCACACGGAAACACTCAAGTTGTATTTGAAAAAATTATATCACACTCGTTTACCAACAATAAGCACTGATATATAAATTAATCGCACTTTTTATTATGGTAAATTAGTACCGCACTGAAATGTTGTCAATGTATCGTTTTCGATGTATAGCTCAAAGTTCGGTTTAATGAATGTAAGATGTGACTCGCAATGCATTCAAAAACAAACTGTTGCCGTTCGGCGCGCCGTATACGTTTATATAGCCCATAGAACATTCGAGAACGTTCCATACATTTCGCGGCGTTATTATACCCGGTACGTGTGTCACGTTAACCGAAATACCTTTCTAGAATTTTCTAGGGTTATAGAACATACTCGTATTTTCTTCTTTTTTCGTGACTTTCGATATATTATGCGTTTTTTTAATTATTACTTTTTTGTCCAATCAAGTAATATTTACTATACAATTTATTATTCAGTTTTAAAAAAACACTTCAATATTTTCTCTTTTAATGAAAAACACCTAGGCATATTTTTATCATAATATATTCATCAACTAATAAAAATATTTTCATAGTTATTTGTATCATACATAAAAATATTAATATTTAATTTAATATAATACAATATTATATACCAGACTACACATATTTCATTATATAATAGTAAATACATTGTACAAAATACGCTTTATATTTTATATTATCTGAATGCCTATTAAATATTTAATCAATGGTAATATGGTATTATTATGTTTCTAAATACATTTTAACACTTTTATCATTTATGTATTACCCACCTACACTTTTATTATTTAAAAATTGAACAGAAATGTTTTTCTACTTTTTTTTATTTATTATTTTTTTTTTTATACTTCTTCATGACCATGATTGTCATTACGAATTATTTCATACGAATATTCTTTTTATTATTTCTCAATACTTTTACAGTAAAAATTATAGAAAAACCAAAAAATTTAGAAAAGTTTAGAGAATATTATTTAAGAAAACTTTTAAATAGTTAAAAGTTATATATTTTCTAATTTCTTATAATTTTTAATGAATTACGATTAATTTAATTAATCGTATTAATTATTATATTATTACCCCTAAATTAAAATAAGCATTTAAATATATAACAATTATACATTTATTCATAAAAAAGACGAATTGATACTACTGCAGTAGAGATATAGCATATAGGCGTGCAAATCATAATGTTTAATTTTAATTAGAATTTGAATGCAATGATAAGCCATTGCATTCAATAATGATTCTGAGTGTCGAGCGACGTTCAATCACATAATGTCGTTTTTTCGTTATTTTTTTCATATTATCGATTAAACTAAAAATATCAACTGTTTTAAGGTTTTTTTTTATAGCTGTTGATGCTATAAAAAAATAATAAAGACTAGGGATTTTTCTAATATTTTAAATTAATGTTAAGTAATATATAAATATACTTCAGTAAAATTTTCAGACCTTAATGCCAAAAATTGCCAATTTTGTTAAACATTATATACGTAAAAACTAGAATTTTACAAAATATTCAAAGTCCTATATTTTGTAAAAAAAATTAACGTAACGGTTCCAAAATTTCACCACATATATATAATAGCTATGTAAACACCCAAAAAAATTTCAGGTCTCTATCTTAAAAATTGCCTGAGTTATCGTGAAATATAGAAATTGAATTCCTCAAAATTTCATTTTTCGGGAAAAATGCCGTTTTTCGTCATTTTTTCGAAGTTTTTTCTACCGCTTAGGGTCAATTTTAAGAAATTCGAAAAATGAACTAAATAAATTACCAACTAGATCCACTTTCCTACCGGAAACATATGCTATTCGTGATAATCGGAGCATTATTTCGTGTAGTAAAAAAGTCTACAGAATAAAAAAAAAAAAAATCACCCATCATTGTAAAACCAATACATTCGCTTAGAATCTATGATGACGAAAAAACAGCATTTTTCATGAACACTGAAATTTCATCGAAATCGGATTCAATATTTCACGATAACTCGGACAATTTTGAAATTATAGACTTAAAAATTTATTGAGTATTCACATAGAGTATAAATATATAAGTGGTAAAATTTTGGAACCGTTACGTTAATTTTTTTTACAAAATATAGAACGTTGAATATTTCGTAAAATTCTCATTTTTATGTATATATAATGTTTTATAAAATTAGCAATTTTTGGCATTAAGGTCTGAAAATTTTACTGAAATAGACTTACATATTACTAAATATAATATCAAAATATTAGAAAAATCCCTAGTCTCAATTTTTTTTTATAGCTGTTTAAGTTTGATATTTTTAGTTAAGAGAAAAAATTATGAAAAAAATGACGAAAAAACGGCATTCTCTAACACTATGATTGTACACCTGTATCCTTTCCACACCCGTATCCCTTTCCATTGCTTTTTTTTAATGCTTTTTAAAGTTATAATTTTTAAAATTTCCCTCAAAATTATTTTATCAAATCGAATCTTGAATTCTTGAACACATTAACTTATCATTGTCAATATATTGGATTACCCCACAGGGCCACAAATATATAAAACAATTGTTTTATATAGGTATCTGTGGATTACCCATAGGGCCATATTCTTACTCTATGGGTCAATGGGCCATAGACATATTATGGATAATATGAGTTTACCTATTCAGTGCTATATGAATACAAATCTTAAATCGTGGTTCGTGGCTATACTTATGTCACAGTTTGATATTCCCCTCCAATATGGTGAACATATTCTCGAATACTGATAACAGTGATAACGAGTTTAATGTTATCTGTGGTGTTACTTTATGTAATATTGTAAATGTTATTTGTCGATTACGGATTTATGGCAATGGTGAAACATGAAGTGAAAGTTTAGTGTGAATATTATAATTTAATGGTCTGTGATTTGAAGAGTAGTTTTTAATTTTTCAAATTTACAACTGTCTATTAAAATCCAATATTTCGATTTAATTTTAAATCATGTCTTGGCTCATAGACTTAGCTGGTAAAGCAGAACAATATCTGGATAAAATCGATCAGAACACAGCAGTAGTTTTACAAAATCAAAAAGAAAAACCATTAAAAGACCTATTCAAGTACTTGTATTATTTTAATAGTATTTACTTAATATTTTACAAATATCTAATAAGTATGATTTATTAAAATATTGTTTAGAACGCCCGTGACTGAAAATGTATCAATAGAAATTGAAAATAAACCATTAGCATCAGTGCCAAGTTCACCTGCTAGCAAATCATTATTTAAGAAATCCAAAAACGATTCACGCATATCTGATGAGCATTTACTGCAGTATTTGAATAGTCATGACTCGAATATTCAATCTCAAGTTGGTTGTCACTATTTTAAAATTTATTTTATGTTAGACGTAGGTATATAATTTTTAACAAGTAATTATACTTAGTATAATGGGCAATCTACTGCTAATGAAAATTCAATTGATTCAATATCCATACCATTAACAGAAGAAAATCATATGTTAAAAAATGAAATAAGAACTTTAAACAATGAGTTGTCACTGGTACAATATAAATTGAAAACTGCAGATAAAGGTAAATAGTTTTAAAATTGAATGTTTAAAGCAACCAATTACTAATCAGACAACATGTTGCAATTGTTTTATCATTTTACTATGTATTTTTAATTTACAGATATTAATCAAATATCAATGGAACTCGAAGTAAATAAAAGACATTCTGCTAATTTGGAAAAAGAATTACACGAGTCTCAAATTCAACTACGAAATACTCAAGATGTAATTTTCCGCTTAAAAGAAAAATCTAAAATAAGAACACCAGTAACTGAAGAGAATAATTTTATTAATGACAATAATTTATTGCATGAAAATCAAATGTTAAAAAATGAAGTATCCACATTACTAAAAAAGTAAAGTAAATTTCTTAAAGTTTTCATAAATTAGGTAATTAAAAGTTAATAATTTTTAAATATTGTGTAGAATTGAAGCTGATGAATTAAGCAAGAAGAATTTAAGTGCAGAAAAGTTAAACTTAGAAATGAAACTTAATAATATTCAGGTAGAGAATAAAAACAGTGTAAAAAAAGAACAGTTTTTACACTTAACAAGGGAATGTGATGCAATGACTCTTCTAACAAAAACAGATCTAAACAATGCTGCACACAAATTAAAGGAATGTTTAAATGATTTAGAAATAATTAACATACAAACAATTGGTGATCAAGGGTAACAATTAAATAATTATTGTTTTATCAGTAGTATAAATAAATACGTTTTTTTTTTCAAATCACAATAAATAATATACAATGTATATTAATACATTTGTACTTTAATAGGTTACATAATAATATATAAATATTGATGAACAATAATTCTTAATAATGCTATTACAAACTAGAACTGTATTCAGTCCATTTTAAACTTGCCTTTTAATAAATATTAATTTTTTAAATTATTAAAGGTTTGTAGGAACTTCAAAATTAGAAAATTCAGAAATATTAACTAAATTAAATACTATGAAGAGCAACTTACTTTCTATTGATTGTGGCATACAAAAATCACTGCATGATCTTAGTGGTTTTAAAGAACGAGTTGCTAATATTGATGCTGAATCATTTATAGAAGGAAATTATAATCACACAGATCTAATTAGTCAAGAAGTAATGAATGAACAAATTTTATCACTTAAAAAGGCTGTAACATGCAAACAAACTGAACTAGAACAAGTATTAGCTGAAAAACATTCAATGGCAATACGAATTGAACGTTTAGAGGTATGATTATTTAAGTATAATAATAACATTTATGAAGTCAAAAATAACATAGTATTATTTTACTATATTATAATTTAATGAAAATAATTTCAGACAAAGCTAAAGAAAGAAACAAATATTTTGATCAATGTCAATGATACAGAT
Source organism: Tetraneura akinire (assembly GCA_021307375.1). Lineage (NCBI taxonomy): Eukaryota > Metazoa > Arthropoda > Insecta > Hemiptera > Aphididae > Tetraneura > Tetraneura akinire. The sequence continues at coordinate 13,215,219 of JAIUCT010000001.1, forward strand.
GATGGTAAGAACTCAAAATTATTGATTTATGGTAATTATAAAACTTGATTTTTTTCGCCTACAGCTAAAGCTAAAGTGCCTAATTTCATGTTGGAAAATGCATTTGATACTAGTGTAGCTAGAAGAGTAAAACGCGCTTATACTAGCCTTGATTCATTTGGTTTACGAACAGGAATGTATTTACGGCGATATCCATTATTAAGAACTATTTTATTTGTATATGTGGTGAGTATAATAATTAATACTATTAAAATACAATTTATTTGCATTATTAATATAAAATTGAATAATTATATAATAAAAATAATATACTATGTTCTGAAATATACAGCTTTATCATTTTTATTAACAAATAACCATAATATCTAAAACAAATTTTATTATATTACATAAATGTGGTGTGTTGTAGTTAAACAAAATTTAATATATAGGCCAATTTTGAATTTTTATACGAAATAATATATTATTTCTATATAGAATCCGTTTATCAACGGGTCTGTTGACTATGCATAACATTTATATTAATATCAATATTGTTAATAACTGATACGTCTGTAAATAGTAATTTTTACTTTTTATATTTGTAAATATAAGTGAAATTTGTATAATGTAAAAAGAAAATCCTTATATTATATTTTTAATTTGAGAATTCATAAAAAATGGTTTAAAGAATCGGCCAATAAATCATACTATTTTATATGATAGAATACAGAATAAATTTATATCAACTTGAAATTTATTCAGAGTAATTCTTTTCACGTTTTTATGTTTAGATATATTTTAAACTATCATTAACTTATTCTAGAAATATGAAATTATTTCTATTCAATTTTTCTATTTCTTTGTAATTTAAAAAATTTATTTATTTTTCAGGTAATTCTTCACTTGTGGGTGATGTTAATCCTTTTCTCTTATACTCCGGACACTAATTAAGCCATTTTATACGGTTTTTACTTCATTATTAGTGTATATGTCAATATCTTTTACTCAATCAGGTATAATTGTATTATCATGTTATAAATATAATATTGTTATTATTATATAATTGTTTGTTTTATTGTTTTTTAAATTATGTACATTGAAATTATATATTCAGGAACAGTTTTTATTAATTTGTTAATTTTTTTACAATACTTCCACATCCTTAAAATACTTATAGGTCAGTTATTCCCTATTGAATTACACTATGAAAAAAATATTAATAAAAAAATAATAATAATAATAATAATAATAATTAGAATAATAATTATAATAATAATAATAGTAATAATAATAATAAAATTATTGAATAACTTAAAATTATATACAGGTATGACATTTGTCTAAAATACACTATATTATTTTTAAATTTCAATGTCATAAAGTTTTTTTAATGTGTTTTCATTGAACCAAATGATTATAAACTTAAATTTGGACGATATGTAAATCAGAAAAAGATGTATAATTTATTGATTGTCTAAATGTTAAATTATCAGTGTACTATACATTTTTATCAATTCATTTTGATTGTCTTTAAAATTAAACTATTATACTGGTATTTCATACTTGTTTGGATAATTTTATACATTACAATTATACTGATAATATTAGTATTATAACTTTAGGACAAAAAAAAAAAAAAAAAAACAATATAAATACAATATTATGATTATACATTTTCTAATGAAAAATTTTTATAAACTAAAGCATGATTAATTTAACTTAATAATATTAATAACTTTTTAATATTGAATACATTTTCTTATGTTTGATTTGTAAGTTTATAATAATAATAAATGAATTATTTAAAACAAATTTATACTTTGAAAATTTGTGGGCAGGACATATAAATATTTGTACGCCCGTGTAAGCATATTTTATTAAAAACAATTTATATCCATATTAATCTAATTTGCTTATTTATCTTAATAAAATGTGGAATTACATTAGCTATTAATAGAAAAATACAATTTGAATAGTGTGTGACACACATGAAAAAACCGGACGGTTCCCACAGATGTCGTTACAAAATCTAATTGGTCGGCAACAATACATAGAGGAACTTTGTTCGTAAGTCCCAGAGTACACTTGACCACTGACTACCATTATTATTGCATTAATTATCTTTGGACATATTTCCCATTCACAACCCTTGTTACTTATTAAAATACATCGTATTATAAATTGGAGTTTTCATCGCGTACACATGCGAAACTCCAAATAAAATTATAAATTATTATATTTACTTAAAAATGCTCATTGGTATAATTTAATAATAATTTAATACAGTACATTTATTCAGTCTAGATTAGTAATTATTATTAATTAAAATCAATTTAATTTATCTAGGTATTTCTAATACATCTACATAATAGATTGTTCATTAAATAAATATAATTATATAATATAAATTATAATATATCACTGGAACACGAATGTTTCTTGAGATTTTTCACCTCTTTATAATACTATGTTACTAATTACCGAGTATAAATAATATTTTAGTATAGGTATTTTACTATATTTTAAACGAATAAAAAATATTTTTAATATTAATACTAAATAAAAAAAAATTTTCTAAGGGACGTGCTCGTGTGTATGTGAATGTGTTGATTTTACTAAATGTGCGACGTAGTCTTATTCAGACCTAGATTCGCCGTCGTTTACTTTCCTTTCCTTTTGGATCTGAACCACCCTCTTGTGTAGTGCGGATAATTTGTGCTCTAAGATCTGATTGTGACGGAACAGCGCCATCGTCTGAATGGTGACTAACAACAGAGCTTGTCTTTTGCGAATCACGTTCAAATGTTCTTCCGAGATCGATTTGTCGTCGTCCGACGACGAGTCGAATGACTTTTTTATATCAGCCTGCAAAGGCAAAAAAAAACAAACGAAAATTATTTCGAGTAAAACATATGATTTTATAAAACGATATTATAATATTTAAAATCATATCTATTTATAATAAATACATAAAGATTGAAATTTAACCAAATAGTAAATTATATTAATTTATCAAATTTACAATGGGTAGTAATGAATAATAAAAAAAAAAAAGTTTTAGAGGTAAAAAAGCACTTATACGGGTACCTACGTTTGAAATTCGAATAAACGTTAAAAAAAAAAATTAAATTTTTTAATATACAATTAAACTATAAGATATCATTTAACAAATTTAGTAAAATAAAAAGTGATAAGTCTACAAAGAGTAAAGTAGTAATCGTAGTGTGATTTAACAATCTAACAATTTATTTATTCATTCATACATTTTTCCTTCACCCAGGCTATAATTTTTTTACTTGCTTATAAATATTAAAAAAAAAAATACAAATATTTATTCTACATATCATTTATGTTGTGTTGCAAATTTGCAAAACACGAAGAATGCTAACCAAATATATGACCTAAATCTAAAAAATTATGAAATTTATAATAATTTACAATAATGAATTTTGCAATTTTACAATGTTATGCAACGAATATTGTGTTAACCAAAGTATAATAAATAAAGAATAAACAGAAAAAAATATGCAAATGTATTCAAATTCTTACCCCGTGTCAAAACTATACGTATATACTAATACACTTATGGTTATGGTAACAATTACGTTTTGTACATTCATGCAAATAATACTTTCATTATTATATATTAAAATTAAAATTAAATATTACAATCATGTAATTAATCAATTATCGATAAGTATTCGTAAATTTATTTACTAATTTTTTGTACAACGAATTATTTTTCGATTCAATAGCATACCTATACGTATTGATAATGATAATGAAAAATAAATTACCAGTTGTTTATTTATTCATTTATTTATTTTTTTAATGATGGCCCATTTAATAATATTTTAATTTAAATATTTTATTCAGTTTTATATAAAAAAAAATAGAAATATATAATTAAATTTATATAAATTTTAAGTTTTTAATAATTTCGTTACACGAGTATTTTTATTCACGTAAGAAATTAATTACTAAATTTATAAAAAAAAAATCGATTTATATCATAATATTTACACTAAAAACAGAGTTGGTATTTATAACGTTAAATACATAAATTAAAATTTTAAATTGTAGTACCTACTCAAATATAAAAATAAACGTATTGTAATAATGAAATTTTAATAAAAACAAATATTGCGTATTTATACTTTAATATTTTATTCTGCAGAATGAACATATAATATCATATGACATAATGTATAATAATATTATTATGAAATAGACATTTTTAAAGTTTTAAATAAAACTTTCAAGTTTCAACGTTAAATTATTAAAATTAAAAAACAAAACAAAAGTATACTATAAGAATATATAACATCCTTATCTAATATATTAAATTTACAATATTAATACTAAAAACTTCAATTTATATTTTACATCACAATTAGTGTATAATGAATCTATGAATATTAAAATTATATAGTGTATAATATATTATATAGGTATTATATCTATTAACAGTCTCGCCCGTGGGCTAAGAATATGTGATGAAAATTTTGCAATAAAAAAATAACAGCTCAACAATTTAATTCGGTTAGAACTATAGACGAACAGATACATAATATGATGTATGAATGATGAATATGATATTTTTATAACTACACACGTTATTAATCTACATTTGCGTATAAGTTATAAAATTATGGACCAACGAGCATATAGTGAAATATTCGGTAAAATTAAAGACTTCAGCAGTGTCTTTTTCCTACGCACAAATTTGCAATGACGGATCTACAATATTCCAAGAGGAGTGCTATATTTCACGGTTATATGATAGAAGATAGAATGATATTTTTTAATTCTCAATAAATAATGTACTTAAATTTTAAAACGATAATGGGTTATGTATAGGTAATATTTAATACCACACAAGACACAACTAAAAAATATTATTTTATTAAAAAAAAAAAATCTCTATTTTTAAATAAAATTGACTTAAACAAAAACTTTTAAATAACTTATTACTTTTTGGTTAAATGTGTCTATTATAGAGCCCAGGCCCTAGGAGGTAGGTTAGCTAGCAGTCAAGCATCCATGCCTACATAATATTTTTCGTCTCTGTCTTCCAACGTTGGATATATTTACAATTTAGAATAAACTTAACTATAAGCAAATTTGTCGAAAAAAATAAAAATAAAATTTTTTTATTTTCATTTTCTAACAAGTTATAAGTTGTTAAATTCATTAAAATATGAACGATTGAACATACGACTATACGAGTAATATTATGTTATATTTCTTCAACAAATTTTATAACAAGTAAATTTTACTCTAATTTAATTATAAATAAACTTTACTAAAACTCTAGTACGTAGATTTGCTATCTTATATACGTATATTATAAATGTATAACTATGTAAGACAAAAACAACAAACATGATGATGTGGTAGCGCACCCACTTAATATTATAATGTCAAAAATGTTGAAAAATGCACGAAATTTTTCCATTGAAGATAATAATTATTATTATTCCTTTTCTATTAATTTTTCATACAGTTGTTTTATTATTTTGAAAATTTACCTTCAATCCTGACACACAGGGGTAGATATTTCTTTTGTTGTTACACCTTGGATGTCGGTTCCTTAGATAATTGGTCCACTGGTGATTAGTTCGAACGTCTGTAATCAGAAAAAAATTATATTTTTATAACTTTCTATGATATATAATATACCCAAAAGAGTATTTATTAATAATTAATGTAACATTAATATATTGATAACAATATTTATATAACTTTTGTTATTATTATTTAAAATTAAATGTACTATAATCTATATAATTAAAATAGGTACAACATGTGTGATAAACCAATAAATAATAATAAATATTTTAGATGGATAATGTAATTGAAGGTGTCCATCGAATCCACACTTCCACAGCAATTTTAGTTACATTTTAATAAATTTATAGTCTATTTGCATACAAATAATAAATACCTAATATAAAATATTTTACTAACCCTTAACATGGTATTGTATCTCAGGAGATATGTACTTTTTGTAAAATTATAAAGGATATAGGTAGTGTAGGCGTGCGCACGGGTGCAGCAGATGGTTTATAATATGGTGCATCTGCTATTATTTACGGCCTTACGGGGCCGGTATAATTGGATTCATCGTCCGGTTCGGACGAATATTATAATAATAATAATATACTAAAATTCACAATTTTTATTTTTTAAATTATTTTTACATGTATAGGTTATAGAGTGTAATTATTGATAATTATTAGAGGTAAGTATATAATACATTTTTGTATGTGTTAAAATCTAAGATGAATAATGTAATATAATATAAATTATAAAATATAAAATATTATAATGTATAGATATAAAAATAAGTAGTATCGTTGTGGAATATAATTCTATTCTATAATTAATGGTAGTATGAACAACAAGAATGACGACAATAAAAATAAATGATAAATGTGGCACGTGCGACACATTATTAGTTTATTACACAATTTACGAATCTTTCCTGGAAACAAGAAAAATATAAAATTATTTCAAACATTAAATTGCATTGGCCTATGAGCTATGATATCACGTACTGGCCTGAAGTGAAAACCAGATATGTATAACCAAAATAGTTGTCCATTCTATATTTCTATCAACAAAAACCAATATTTGAACAAAAATCTGAAAATATTTCTAATTTTACCTATCTAAATTTATTAAAGACTTATTTAAAAAAAAAAAAAAATATATATTTTATAAGATTTCATAACGAACTCTAGTTAGACTAAACTAAACTAACCTGTTGTTACTTGTTAGTTATGTAAAATTTATAATTTTATTAAAAAATATCTAGTAAAATATGTTTTATAATAATTATCCTGCAATATTCGTAATGACATCTAATTAACATCATTTTAATAATTGTAATTTACATCATTGTAGATTTTATTAATAACTAATAATAATTATTTACAAGTTATAATAATAATTAATGTATTTAAATTTAAACCCATAATAAAATGAAGGCCGATTTATTTGTTTTGCTGCATCTGCGGTTGAACTGTTGAAGCTTGCGCACGCCTCGCCTATCCGATGTACAGAATACAGAGTGTCCCACTAACTACGCTACAACCTACAGGGTTGTGCGCGGCGAAAATAAGATAATTTGTTGGGAATCTTAATGTATTCTGCTAAATTTTATTTTAGTATAATGAAAAAATTCCAATTGCGCATGTGCAAGGCAACATTTGAAAGTTAAATAGTAATACCCATTTTTTTTACATATTATTAATTTTTATTGTACCTACCTACTTTTTTAAACATTAAGATTTTTGTATTCTATATGCTCAAAATTCTCCGAGTTATAGTGTATTTAAGTTTTATTATTATTTTATTTAAAACTTCAAACAGGGAAATTCAAACTACAATAAAGGGAGACCAGCAGGGGTGGATAGGTAGTTTTTTTGTTACAGGGAAAAATTTTAAAAAGGCCACCAAAATAAAAAAAATTGATCGCGTTGCTCTCATTATTCGTATATTCTTATTTTAAAACAATAACTTGTAAAATTGTCAAAAATTGAGTGGTGCCAAGGGGGGCCACTGACATTACACAAGATGAGGGCCCACAGGGAAAATCCCTTTTTTCCTATGGGCCTATCCACCCCTGGAGACCAGTCACAGCGGTAAACAAAATATTGATCTAAACCTAATTGTGTGTTATATGTTTGAGAAGATAGCCAATATATTATGTATTTATTATTTAATATTAAATTAATATAATTAAATATATATATATATATATATATATATATATATATATAAATGTAAATATATTTGCAATAAATTAATAAATTCTTAAAAATTATGAATATAATTATTTAATGTACAAAGATCATAGGCGCTCATTAAGTGTGAATTTTAGGGGTGCTAATTTTTTTAAATTAGATCAACGGAGGCAAAATTTCTACATCTATAATATCATTTATAACATTAATAGACTTTATATGTTTTTAAAATATAAAAAAAGTATAACGTAACTAATAACTATTAATAAACATTAAATATGAATATTGGGAGTGCTAATGCAATATGCGTTTATGACAAAGATACAATAGATCTTAGAGTAGGCATTTTATATCTTGAAATAAATATTATACTAAAGTTTTGTAACATTTGGCAATGTATCTCCTTATGATACAACTCAAATATCTCAAATACCCAAGAATTTGGTAGTGTATCTTACAAGATTATAAGTCAAAAGCTATAGGTCATTTTTTTTTTTTTGAACTTAGCATATTTATATTAATGAGAAAATTGTAATCTATTCATAATGGTCCTATTCATGTTTACATAAACTTCGGAATGGCAATGATAAGAAAACAAATATAATAAAAATTATATCTCATAATGATATATAAATTATAATAATATGTAGAGTAGGTACTACTTATAATGTCATTTTTTTTTTAGTTATATATAATATATATATTGTTTATTGAGGCCATAATATTTAATTCACACGTGTATATTATATAATATAGGTTTATTATTATTTGACATAAAAAAATAATAATTTAAATGCGACGAGGATATTTTTAACCGTTTAAACTTTATAATATAAAGTAATATTACACGTACGTAGGTGTGAATATCACTTTCCTAAAGGCCGAAATAATTAATAAACTCTGCGTAAACATCACCGACTAAATTATTATTTTATAATGGTATATAATTACAATATTCAAATGTTTATACCAGCAATTGCGTTAGAATTTAAATATCTGTACGTTACAAGATAATGATTAGATATTTAAATAGATACACATTATATTGTCATAATAAATAATAAATTGGTTATTAAACATGACCAGTTTGATAGAAAAAAAAAATTAAGGCTACATAAAAATTATACCTACTACACGTGTACTATATAAACATAAATATTTTTAAATTTTGCTAATCTGCCAACAAACATAAGAAAATAACAGGTACTTCGAGGCCTACATTTGGGATATACATTCAACCTTAAAATGAGAACAAAATCGTTGAAGGGTAAAAACTAAAAATATAATAATAAGACAATAATAAAGGAATGAAAATTTATTGTTTATATATACATCATTATGGAAGTTGATTTATTTGGATAATAATAATAAAAAAAAAAAAAAATGTCATTGTTTTTTTCACATTAGGATTTTATGGAATATAATGACTAAGACATGGGTTCGAAAATGTAGGTCGAAACAATATTTTGTCAATATTATTTAAGTAGCTGCAGAGTAGATATAAACGATATGCCTACTTAATAACCGTCATCACAGCGTAATGTCCCAGTTTTTTTTTTTTTTTTTACTACTGAAATAAAAATATACCTAAATAAGTACACACGCAGTACAGTTATGTATTGCAGATATATATTATTATATTATACATGCATAAATAATGATTGTGATTTATATCGTACATATCAATATAAAGATTTACGATAAAAAAAAAAATTGAATACATAATATTATCGTATATAAACATTAAAATATATTTTGTTGAAAAACAATAAACGATAATATTGAAAATTGTTACAGAAATTTGTCACGGATTATGAGATGAGCAAGGTCATGAGAATATATTATTATAAATTTGATAATTGCATAACGCATCGGCCTTGTCTATCTTGCGATTCTAGGTTGTTGTTTTTATCAATACCTTGGTGGCACGTGTATTTAATAATGTAATTGGTTGCACACGTCCGAGAAATTTAAATCACCAAAATACTTATAGCGCAATAAATAACACAATATTTATTAATTTATTATTATCAAATTACTAAGCCGAGATAACGTTAGGTATACGAAATACGATCATTGACAACTAACGATTGATAGATAGAATTAATAATATATATAGAACTATTAACTATATTATTATAATGCATAATATTAAATTTAAACCATTCATAAATGATATAATAATTGATATACTCGTGTATATATTATATATATATATTAATACGTGTAATCTAAATACGAGGTAATAAAATAATAATAAATTCTTATGTAGGTACTAAGTACAAATGTACAATTTAGTACAAAAGCTAATTATTTTGATTTTCGACTTTTTTTTTTGTAATTAAAAATAAATAAATTACAAAATTCTTATAATTGTCATTCTCCTAATTATATAATATCTTATATTAATAATGTTTATCCCGAGGTTTATCCTTTATCAGTATAGTTAATTATTTTGATAAATGTTATAATTTCATTTATATACGTATATATATATATATATACATTATATATTGTACGTAAAAATAAACTTGTATGACAAATATTAATTCAATGATAGTACGTAGTTACGTACCCTGTACCCCTACAATGGCTGGGCGTCGTATAGACTTATTCGGATTTCGGAATATATATATAGCAATATATTTGTAGAGGTAGGTTAAAAAACCAAAAAACAAGTATTTAATAAGTTATTATATTGATTATTCCTGGGTATTAGAGAATTTTTCGGGAAATGTATAACAAGTTTTTTTATACGTATAGACATGAGCCATGGGCGGATCAAAAGGGGATGAAAGGATACTTTAGAATTCTCCTTAGTCCTTGGTATACATTTGACCAAAGAGTAGTAAATTATTTTAATTTTAAAAGTGAAGAGTTTTTTTTTTAAAAAAAAATAAAGGAATATTTTTGAGCATTATGTTATTAAATTTTATATTACTTATTTTATTATTTTAGACTTATTTACTTAGGACTAAAAAAAGTTCATTTTTTAAACCTACGAAACGTTAATCATAACATATTAACATCTTCCCAAATTCTAATTCCACTAATGGATATGCTGTATACGTTCAATATAAATCCTTAAGTCTTGTGTATCTATTTAGAAAATTTTAAAATAACAAAAAAGTATTGAATGTAGGATTACATCATACTTATTAAATTATAATATTATAAGTACTCAATTATAATAAAAAATAAACATTTTTTTTTTTTTACATTATTACGCAATAATTAATGACATAAACAATACGATATGTGAAGTATTACTGTATTAGTATTCCGTACAAATAGGTTTATTTTGTATATATTATATTTCTTAACTTTCCGGATAATATCAAGTATCAAGACCAGCTTAGCCATATAAATAAAATCAATAATCACAATAAATGATTTTTTTTTTAAATATTAAAATAAAAGTTGTCTTAAATTAACACGAATACATAGTTAGTATGAATCTACAATTATAATATAGGTACCTATATTTTTTTCTGACTTCAGTTAATATTAAAACTAATTATTATTGAATACAAAAAAATGTATGAATACTTAGAAATTGCTAAAAATATTGCGCATAAATACAAAATTATATATACCTACGTTGAAAATAATTGTATATACGTATATTCGATTACATTATAATCAATATACAAATTTTATTCATACTGTAATTAAATTATATTAATTTTAAACATGTCTAATTAATTTTTAGATAATTGTTATTAATGTGTTCCATTGTTTTACAAAGTATGCATGGAATTTTTATGTTATTAAAGTAACAATAAGTAATAATACTAATAAAGTAATAACCAATAAGAGAACATATATATATATATATATAATATACTATATACCTATATAAATTTATTACATAGAATACCCTTATCAGTAACTTATTATTAATGTTAAAAATTAAAATGATATTAAGTTATTGCGTATTGGCATAAATATCAAAATTATTACAGATACGTAATAGCAATAGGCCAATAGAAAAATGTACAAGAATTAAATATTCAACTGAATAAAAATTAAAAATAGTATTGATTGTATTATTTGTACGAGTAATATCATAAAAAATTAAAAAATAAAAAATAAATAGAACTTCCCATTATTCTAGTTTATATAAAAATGTTCATTTTTTATCTTTTTAGCCTACAGAATAGAATATGAAACATTGTCGTATACTTGTATTACTTAAATTTAAAATCGATGATAAATCATTGAAAAAAATTATAGGCAGTTAAACGGTATACCTTTCTTTATTAATTAAATTTAATCATATATAGACATATAGTACCAAACTCTACGTAATATTGGCGACTATTAATAATTTATACTTAAAAACATATTATAGTTTAATTTATAAAATAATAAATTGTACATTTTGAAATATAATAAACTTCAAGACTTTAACAAATGAAATCAATTAAATATGTACCTACAGGTTTTTGAGATATTTTACATCTAATTTCGATAATATATATAAATTATTATCATGTATTCGTATTCAGTTTTCAAATTATTTAAAAATAAAATTGAAATTGTATTAAACATTTAATTAGATAGTAAAAAATTCATAAATGCTAATATTAAAATGTTTTATTATATTATTATATTTATATAAATACATACATACAGGTAATAAACACATACAAAAGTACTTCATAAAAATTTTTAAATTCTTACACTATTATAATCACTATTTTTTAATTACTAAATTATCCACAATATTATAATAAAAAATGAGAATGCTAAATTACTTGATTAATGTACCATTTTTTTATTCGTTTTTGGGTTAATTATTCTATTACCTTCAGAAACCTATTGGAAATATGAAAAATTATCTTTCCAATGTAAAAGTTTATAGCATCTAAATAAAATTGTTTTCCTAACAATAGATATGTGTATATCCTACAGACCTACAATCCTACATATAAGTGAAAAGTGATAAGTATAAAGTGATCGTTTTATCAAAAGAAGTATTTGATTAAAAACTAATAAAAAACATATTATAATATTAAACCGTTTCTCATTTTATTCAATATAAAATGATACAATAAAATTTTTAAATAATCCATAATATTATGTAAAAGTCATACTATAATACTATAAAACTATAATTTAACAAATTAAAATATTGATTTTGCTTATTTGCAGTTTACTTTTTAATCTTTAACTCATAAATACATAAATTTATAAGTTATGTCCAAGGTGGAATTAGTAAATCCACTTTGGTTATGACTTTATAAATTTATAATTTTTCACATGTAATAAATTATTTTTAAGCATAGATAATATATCTGAAAAACAAAATAATAATACATATACTTAATTTCATGTAATATTTATATTGTCGTAGTCATATATAAATTATAATATTATTTTTTTTCTTTATTTATTATATTAATATAATTAAAATTGAAAAAACACCGAGTTTTAAATGCATTGCAATTGTAGGTATCAAACTGTATACAATATAAGAAAACTTCTATGTATGAGTATGACACATGTATATATCATGTTCAAGTCAGAATTATTGCAAAAAATATATTCTAATAATAAATACAAGTTAAAACGGAATATTATTCATGTCATGAAAATTAAAAATATTATAATTTGTAAGTATCAAAGACTATAAAATTAATTTTAATTTTTTACAAACAACCGGAAAATTATTATTATAAATTATAAATTATGTATAAATTCATTGGTATTAAACCGGTAATTGGTAGTTATAAATAGTAGAAGTGTACCTATACATGCAGCATATTAATAAGGTTACACCTTTATTATTACTGACATAAGAGAATCGAATAGTCATAGAAAATTGTTATTTGGGAAGTTAACGTTAAACGTTAATATTCGTTGATTTATTATAAATTTTAAAGAAATTATATAAATAGATTTACGTCAAATTAAAAATGTTAAAATAATTAGGCTAATAAAAACAGTCTATATCATAATATTATGTCATAAACTTATAAGTATAACTATTATAAAAAAGTAAAAGTGTTTTAACAAATGATATCATGCAAGTTAAATGTATTATGTCATATTATATATAGTACGATATAATAATTTAAAAATAAAATAATCATTTAATTATGTATTATATAAATAAATAAATATAATATATACCTATCATTTTAGTTTAATAAATTAAAGTATCTATACTTATAAAGTTATAATATACTTATAATGTACCTACTTATACTTAAAATTAAACATTTAAACACACGATTAAAATATTAGTTGGTACTTATCGTATTTAAAAAAAAATGTTTAACAAGAAACAGGTAAAATTAATCAATTTAATATTTATCAATTAAAATTGCATATTTTATTTATTTTCTAAAAAAGGTATCTGCGTATATCTTCTAAATTACCTAGGTAGTTAATTGTAAATATATTTAAACCCATACAACTTTATATTTTACGTAAATATAAAAATATTTTAATATTATTTATTTACATAAAAGTAAAGTATAAAGTTTTTTTACATGTAAAATATGATCACTATTTTTTTTATATATAAAATAACAAAGTAACATTAAAATTGAAAAAAAAATAGTTTCATCAAATTAATCATTTAGTATTTTATTATATTAGGCCATTAGGTCATCATTACTTCTTTAGATATTCAATTGAAAAAAAAAAAGTTATTCTTGTTATTACAAATTTGAAATAATTATCATTTATTATAATACATATTAGATATTTATTACCCATACAAAAAATAAAAAAATAAAAATACTGAATATTTAATTTTAATAATTAATGCACAATTGCACAGGAAAAAAAGTACTAACGCGTTTTTTTTTAATATTATAGCTATATATTAATACACGGATATTATTAAATGTAATGGCATTAATTAAATTTTTTATTTCCAGCAAAACTTGTTTTATAAAATTTATTATATGGAACTGTCAAATAACTATTACATTAAATATTGATTTCTGATCTATATTTATACTTTGTATTTGTATTAGTAAAATCGTATACGTATTATAAAAATCGATAAAACTGCAGTGAATAAATTTAATTTTTGTAAACGATAAAGAATTAATACAAAAATAATAAAGTTTGGACGTTTGGTCGTTAATTCATTATATACATAATAGGCATAGCAATAAACTATATATATGAACTTCTAATTCAGAAAATAAAATTAAATCCATAATTTATTATAATATTACGTGTACAATTATTTACTGGATTACTAAAAATATAACGAGCATAAAAAATATCGTTAAATAAATATTATGGTAATAGATGTGAATATAATCAAAATAATAACGTACCTACTAAACGTGCAATATATTATAATAAATCTATTTCAATGACGCAGTTAATCTATTCCACTGCACTTCACATTATTGCTTTTAATGTAATAATAAACTGTATATAATTTAATAGTTTCCATGCAATCTAAATACATGTTAAAAGCAAAACGAAAGTTAAATTATCTTTGCAATAAAATGTATAATTTTTTAGAGTAGTATCATACTACATAACACCGTAGAATGATAATACGATTACGCACTCCTTTCTACAGAATTCTCTTATACAGTCGTATTTACCATAAGCATACGAATAAATCTCTGGTGAATATCTTTAGTGAATGAAATGAAACGACAAAATTATGTAAATATATCAATTATAGGACTTCGACCTCGCGCCAGCAATTATTAAACTTACCAACCACCGTTACAACTTCAAATGATTAGTACAATATAGTACTCACGAATGTTTGGTTTTAGAATTATAGCCTATATGGCTATATATGCCAATCCTATAAAAATATATTATAGATTTCAATACCTAGTTTTTGCCTACACTTCATTGTATACTAATTTACTTATACGCATTATATTATAAACATTTTATTCGTATACGAAGAAGACTACGTCATTCGTTACAAAATTTATTTATTTTTTACATTTTTGTTATCATCGTTTGAAAGATAATATAATAAATATTAATTTTAATTTATTCATTGATCCATTACATTATAGGCATATATATGTATTTAGATTCTGAGGGAAGCAAAAAATGTATGTTTTACAATGATAATTTGTGTACTTTTTAAGTTTTTATGTATAGAGATACATTGTTTTGGGTAGAAATAACGATTCAATTACTACAAATGAGCAGGCGCGGATCCAAGGGGGGGCTATGGGGCTTTAGCCCTTCCCTTTGGACGTGTTATATGTTGTGTAGGCATGTAATAAATACTTAATATAGGTAAGTCTTAATATCCTTTATCAATACATTTAAAATATAAATATAATTATTATCTATTGCTAATATTACTTTACTATCAAATGTTATCAATCAAAGCTTGTAGAAATTATCAGAAACAATTATTTAATAGTTACAGTTGCAAGTTATTAGTTAACAACGAACTTTTGATTTGAATTAAAAATAACAAAATCGATGTTTTTAGTCGTCTATATTAACAAATCGTAATTGTATATTAGGGAGTTTTTGCATAACGCCGGTTAAACGCTATGGTAAAAATAACGTTCGGTTAAATCATACGTTAATATATTTAACGCAATACATGTTTTTGCATTATCGGATTTTCCGTTTTTGTTAACCTTTTTTTAAGTGACAATTACAATAATATCTATAATCATCACTCTATGATATAATTAACTTTATCAATATACAATCTCTTTTCTTAATATGTCTATTTTCCAAAAATTTAATTAAAAAAATGTTTTCATTAAAACTGTATTTTCTGCACAGTTTTTAGTGTCTCCTGAAAAATATGTGAATTGTGGGTTACGGCCTTTCTACAAAACACCGTCGATCGATACTATCGATTATATTTTTTTATACCTATCCACTAAAATTATATATTTGTCTTTATGTAAATAAAAATTAGCCCCTCCCTTTTCATATTTCTAGATCCGCGCCTGCAAATGAGGTGTATGTTTTCAATAGAGAATTTTATCTAATTAATACCTACTTAATATATAAAGGTTTATTTTTTTTTTTAATTTCTCAATAGTTTTTTTTTTTTTTTTTTGAAGTACCAAAAGCTATATAATTTTGATGAACTTTATTTCACTTTTTTTTGTGATAACTATGGAAATATACAGAGTGATACAATTTCATAACCATTACTTCGATTTGTAATTTAAATAAAGTTATATTTTGTTAAGTGTTTTTTTTTTATTTTATTAATTAATAATTTATTATCAATTTATTTGACTGAACTTGTCGTTTTTTCGAAAACGATGATTTATCATTTCTATGAAATACAAATTTAAATTATAATAATATGATACTATTCTTTCTTCATCGTTATCTTTTCCTTAGCAGCATCTATGGAATAATTTTTTTTTATGTATAAGTATCTGGTTAGATACTTATTAATTTTTTACTATATCTAATCTGTTGTAGTTTTTACTATTATTAAAATAACGTAATTTATATAATTTATAAGTGTAGCATTACATATTAATATATTATAAGTATAACTATAACAATAAAGCACAATATTTTACTTTCTAATTTTCGTGCGTATTTAGTTGCAGATTTCTCTTTGTTAAAATATACTTATAACTTATATATTTTATTAATTATTCATGCATAATACGTTTTTACGTGAAAATAGAAAACGAATACAGATGGAATATGATAAAAGTCAATCGAAATAAAACAAATTCACATTAGCACCTACACGACAAAAATAAATTGTTGTATTCTTATAGATGTAAATACGAGTATATAAATTATTATTTTAATGATAGTCATTTTTTTGTTCTTCATACGGATGGTGAAAAATTAAATATTATTATTATGAATAAGGTATCTAACTACTATACTATAAAAATTTAATCCAAAATAATTACAATTAATACAGTTTTCTGAAATAGACCATTTGTAATATTTTATACAGAGAAAAATAAAAAGTGAGCATACGCGTAACTATGTTTCTGAACAAGGGGGCTAGAGAAGTAGAGACCCATCTGTTTTTACTCTCATGACATTTTTGACTAACCCTCCTAGTCCTCCCTTTCATATGTAGGAAAGTAACACCTAATACAATTTTCAAGTCTCTTAGTTAATATTGTCTGAGTTATCGTGAAATATTGAAATTGATTTCGTTAAGATTTTAGTTTCCGTGAAAAATGCCGCATTTTGAGAAATTCGAAAAATGACCTAAATAAATAACAACTAGATAAAATTCTCTACCAGAATCATATGCTTTTCCTAGTAATCAAATCATGGTTTTTGGTAGTAAAAGTGCAGTCTACATAAAAAACACCTAAAAAAAAAAAAGACATAACATCATTATAAAACCAATACTTTCTTCGAATTGCCCAGAATCTAAAATATTCATTTTTATCAAAACCTTTTTATTTTACACTAAAAAAATAAATATATATTTTTTTAAATTATATCGAAGTTTGTAGAAAATACCGTAACTTTTTAATGCAGTTCGGTACTTTTGGGGGGCCTAATTGGAAGTCTCCTCCTAGTTACGCCTATTAAAGTGAGTATAAAATGAACTCTTTTTATTAACTAATAATATTATTTACTAAAATATCACCCAATATGAAACGGTTAAACCACATTTCCTTCTTTATATATACGTTTAAGTATACATGGAAAAATCATACAAAAATAAATACATTTCTTACACGTTCTACAACTTCTAAAGACTATAATCATTTTACACAACATTGTTAAAAATGTATAATATAATATAAATAAATAATTTATTTTTATTTTTTGTTGGTGTGAGCAGAAATAGTTTGTAATATATTTTATATTCGATGAGCATTTTTAATAACAATTTATTAAATGTCAAAAAATAAAACGTGTTGATTTTATAGCAGAGTTTGATTATTTTTATAATATTATATAACATCATGAATATCTTTTTCATTTGTATATACACGTATTTTATTTATTTTTAGTGTATGCAAACTGCGTAATAAAAATGTATATAATATTCGCTTAATTAAAACCCGAATAGAAATAATTTAGTGTAAAAATTTATTTTTTAATATAAAATGTCAAATGTGCACGTGCAAACTTTTTATTACACTTGTGATCTGAATATCTGATTATATATATATTTATATAAATACTACATGACAATAATATAACAAGTTATTACATAATATATAGTATTGTTATATACAAGTTAGTATATATAAGTGTTGTAATAGTCTATTAAATTAATATTATTTAAACTCCAAGAATAAAAAACTCTAACTTAAAATAATAATAAAATTTTTTACTTTGACACGTTTTAAGAGTTATTATAGTCTAAAACTCTAAACTATATGGATAGACGGATAGTCTTATATACGAGTATATAATATATAAATATACGAGTATATGGTATTAAATTCAGGGAAGATAAAATTAAAAAATCAGTATGAACTATTAAACTTTTTTTAAAAAAATATTAGTAAACATTTTACTTTGACGTTTCCTTGACGAATAAAATATGTATTAATATACATGACATCGTGACCGCAAACATAAATCTAACTATGTAGGTTTCAAAAATAAAAATAAAACAAAAATAATAAATTGTACGTTACAAATGAGATTATTTGATACTGCGCGTTCATTTGCCATCGATGTTCTCGTTTATTAGGTCTTTATAAGCAATAATTCTAATATAGTAATATCTATATTGATTTCGATCTATTTCTATCATTATTTAGAACTCTACACCCAAATGCTAAAATTTAAAAGAATATTATAATATAAGTAGTTCTTTTTTACATGTATCAACTTAACGCAAGAAACTTTACGAATTTGTTGAGAATAACTTTTTTTTTTTAATTTCGTTATGTTTATGTCAAAAAAAGAAAGTCTAGTTTACTAGAAATTTAAACGCTGGGCTAACGCAAAAATTTCTCTGGTCCCTCTACGTCTACGACTTATGTATGGCTGTAATTTAGTTCTCCTCTAATAAAATACCCCTGCACTGTCGTAGACGTGTTAAATCCGATTTTCCCGTGGCGAAAAACAAACGGTTCTATATTTTTCTATCGCGGTATAACAATCGCAGACCCGCGGTCTTTTGACGTTATTTTACATAAGTATACATAACCAAACAAATATACCCAGAAAAATCGGTATATTATTAGACTGCAGATTTATAATACAACGCGTCTGTATACGGTATAGGAAATCGTTTTCTGAAGTCAATACGACCGCGATTTCTTGTCGGCAACGTGGCCAATCGTAAGTACGTACGAGTATTATTATAACACAATAGTATACGACTATTATGAAAAAACGATTTATTTATTGTGAAAACGGTTCCAGCAGTTTGGCAAACCGAGCGCCATATCGACAACGCTGCCGTCCGCGTTCCCGTCGTCGTAAGAGAGGTTTGATGATGCGTTTTGCACAAGGTATACATTTTATATACTTGAACAATGCGGCGTTCGCGTTTTTTGTTTTTTTTTTTTTAATTTTTACTTTTCGTGTGTCAGCGGCCCCCGCTGTCAAAACTAAAAAAAACAGCCGTGAACAGTGTCCCGCAAAACAATCGCGCGCGCGGATTTCGCAAGTCACAGTCTGTCCGCGGGCGGAACGGCGCGGCGGGTCGGTGCCACGGGTTTGGTGACCGCGCGGCGGCGGCTACAGTCGCCACGTGCGACCTTCGTGCTGCCGCGGCCGAAACGCTGCGCGGATTCCCCCGATAAAGTAAGGCGTGTCCCTGCCGCAAATCGTCATTTCAAACATAATCTACGAGCGAGCGCTCGCGCGTGTACCTTTTAACTATATACCTACTATCATAATAATTTTATATGTATAACACGACATAACATTGATGTATACAGTATACCGTATATTAATACGGTGGAAAATAAAATAATAATAAAAATATTTTAACCAACGATTCACAGTTATATGAATAAATTATTATGTGGAGTACGAAATAAAAACAAACGCGGATACGCGAGTAGTCGTCGCCGGGGGAACGTCGCGGAAGTAACGCTAGACTAAACGACGGGTGGAGAGTGCGATTGCCTGCAGCTCGCATCCCTTACCTATTATATATTAATAAATTATAGTATTATTATTTTCGGGCGATTCGTAGGGAATCATTAAAAAACGGTAGAAAAAATACGACGCATAATATACGCATTACCTATAATATTATATTTTATATACAGCGTTTTTTTTTTAAATGTTATTTTTAAATTTTTTTTACTCTCTCCACGCGTTATAATATATAAAAATATTATCAACGGAACTTCGGAACGATTAAGCGACCGCGCGATCAGCTGTAAAACACAGTATTAAACGCGTGAGACGTATTATAAATATTATTATGGCGGCGCGCACAAAGGGTGTGCTCGAAAAACGACGCACGTGATGGGGTTCGCGAAGTCCACGTGCGGGTTTTTAGTAGCGGGCGCGGCGGGTTACCGAGTGTACGCGGATATATTATTCGACGTCACGACCGCGACGGCCCCTCCGGCGTCAACGTCGCCGCCACGCACACGTGTCGATTATTATTGTTCTCTCCACCGGCCTCGTACACGACGTAAACGTGCATACTATAATATTACTATAATATTATATAATATAATATATTAATATATATATAAATTATAGGTATAAACTGTATAGAGTATATGATATTATTCTATATATTCAAGTATTATACGATATACGCAAGTAAACAATGATAACAATTTGAGGAACGGAATTTTTTTTTTCGCAAAAACCCAACATAAAAAAAAAAATGCAAACATATTATACTACTACCATTTATTAAATATACTAATATATATTTAATCAATACTACTACTATGTAATGACTACGTATGTAATGTATACAACCGTTTCCCAGTCTAAATAATAATACTATGAATAATATAAGCAATAACAGATTAGATATTATTATAATAATATATTACAAACGCACGCGTGTTCGTCTATTCTCTATTACACACGCTGAGAGACACGCACACGCCGTTTTTTTTATGATATTTTGTTTTTTTTTCTATGTTTTTAATTATTTCATATCTTTTACTTTTAAATATTATTATTATTATTGTTTACATCATATGCATATAATATAAACATTACTATAAAATATAATATGATACACGCGACGACCCGGATATACACGCACGCGCTCAACGCACACTCGTGTTTCTATATATCTATGTATATAAATGATATATTGTACTATGTGATACACACGCACACCCGTCGCTAGCAACGGTGGTACGGTCGGGAAGGGGAGGGTCGACATTGCCGAAAATCGGTGACGTCACGGCTTTGTGTTGCACGTGGGGCCACGTGTGGCAAAACGCATCCACAACGGTCGCGGGCTGCGGGGGAATGACTGATGGGCGCGCTGGCCGGTTTTTTCGCGAACACCGTGACGAGTAAAAGGAGGCGGTGACCTCCTTATATTCGGCTGTGTACACACGCTGTGTATATGGGGGAAAAAACGAGAGAGAGAAAATATTCGTGTGCTGCATGCCACTATGCCAGTGAACTTACTACTACTATACGGATGCGTTTGCGTGTATAATGTATATAATATATATTTATATATATTATGTTATAAATTTATAATAATATATCAAATACAAATAAATATTTGAAAATAAAAACGTCATTTACGAGGACGCAACAATAATAATAATAATAATAAATAACGTTTTATTAAATTTGCACCAATGTATAAAATAATATATTGTAAAAAAAAAAAAAAACCAGCGATAAACGAAATCGGTGAGATATCACGAATAATTTTGACCAAGTTGAATGAACAATGTGATATTATCATGCATTCATGACGTAATAACGTATACGCACGATGATGCACTTTTACGAGACGCATGGACTCGTAAAACTGGATTTTTAATTCTGCATAACAACTATTTTTTCCCGGAAAAATAATACGCTACGTTCGTCTTTCCCGCGCAACCGTTTGCAACTTTTTCATAATAACTAATATATATCAAGATAATTTCAATTCGTTTCCATAATAATTATTATATGGTTCAGTTCACGTAAAATATATTATTTAAAAGAGCATTGATTATGATTTATGAATAAATATAATATATGCAATACTGTATTATTCTAATAATATTATGATTTATGATATATTATGCTGTATGTCGTATGTGGTAAATCCACACTAATACTCATAATCATAAACATATTTTTTAGATATAACAATCAATAACAAAACTAATAATATCATGATTTTTAGACTGAAGATTAGACTTTTAAGATACACACGATTTTACTGTTACATAGCAATAAACCATCGTTTTCTCTATAATAAGTAATTAATTATATCCTAAATACTAATATCTAATTCGAATTAGTCGTTAGTAATTTAGTACGTGGTATTTAATATCAAAAGTCGTGTCGTTTTATTCTTATAAATAGGTAAGAATAGTAAATTCATATATAAATTATATTTATATTGATAACTATTACATTATTTCTACATAAACATGATAATATTATTATTTATTATACAATATAATATTATAATAAAATACTTTAGAATAGTGTTTCTAACCATTTTGAATGTATTGGTTTTACGATGGTGTCTTTTTTTCATGTACGTAATATCACTTTTTCTACCCGAAATAATGCTCCGATTACTACGAATAATGTTTTCGATTGGAAAGTGGATGTAGTTGGTACTTTATTTAGGTCATTTTTCGAATTTCTCAAAATTGGCCTATGTGATGGCGATAGGATAAACGACCAAAAAATAATAAAAAAAACATTTTTCACGAAAACTGAAATTCGATTTTAATAATGATAACGTATATTATATATTATATAAAATAAAGGTGACAAAATTAAATACATTTTGAGAGATTTTAGGAAATTACTAATATACAAGAATGGCATTAGAAAATCTGAACTTTGGAGCAATTAAAATGTTATTGTATTTGGTTTAATTTTTATTTTTATTTAAAAATAAATATCATATATTGACAAATAATAATAAATGACAAGAGTGGCATTTGGAAAATGGAAATTGATAAGAAAAATAACTCATATAACCGCAGAAGTGAATCAGTAGAAATAATTAAAACACAAAAATTAATAATTAAAAATATGTAACTGACAATCAAATATCAAATCATACAAAAAGCAAGTTTAAAAATATAATTATAAATTATAAAATACCAATTTATAAGTACTTATTTCAAAATTTAGTCGAATTTAATAAAGTACAAAAAAAATATAAAAAAATACTTTTTAAAATTCAATTTCACGTACAAATTACCTGATACCTATACTGTACATGTTTACCCTACTTTAGAATAATTATTTGTGTTTTAACTACGGATTATCGAATAAGTGTTTTATAATGTAATATAAATTATAAATATTTTGAAAAATATTCAATTTTTTAAAAGGTTTAAGTTTGAAATGCAATTTTTAATTTAAAATTATATATATAGGTGTGATTCATATGAAGTAGAGATATAATATATACATATTTTTTTAAGAAGATTAAAAATGTATTATAAAAAACATAATTAAATAGCACAAAACTTCGTAATTTTTTATGAAAAAAATTTGTTAAAATATTTCAATGTATAATATTGTTAAATTTGCAAAGTTTATACCTACTTTAATAATTTAATACCTTAATATTGATATCAAAATAAAATAAATTGAAATTACATAAAAAATTACGGTACATTAATATTTATGAGTTATAACTATGCCAAATTTTAATTTTACAATCCAAAATTATTATTAAAAAAAAAATTATTTAATTCATAATTGACTCAGAAAAAATAAATTGACATTTAAATTAGTAACACATATCTCCAAGGACGCCGACAGGAAAAATAAACCAAAGGTGGGATAAATCATTGTTAATAACCTATTTTATATTATTTTTTCTGTCAAAATCATGTTTATATGCAAAACGATTCACTCACAGGCTTGTACATTATCTCATTAGAATACCAATTTCAAATTTTTCATTTAAATAGATATAGTACGCCAATATTTGATATATAACTTATAATGTTATTAGGTATATAAATATATTAGGTTTAATAATATTTATATTAATTATAATTTATTAATTTACTTTTCTTGATGCCTTAATGATGGATAGTTTAATATTTTATCTCATTACGTATACATATATAATTGTTATTTTAATATATCAAAAGAAGAAATATTGAATTCTTGTTAATTGGAACAAATACTAATTAATAAATTAAGTTAAATTAACAATAATTACATTTAATTCTTAAACAACATAATATGTAGGTAAATGTAGTGACAAAATTATTGGTGTATTTAGATATAAATACCAATATAATTTTTTTTTAAATTAAACAAAAATATAACTAGTAATATTTTAGTAACTCCTATATTATTATAATGTTACAAAATATTAATTTACTTATATACCTAATTATTATTATGTAAATTGCATAATATATATTATCATTTTACCAATGCATTTCATATGTTAATCAGCTAATTATTATTTAATTATCGTATGTAGTAGCAATTTAACATTTAAAACATTAAAAAGATGAGTATAAAGATTAAACAAAAAACATTAATAAAAACATGTAAAATATAAGCATATAAATATAATTATTTTCTTGTTTATGATACTTATACGTTATACATTTACCTACTAACCTGCTAATATACTAATTATTGAACTTTAAATAATTAATAATTATATACAATATACATTACACAATATTCTTTAAAGAATAATTTATTTTGTTATTATATTTGATGTTTAAATAAATTTTCAGAAAATATTAATATTACCTAATTATTAACATCTTGTAAACAAACTATACGAGTATATTTCATATCATAATTTCAAATGTATATAAACTTAGTAAGGATAATGTCTAATAGGATTACAGGACTATGTTTTAATAAATAATTATTATAATAAATCATTAAATGAAAAAAAAATGGTTTTCTTTATATATATTATTACACATAGGTATAAGGTATACCATTATATACTATTGCAAATATCAATTACAATATAATTATATAATAGATAGGATTACAGGGGTTATGGGTATAGAAGTTAGTTAAGTTTTTGGATATTACACCTAGTATAATATAAAATACGCGTAAAATTAAAATATTAAAAATGCAAGAAAAAAACTTAGCTAAATCGAAAGTTTGAACTTTAAATAAAATAATAAATACCAAAGTATTTTATACCCGGTATCTATACCTAATTTAATTACAATGATTATATCATATGTAAACAACATTAAAACGTTAACAGATTTTTGTGAATAGTAATTATAATAAATAATTTTATGTTAATATACACATTGGGTTATTTTTAGATTTTGAAAATCAATTATTGATTTTACAATGTGCGTCTTTTTTATATTTTTATGTCTAAAAACACTTTTTTACCCAAAATAATGCTCCTATTTTCACAAATAGCATATTTCCGATTGAAAAATGGATGTAGTTGGTATTTTATTTAGGTCATTTTTCGAATTTTTCAAAATTGACCCTATGCATTAGGAAAAACGACCAACAATTGATAAAAAAAGAGGCATTTTTCACGAAAACTGAAATTTTCAATTTTGACAATTCGATTTCAATATTTCAAGATTACTCATGCAATTTTGAACTTAGAGACATGAATTTTTTTTCGTATTCTCTTAAATACGAGTACTATATAATATATGTGAAAACATTTTTGAACCGTTACGTTAATTTTTCTACAAAATTAACTTTGAATATTTCCTAAAATTCTCGCTTTTATCTATATATTGTTTGATAAATAATTACCACAAATACCGTCAAAATGGTGAATGATATATAACAATTATTCATGTCTGTATCTACAAATTAAACATTAAAGAATGAAAACCCTCAAATATGGTTTTATGTGCACAGTGCCACACGTCATATTATTATAAATTATAATTTATAGAATATAGAAATGATTAATAATATTTCATAAATATTAATAGTTCAAAGACAATATTAAATTATTATGTATGGGCATAAAATTTAAACTTACCGCGACTCGAAGTAATTCTATCTGACGCAGATATTTGAGGGTAGTTTTCTTGAGACAAGAAATTATTGCATAGTACCGAAGCCGGAGTCATTTGCATAGATTGATCGTCAAAACATTGTATTGTCGGTGTCATTCTGAAAATCCGAAGAGAACTGTATAATTATACGGTATTATATTTGTAGAGAAATATTAGCGGCGATATTCGTTTTTAAATCGAAAAAAAAAACAATACACCGTTTAAAAATACAATTTTAATGTATTTTAGATGAGAGTAAAATCTAATTTTCAATACGATTTACTATTTACATGCATAACACTGCGATGAAAACGTACGTTCAATATTATACTGCACGTTAATATTATTTTGAGTATTATGTTTATCAACGTCAGATATTAAAAATATATACTTTTCGGAAAATGTGATTATTCTTTCGCGCGATTTATGATGTATTTATTGGCATCAATTGTATTTATTGTTTAGTATATTGTCTATATTATGTTATTACGATACAAACAATATAATATTCGCAAACAAACGTAACTTGTTAAACGTATGCAAATTTATAAAGTTTGACAAGAAAATAATAACAGTAATGTATGATAATATATTTATTATTATTATACAAGTGTACGCTTGTCATATTATTATATCAGGTATACGTTACACCCAACGGACGTTGCAGTTACATACGCTGAAAAAGAGAAAATTATGACACGGGAACCAAGAGATCTGCAATATTGGGTAACAAAATTGTAAATTTTCAAAAACAAATAAATAACATTATTCCTATTAATAACGATAAAAATTATAATAGGTACCTACTTAAAAGATTATAAATATTTCGAGTGTATAATGTAGAAGTATTAATATATTATTGTTGTTGTTATCGTGCGCGCGCGTGCGTTGTTTACGGGAGGGTGAGAAATGTAGAAAAAAAACTGACTGACTCGTTATTCGAACGAAAATTTGGCGCGCGCAGAAAACGTGTGCACTTGCCCAAATTCACGAGGCGATTGACTGTGTATAAAACGGTCGGCGGACAGGCGGCGGCAGCGGCGTAACGCGAGAACGGTCGGCGAGAAGAATGGCAAAATATTCACACGCACACATAACGCGGCGTGCGCGCTAACACCTCTGCCCCACCACCCTTTCACCCCGCCCTGGAACAAGGACCGTCGCCCTACTGATGACGCACCGCCGCAGCGTTTTCCGCCGCGCGGTTGACACGGTCCTTTGGACGGGTCGTGGTGGGGGAAGGGGGTAGAATGAAAAACGCGCGCGTGGACTGCCCGCGGTCGCCGCTGCGGGCCGCACGAGGCGTCGTCGTCATGGCGGGTATAAAACGCGTGTGTGTGGATGACTGGATGAGGATTGAGCAGCAAACAATAATAAAACGTGCGTACCCACGGTCGGCCGTTCTCTTTTTACGAGTTGTGTCGACGGGTGCACAGACCGAAGACAATAATATAATAAAACTAGCTCGTCTATAGATTGTACGCGATATCGGTATTATACATTATCTATTATAATAAAAAGCTAAATATTATAATAAAAATATAATATACCTACTATGTATCAAGTAATAAGCATTGGTTATTCGTTGTATAGTTTTCCGTGAAGATCTGTCGAATGCTAGAGAACGACCCGTGAAAACCGGAAGTGAAAAATATGATTTTTTACCAAACTCCTGTTCAAAGATATTATGGGTATAGCCGGTCCATACGAATATCGAAATATATACGATGCGGAAAAGAAAAACGGTTTTCGTAAAACGCTATATCTAATATTGTTGTATTATCTTATATTCGTATGTACATATTAGACAATAAATTAGACATTGTATCAGTGACGTATTTATGGGGGATAAGGGGCTGCTAGTGCCCCGGGCGGTAACATTTTTTTGCATATATACTTATTATTATTGCTAAATAAATTTAGGTTGGAAAAGGGCGTTTTTTTTCTTACCTGGGGGCGCAATATTCCTAAATACATCTCTGCATTATATGCATATACCTAACTTCAACGACAAACTTTACTTATACCCCATTGAAATGTAGATACTTATTTTTGTAGCCTTTAAATTTTAATGTTTTAAATTTTTTAATGTGTGTGATTGAATTGGACAATTGGTCGTTATAATTCAATATAATATACGTGATTGCATGAATATTTTATTATATAATATTATACCTATTGCTTGTACTATAGGTATGTTGTAATATAGCCTATGCCCCATACTCCATAGGCTATACCTATAATAGGCCTATAGGTTATATACAGTCAATACAGGTTGAAATTGTATGCATATAATATTATACACCATAAGTCTATCTCTATAACTATAATACTACTATAACATGATTTACTAAATAGCACTACAAGAATTATAGTATTAAAATAGTAAATAATTCTTCCTTTTTTTATGACTTTAAATTTAATTTTTATATTTTAGTATTGTATTATTTAAAAAAATGATATATATTTCGGATTTCCCATTATATTTCGTATTTTAAAACGTGAAATTTCTTGAAATATCAAATAAGAAATTTTAGTCACTCATCATTATAAATGCAAGTACATTAGTCAATTATATACATAGTTTTTACTCATTGCATACACTTATAATATTCATGGAAATTAATAATTAAAATTTAAAAAACTTTTAATAATGATTAATGATACAGAAATCAATTTTATTCTTTTAAACTTTAAATAACATTTACTAAAAAATAAAAATTAAGGAAATCTAAGAATTTTATTAATTTACCATATATAGCTATGGAAGTAGGTACCTACCTGATATTATAGATTTATAGCCAAATCAACGTAAAATTATATTGAATTTATATAATAAAAATTCGTATTATAAATAATTTTGTTATAATATTTATGAATAATAAATAAAATATAATTTGTACTAAATATACGAAATACGAGAATTTGTATTGTATTGTATTACAAAATAAATTAAAATAAAATCATGAATCATATTATATTTATTATTTACCTATACAATATTTATCTATTCGATATTTCTTGATTTTTTAAATCATAAATGCTCAAGGCTCAATAGTTAAGAAATTCGTCAATAAATAATATAATTGTTTGAGTAGAGTTAGTCATGTATTTGCATAATACTTCAATATAAGGCTATACCCTATACAAATACTTAGAATTTAGAAATAATAATTAAACTATTATAATAGTACCTACGCGATAACATAGATTTTAAAACTAAACATATATAATGATTAATGATATATGATATATCTATAGAGTATTTTGTATATAATATGTCACTTTTTGACATTATATTTCATGTAATTCTTTTATTGGGATATTAAAAATAATATTATATAAGTGTCTTGTAAAGTTGTAATTAATAGTTTACAAAAAAAATTTCTTGAATGGTTCTTACTTTATAGTGAGTTTATATTAGGGATGGGCGCAACTGGCGTACTAATATTATATGGCCCACAATTTTTTTTTTAAATTTACAATATCAACAATAAAAGAAATTTATTTAACATTATTATTTCAAAATTAATTTGTCGATTTTATTTAACATTATTATAAACTATTAAAATAGGTACGTATAATAAGAAGAATCCATATAAATACAATAAATATCTATTTTACTAAAATTTCAACTTAAACACCTATAAAAAAAAATTGAGACATGAATTTTTTCTAATATTTTGGAAATACGTTAATTTATATCTATATATCAGTTATGCTTTAATAAAAAATTTAAAATTTTTTGTCTTTTTTATTAATTATTATTGTAAAAGTAGTAAGAAATAATAAGAAGAATACTTATATACGAGTAGATTCTTAAAATTTCGATTACACTAACAATTTCAACTTTAAAAAGATGATTTTTCTAATATTTTAGTATAATATTAAGTAATATGTGAGTATAATTCAGTAAATTTTTCAAGCTTTAAAACTCAAAAATTCCAAATTTATCAAACATTATATAGATAAAAACGAGAATATTCAAAGTTCTATATTTTGCAGAAAAATTAACGTAACAGTTCTAAATTGTTATCACACATATATAGTAGGTACCTAAATAAACATCCAATCAAAATTTTAACTCTCTTAAGTTCTTAATTTCCTGTGATATCGTGAAATATTAAAATCGAATTCGTCGAAAGTTCAGTTTTCATGTTTTTTCATTATTTTTTGGTCGTTTTTCCTATCGCATAGGGTGAATTGTGAGAAATTTGAAAAATTACTTAAATAAAGTACCAAAAAGTCAATATTGTAATAACACAAAAAACAAAGAAAAAATAAAATGTCAAAAAATAGATATGTACAGTATATTGATTAATTAATTAATATTTGAATGAGGTTGATGATGATATGTGTTACTACCTTCCATCCAATATTAGAAGGGCCTCGTGATAGTAAGTTCGAAAGTCACCAAAATATATATAAATATGACAACAAACGTATTAATTCTAAATTAATTTAATTAATATAAATTATTAACTATATTTAATAAATTTATTTTTAATTGATGTTGTTTTTATTTGTATGTAATTAATTATAATTATATTTTATTATATAATAAAGATCTAGATGTGTCTCGATTTTCACTTAGAAGAAAAGTTTATTTTAATAACATAACAATTATTTTTTTTTTTTTTTTTTATGCGGGCTATATTATTTTATTTTAATTTTACCTTAACTTTTATAGATATTAAATTAAATTGTACCATTTTTATATAAATATATATTTCCTTTTTTTTTTTTTTTATATTGAAGTATATCGTAAAAATATATAAGCGTGTTAATTATTGTGACTTCACGAATCAAATGATTCATTCAGCACAAAAGGCGATATAAAAAATAATAACTACTACGGCACTACCTTAAATCCAGCGACGATTACCAAAAGTGTTGGTGAACTCGCAGGTTGTATATAAGAAATAACCAATGCTGGTGAAATTGTTGATGAATGAAATTTACAACGTCGAAACACTGTCAATAATTTCCGAAATAAGTTTTCTCTGGTAATGACCCATGTTCTAATTGTAAAAAAATATATAAGATGGACTCAGAGACACGTATGCGTGAGATCACAGGCCTTTTATTCTGTTCATGGAATAACCGTTGGAACAGATGTCTAACGGTTTTTTTTTATTAAACCTTGACTCGCCGATCGTGTTCTCTTTTACTAAATTTAAGAAATGCCTTATTATGTTGAATCTTGAACGGTCGCCGATTCCGGCGCCACCTATGTTTGAAATAATATAAACAAATTTATTGAAGTATATTATCTAACTATACAGTCTTCGGCGTCATGTACGTGTGTTTTCTGAAGAATTGTAAAAGTAGGCACATTCTATTATTATATT
Organism: Tetraneura akinire; assembly: GCA_021307375.1. NCBI lineage: Eukaryota > Metazoa > Arthropoda > Insecta > Hemiptera > Aphididae > Tetraneura > Tetraneura akinire. The sequence goes on from JAIUCT010000001.1 coordinate 13,247,358, forward strand.
GGAGGGATAATTTAACTACCTATTCATACCGTGACGGTGTTTCGATGTATGTCGATCCATTTATTATATAAAATAAAATTGGTCGAAAAGTCGACCGTTATGTTAACAATATTATCATCTTATTTTATATTTAAAATTACAATTAAGAAAATAAATGATGATATTTCATAATATCATTACAGATTACAATATTCTTTAGCAGAATCATACCTGTATGCTGCTTAGCAGCAGCTGCTCGTGATACTCGGACGTCGGACTATTATTTTTGGTAGTAGCAGTGTTCACATACGAGTACAAACTAAAAAAAAAGACACATCATTGTAAAACCAATACATTTTTCCTATATAAGTAAATTCCTTATATTTTTCAATTCTATTTTTTAGCCATCGATACAGTAAATTCGATTATATTGTAATAACACTAATGGTAACCAAATTATAATTATAGAATCTATATATGAATTCTACTGTGGGTAGTATATTTTATATATATATATATATACCTTTCTAGTTTTAAACGTGTTAATATAATATGACTTAGGAATGATTGTTGGCAAAATTATAAAGGCATTTCCTTCATTCGTGTATGGGTATTTATTAGAAAATATTTAACGGTACTTCAGTATTTAATGTGGTCTTAGATCCATCTGATCTATAATGATATATATATTATATATTATATTATTTCAGTTTATAAATTTATTGAAAATACTTTTTTAGTCGTCAGTATTGATGACATATGCTGTGCATACTGCATGCAATTAAATAATTGTTAGAATTTATGTTTATACCAAAAAGGTAAAAAGGTATTTTATTTCATGTGTTATTGTGTTCAAACTAAACGAGTAGGTAAATAGGTAGGTACGAGTATAATTATATTCCAATGGCGCCATAGTTTATATTAGATTTTGAGCGAAGCTTAAAATGTATTGGTTTTACAATGATGTGTGTCTTTGTATTTTTTTAGATTCTAAGCGAAGCAAAGAATGTAGGTATATTGGTTTTACATTAATGTGTGTCTTCTTTTCTTTGTTTTTTTTTTTATGTCTGAAGACATAAAATGTCTAAAATGACATTCTATCATCTAAATGTATTTTGAGCGAAGTTCTGTCAGATATGGGCATTTAGGTGACAAGGGATTTTATGAGCATTTATATTGAACTTGCAAACTTGAAAATTGTATAGGTGTTTATGTATGTACTATATATGTAATAAAATTTTGCGTTTTAAATATTTAATAAAAAATGTTAAAATTTTAATTAATACTTGCATTATCTGACTGAACTTCGCTCAGAATCTTTTTTTCGAATGCAATGGTTTATCACTACATTCAAATGCTAATTAAAATGAAACACTATATGATTTGCCATTTGCACACCTGTATCCCTGCGGCAGGAGTATCAACTACTCTTTTTTTTATGTATGAATGTATGAAGACACTTTTACTACCGGAAATAATGCTCAGATTGTCAAAAATAGCATATGCTTTCGGTTGAAAAATGGATGTAGTTAGTATTTAATTTAGGTCATATTAAGAATTTCTCAAAATTGATATTATGCGATAGAAAAACAACCAAAGAATAATCAAAAAACGGCATTTTTCACGAAAACTGAAATTTCGACGAATTCGATTTCAATATTTCACGATAATGTAGGCAATTTTAAAGTTCGAGACTTAAAAATTTTATTGTTTGTTTACATAAGTACTAAATATAGGTGATGGTAAAATTTTGGAACCGTTACGTTAATTTTTCTACAAAATATAGAACTTTGAATATTTTTTAAGATTATCGTTTTTATTTATATAATGTTTTATAAAATTGGCAATTTTGGGCATTAAGATGTGAAAATTTTACTGAAGTATACTTACATATTACTTAACATCATATCAAAATATTAGAAAAATTCCAAGTCTTAATTTTTTTTTTATAGCAGTTTAAAGTTGATATTTTAAGTTTAAACGAAAATCTTGGAATCCATACAAGAATTATTTTTTATTATTTCTCAATACTTTTACAATAAAAATTGAGAGAAAAGCCAAAAAATTTTGGAAAAATTTTATTTAAGTACACTGCGATATAAATCTTATCATATTTCCAAATTATTAGAAAGATTTCAAGTCTCAATTTTTTTTTTATAAGTGTATAAAGTTGAGATTTCAGTAAAATCGATATTTAAAGTATTTATAAGTATTCATCTTATTATAATTCAATATTTTACGATAATGTAAAATAAAATTGACAAAAATTTTTAAAAATTTTAAAAATGTTATTGAAGCTTAATTACATTTAACTTAACTCACTAACTCAGTTCCAATTAATTGTGAATTATTACATTTACGATTTTTTTTATAGTTGTTTAATGTATAAAAAGCAAGGAAAGGGATACTGATGTGGAAGAGATATAGGTGTAAAGAGTATAGAGTTGAATTTTGACTACAATTTGAATGCAATGATAAATCATTATATTCGTAAAACGATTCTGAGCGAAGTACTGACAGATTTGAGTATTTAGGTGACTTATTTAGAGGTTTTATGATAAATTATTATTTATATTGAACGTAGAGACTGATAAATGTAAAGTTTTAATCGGTACAATTCTGATGAACATTGTTCTAAATCGTTTTTACAAGTGTAGTGATTTGTCATTGTATTCAAATTTTAATCAAAATTCAACACTATCCTCTTTATAGACTTGTATCTCTTTCACAGTTCCATACCAGTATCCCTTCACTTGCTTTTTATACTATAGTTAAAATATTTGTGATCTTGACATGTACTATTGCCCTTATATTATTTATAGTTGTAATTTTAAATTTTGAACAAAATGTATTGGTTTTACAATGACGTGTCTTCTTTTTTTATGTCAGTAGGAAATTTTTCTGACCAAAACATGCACCAATTTTCATGAATAACATATTATGTTTCCGGTAGGAAAGTGGATATAGTTTTAACGTTATTTTTCGAATTTCTCAAAATTGACTTTATACGATAGGAAAAAGTAAAAACGACCAAAAAAAAGAGCTGATACTCCTGCCGCACAGGATACAGGTGTGCGGATCATAGCGTTTAATTTTACTTAGAATTTGAATGCAATGATAAACCATTGCATTCGAAAAAACGATTCTGAGCGAAGTTCAGTCAGATTATAATTTTCGTTTGAACTAAAAATATCAACTTAAAACAGCTATAAAAAAAAATTTAGATTAGGGATTTTTCTAATATTTTAGTATGATGTTAATTAATATGTAAGTATACTTCAATAAAATTTTCAGACCTTAATACCAAAAATTGACAATTTTATCAAACATTATATACGTAAAAACGAGAATTTTACGAAATATTCAATGTTCAATATTTTATAAAAAAATTTAAAAAACGGTTCCAAAATTTTACCACATATATATAATAGCTATGTGAACCTTCAAAAAAATTTCAGGTCTCTATCTTAAAAATTGCCCGAGTTATCGTGAAATATAGAAATTGAATTCGTCAAAATTTCATTTTTCGTGAAAAATGCCGTTTTTTCGTCATTTTTTCGAAGTTTTTTCTACCGCTTATAGTCAATTTTGAGAAATTCGAAAAATGACCTAAATAAAGTACCATCTACATCCACTTTTACATCTGAAACTCGCTATTCGTGAAAATCGAAGCATTATTTCGGGTAGTAAAAATGTTTACAGAATAAAAAAAAAAAA
>JAIUCT010000001.1:13254583-13265792 GCA_021307375.1 Tetraneura akinire
TAATAATAATAATAATAATAATAATAATAATAATAATAATAATAATAGGAAATTTTGCAGTGGCGAATAAAACCGTATGAGCTCTAATGTTATTAATACACAGGAAAACAATATTAAAATAGAAGATACTGTTGTAGAAGGATATATGGTGTAAGCTGCAAAGAGGATAGTGTTGAATTTTGATTACTTTTTTTAAAAAACATTTAAAACGCATAGATACGCATTTACATTTACATATCAACGTAAGAGTTCCAAAATTTTAAAAATTCAAAATAAATGGCCATAAAATATTTAAATAAATCTCCTAAATGTCTATATCTGACAGAACTTCGTTTAACATCGTTTTTTTGAATGCGATGATTTAAATTGCATTAAAATTTTAATCAAAATTTAACATTAAACTCTTTAAACCTGTAACCCTTCCACAACAGTAACAGCTCTTCTTTTTATTCTTTAAAAAGCTATAAAAAAACATGTTTAATTTTAATTTTCACAATAATTTAGAATTGAGTTAAATAATAAGTATGTATTTGAGTTTCAATCAAATTTTAAAATTTTTCCTAAACATTATAATAATAAAAAGAGCTGATACTCCTGCCGCAGGGATATATAGGTGTGCAAATCATAGTGTTTAATTTTAATTAGAATTTAAATGCAATGATAAACTGTAGGAATTGATTACAATTTTGACATTCTCTATGAAATATTTAAAACGTAAATTTTATCATACATATAGCCATATAGAAATCATATAGGTAGGTACACATATAGTACATAAATAAATACCCTATACAATTTTCAAATATCTAAATTCAAAATTTCCCGAAATATCGTCAAATATTGAAATTGAATTCGTCGAAATTTTAGTTTTCACGAAAAATGCCGTTTTTCGTCGTTTTTTCTTCCGCTTAGGGTCAATTTTGAGAAATTCTAAAAATGAGGTCATTATATTTAGGTAATAAAGTACCAACTACATCCACTTTTCAACCGGAAACATATGCTATTCGTTGAAATCGGAGCATTATTTCGAGTAGTAAAAGTGTCTTCAAACATAAAAATAAAAAAAAAATAAAAAAAGACACACATCATTGTAAAACCAATAGGTTCTTCTCTTCGCTTAAAATCTATATAAATACTATAAATATCGATTTTACTAATTTTTAAGCATCTATAAAAAAATTGAGACTAAATGTTTATAATATTATAGTAGGTAATAAGTCAAGCAATAATATGAATACAGAATACTACAAATTTCATATTTATTTTTTTTTAATTACATTTTCAGACTTTTTTTAAAACTATAAATTGTAAACTTGATCAAACATTATATAGATATTAACAAGAATTTTAGGAAATATTGAAAGTTCTATTAATTAGAAATAATATAAATGTAGATAACAAACCAACAGATAACAGTAATGACTGTTGTCTCTCGATAATATGTAACACACAGTTATAAATATCTACGTCAAAAGTTTGTATTATTATTAAATACAATTTAAGAAATTTTATAAATTTTCTTATACATATTATTTGAATGTATATATTTATTAATTATCAATTATATTGAATTCTTCACATTTAGTAATGAACTAATGACTAATAAAAAAAATAGGGCCCCTATATCCTATATCCTATAAGGCCCGTGGCCTTTTGCGCCCTTGTCATCCTCTTGTTACGCCACTGAAATTTTGTAATATCTCGTTGGTCTCATGCTTCTTCACAGGTACGTATGTAAACCGTGATTTTTTTGGGGAGGAGGCATATTTTTTTTATAAATATATCTATATTAGAAGTTTAATACGCATATATTTATACTATATATACAATTAAAATTAATAAACACATAACTATTGTTTACAAACACAAATACATTTAATAAATCGTAGGTTAGGTTGCATAGTCAAGTCCATTTTTCTAAATATTAAATGCTATTTAAAATTTTACCATATAGCCTTTATACTTATTACAACTAATAAATTTAATATTATTCTTACCTTTAGGCTTTGGCTCTTATTGTAACCAACTCGTTAGCATATTCTTGCTAGATATTTTTCGATTATTTTTCATATTTATAATAATTAATAAAAACGCAAAACACAAATAATACTAATTACTAATTAAAATTACTAATTAATAATAACGCGTTTATATTACTTTGATACTATAATAACAATATCTATTAACTATTCGGTATATTTTACATTATAAAACAATTTTAATTATTTTACTTATTTCGGTAATCAGTAATACCAAAAATATATCCGTGAGCCGTGACATAATAATATGTAAAATAATAAGTATAATAATTTCCATCTGCCATGGAGTATACCACTTAAACCAGTAAACCACGGTTATATCCGTACAGTAAACACGTGAAACACATAGATTATGCAAAGTGAATGTATTGGAATATTTGGAATATTTTATCTTGGAACGATATTAGGTTAGAATACAGATATTTATAAAAAATCTGTGGATTAAAATATTGAAACATGGCAAAAATTTCAAATTGGTATAATAATTTATTGGAAACTTTTTTAATAAACATATTATTTTATTACGTTTTGCTACATATATTTTTCTAGGCTTATTCAGCTAATCAATGTCATTGTAACGTAAAATTAGTTAATTTATGAAATTATTACGATACTTCTATTAAAATTAAATTAATTATCGAATTTAGTATAATATTATACGGTCCTTTTGGGAAGTAAATAAATAATCGCCCCTTCGCCACCTTCCGGAACATTACCACGGATATTGTGAATAGTAATGTACCATGTTACCATTATTGGTGTTTGTGCAATAGAACATGTTTTCTGCCGTTTAATACCTCTATATAGGCAACTTATTTTATGCAAACGCAATGTTGTCTATTTTGTTCTTATCAAAAGCTGTAATCTTGTTTCACACCTGTCAGATTTTTAACACGTTATCATTTATCGTTTATTATTTAACATTTTAACTGTATATCTACTTATACAGTTCAATCAGTTAATACTTTAATAGTTATACCACAGATTAAAAATATTTTGTCACGCTTATACATACATTTGTTTTTTTAATTATTGCTCTTTTAGTTACCAGATTAAATAATAAACAGTAAATATGTGTATTTTATTTTATACTGGCTATACTACTGTCTAATGTCTATGCATAATTACATAATTTCATAATGACTTAGTATATTAATACGAATTAATAAAATACCCAAGTCCTGTGATTCTCTGTCAACCGTATATAATATCTGTGATAACTGTTGGGTACAATATATTTAAATATATTTAAATATAGTTTTGTTGTGTTTTTGTATTAATATTTCTTATTTATTTTCTAATTTGTTTAGTCTTTTGATTGTCCACCACATACAATGAATACCACAGATGATGAATATTGGAATGAAAAGAGTTTTGAAGGGTTCAGTTTTGATGATGAGGTACTTATATATTTTATTATTAACATCCAAATGTACAAAATTAGTGTTTTAAGCAAAATGTGTGTTAATATAATAATAGAAAATTATTTGAGTTATGTATTAATTATTAGGTATATAATTTTTGTGATATATAATATTTACTTTATAGGAATATAGATAGAAATATATGATTTGTTGGTTTTACTTTTCTAACATCATCAATTTTCTATTATATAAGAAAGTGTTAATATACAATTATTGTTAAACAGTAAACAACTTTAATAATTAAATATAGGTACATATATAGATGGATGATTTATTTATTATTATTATTATTTTTATTATTACTATTTTTTATTGAAATTACATAAAAATTTACATTGCATTTAAACTATTATACTATATATTAAAACATATTTTTACGTATAATAATATATAAACATAATTGTTTTTTAATTTATAGTAATAGATACATTGGGTTTTTTTATATTATATTTGGTAATTTAAAGGAGTGTGTATGTAATATATTTTACAAATGAGTTATACTTGTTTAATAAATTAAAATGTTCTTTTTTACTAAATCTATTCAATTAAACTTTTATCTATCTATTCATTAGATTATTAATATTGCTTGTTTATTAAAAAAAATACTATTTGATCTAAATATAATAAGCTCTAAAACAATTATAAATTAAATTTATGAATAAGTACATGATTATTAAACTATTGTTTTATTTTATTTAGGATAAGAGTGTGAATTTTACAAAAAAAACGCCATCAGAAACTGAAGGTAATTATTAAATTGGTTTACAGTTTTATGACTATGTAATTATAAATTATTTTAGTTAATAAATATTTTAATTTGCTTTTTATTAATTAATATTTTTTTGTACAATAAGAAATTTTAACATTTAAAATTAAACAGGTGTACAAATTGGATTGATAAAAACCAAATTAGAAAATGTTGAATCTTTGGATACTCTTCTATCAAAAGAAATTTTAAATAAAAGTGAATACTTAATTGTTGATTTCCACTTTTTTTAAAACAATTTTATTTTAATTTATTATTGTATTTAATTAATTACAGTATTTATGAAGTCAGATTCAGTGTTCAATAAGGAAAAAATAATAAATGTAATATATATTATGATTTATATTTATATTTTTATGTTATCAAAATATAAATTAATTTTAAATTTTTATAGAAAAAAGTTAATAGTATCAAGTCTACTATAAAAAATATTGTAATGTCTTACACTTATACATTAGAGCCATATCGTAGCTTAGAAGAAAAACAAATGTTGTTAAAGGAAGCATTGGAAACAGAAGATGGAAATACAATATTAACTGTAAATGTTTTGTTTAAATTTAAAATTTAATAAACAATTTTATAATATAGTACAATTATAATTTACAGGTCATAATATTTTTAACAAACACTTTGAAGAAGAGTATATTCCAGCGTATTTTACGTGACAATCCTGTTGCTGCTTCACATTATATTCAATATTTATATTATATACAACATATTGATGAATTAGTTGATACTTTAGAGTTAGTATTTATAATCTAAAACAATTTAGATCAAAATATATATTATTATAATTTTATAACTAGTATAAATATATATACATATATATTTTTGTAGAATGTTGGGACGAACAAAAGATGCAATGGTAAGAAACAATTATTTTAGAATGGTAGGAAAATAAATATTCTTGAGTACAAGTTACATTCCAAACAGATTATAAATTATACAATTATTAATATTATTATTTTATAACAATCGATCACATTATTTTTTGATGAATATTAAATATATCAACAGGATGATCATGCATTGAAATTTGATATTAGTGTTTGAAGATACGTATCACATTTTAGGAAATATTTATTTCATTTGATGCTCATGCACAATATGACTTAGATATATGTTTTTATGGCAACATCCATTTTTAACATCATATTTGGATTCATAGACTTTTTAAGTCGATTTTACTTTTTCCAATGTTGTCCTAAACCTAAATTTGATTAAATAACAATGTATATGATTAAAAAAATAATAATAACAGTTAATTTACTGAATTGTATAGTTTATATGTTATTAAATTGATTTAATTTTTCTACTTAATTTTACATTATGACTTAAAACATTTCGTTTTCCTATAAAGAACAACTCAGCTCTTAATTCTTATATTAAATTTTTGATATAAAATTACTTGATGTTTTAATTTATTTGCATACATATGTAATATTTGAGTGTTTAATTTACTTAATTTATAAAAATCCATAAATATTTTAAATTTATTAATTGTTTAATAAATATTTTTGTATAAATTGTTCGATGTTTCCCCCTGTGAAGGTCTAAACATCTCACATGCTGCTCGTATTTTATTTTTTAAATCCTATATATTTTCATTGTTGTTATTTTTATTAATTAAGTCAATTAAAACTGTAATATACAAATAATAAAGTATCTGACATTTTTATTATATGTTTATAAATTAATTGAAACATTACATATTTAATATCAAAAAATTATTTAAAAATCAAGAACTGAATTTTTCTATAAAGGAAATCAAGAGTTTTATGTCATAATGTTATAAATTTAAGTTTAAAAAATAAATTTGCTCAATAACTTAATTCAGTAAATTTATTTATTTTTTTTAAATTTCAAATATAAAATGACTTAATCAGTCAAATTTGAGTTTAGAATAAAGTTATAAAAATCCAAATCTAGTATGAAAAATGGATGTTATTTTTTTCTTTTTAAACGAGGTATATTGCACATTTCAGTAATTTCCAAGACTCCTAAAAACTCATTTCAATACAAGGTCATTCAATTAAAATATTTAGTATTGGGTACCAAATATGATCACATTGTGTATATATATATATTACAGATTTTAATACATGGTAATTTACTTTTGTTATGTATATAATGCATACAATGATATAGTGTATGTAAACAAATGATTTTATAGTAATTTGATTTTCAAGATTAATAAATAAATCAATCAACTCCAACATAATTGATCATTGATCTCATGATGCATAAAGAATTAATAGAATATAATGAATGAATAAATAAATGAAATTGAGCACTTGTTATTTTTTTATAATATTTTATTAAGCATCAATTTTGTGATTTGTATTTTTAATAAAATATTATGAATAACATGTTGTGGACAAAACTAATAAAATTAACAAAATAGTTATACTTCCATAGTAATTAATATTAACTTTAATTTATTTATGATTAATATTAAAAGAAAAATAATTTTTATGTTTTAGATGATGTTATTCAAGTTTGGGTGTCGAAATCCACAAAACTGTTTTCAAAGATTTAATGTTTGTGTAAATTTAGCAGATGAACTATATGATAAACAAATAATATCACAATTTATTAACTTAATTGGTAATTAAATAATATAAATGTAAAAATATATAACAATAATATAAATACAATGGGTTATTATAATTATAATTTATAAAATGAACTATTTTAGGAAAAAATGAATTAAAACATGCGCAATATACATCTGTTGTTTCCTTAGTATCAGATAAATGTAAAGAACAACAAAATATAAATTCTTGCCGCATATTAGCTAATGAATTTAATTTAAGTGCCAAACAATTAGAAGCTACATTATTGATTACATTTTGTCAACTCCAAAACTGGATTCATGTAGATGATATGTTTGTAAACAAAGTAATTTAATTTCTTGTATTCAAATGTATTGAAAAATCGATCATAACTTCATAAAAGATTATTCCCTAAGTTCTTTAAATATATAAAATATATTAATTGTTAAAGTTCAATAAAAAATGACTTATTTTGTTAAAATACATACAAAATTTAATAATTTATAAAATATTTAGTTATTAATGTTATTTTATATTATTTGTTTATTGTAAATTTAGAATTGGCTTGGAAAAGACAAATTGGCTTTGTCATTACCTATTGGTGAAACTGTCAAATTATTGCACTTTAATGGTGCTCCTTCATCTTCATTAACACGATACATAAAAATGATTAAAGATTCAGATGAACGATTAGAATTAGCTAAAAAATTTAATTGTCACCATATTATTATCGATGTATGAAAATAATAATAATTAGTAATTTATAATTATAGCTTATTTATTATAAAGTTTATCAAATATTTTCTAGGATTATGCAGCTAAAAAGGATCGCAGGGGATTATTAGTATACAAAACCACTTTACAAAAACAAACTGAAAGTTATTATTATGCAGATATAATTTTAAAAAGTCCAGTGAGTATAATTGTATAATTTAACTTATGTAATATTTAGAATATGTAATATATACAATAATTATAATTAATTTCTAAATTATTTATATAATATCTATTAAAAAAAGCAAAAGTTCTCACCCTTCTAACTCACATCACCCTAGAATATTTTCTAAAAATCTGAATGTACCCTTTATTATTTATAAGTGCATATTTTATATACATGTTTTATTTTAGAATAAAATGATTAATTTATTAATATATATTACAAAATTCATATTAAAATTACTATAAAAGATTAAATAAAAAACATAGGTATTTGATATAACTTTTATAAAATATATTAATTTTATTAAATTGTGAAAATTTTGTTTGATTTATATTTTAAATAATTTTGTGGCATCCAGGTTGGATATCTTGACATAATATAACATTTTTCAATCTTTAAATATTGAAAGATATATATTATATTTTACATTTGAATTTTTATTTAAATATTTATAACTATATAAATATTATATAATATTATAATAATATAACTATATTTATTACTATATAAAGTTGAGTTTTAAAATTGAAAATAATGAATTTCTACTATTTCTAGTAATTTAAATAATAATTTAAATTTATTTTTGCAGAATATCAAGTGGAAAAATTAATAATCAACTTTTATATTCACAAATGCATGTTGTAAACATTTGAACAAAATAAGAAGACTGAGTGAGATTATTATACTTCTTAAATTATTGTTATAAATGTATGTCATATTTAATATATTTTACCATTAATTGCAAATTTGTAATATAAATTATATTTTTATATATAAATTTAAGATTAAATTATGTTACCAAAAAATAATTTACTTAAACAAATCTACTTATTAATTATGTGTTATCTATATTATATATATATTATGTATACATGCTAAGTTAAATAAAATAGAACATATATAAAAAAAAGTGGGTCAATGAAACCTTAGGCAAAGAACTAACAACAGTTTTACTATGGCTTTTAACAATCTATTAGATTTCATAGTAATTACACGAATGCTTTCGGTTTAGTTGTTTATATATTTTATTCTCATTAAAATAAAGTAAAAAGTTTTTTATGCATATACATTTTTATGGATATTATTAATAATAAATTTGAAAACCCAAATTCAGAAGAACACAATGACAATGATGTCACACCTTCGACAACTTATAAAAAAAATATTTTTGGTCGACAAAAAACCCGTATGTAGTGTTATTATAATATATTAATTTAAAGTTTTTATGAAACTTATATTTTATGGTTTAGTATCGGAAACTTCAATTTACAATCCCACTGACCCACAAAACAGGAATAATGGTAGAAGTATGTAAATTATATTATTTATTTATGAATATCCTTATTGTCATTTTATTGTTTTTAATTACATAAAATTTAAATGTTGATAATTTAGAATTTAGTTTGGCGGATAAGACTCTAGATGTTATTACACATTGTTTCTGGCAGTGCTCATCATGTTATCAATGCAATGACAAATTTTAATCATAACACCATTTTGCTGTAATTATATTTCTAATTAACCTGTGGTTTATTAAATTGTGTATATATATATTATGATATACACTATAGTGACTAAATTTGTTTTCTGCTTGTCCCAATGTTACAATTAAATCAAGTGAAAAATTCAATAAATATAATAAATAATTTAATTAAGAAATAATTTAAAATGAAATTAATTTTTATTAATTTGACATTCGAATATACATTACACACATTATAATATTTGCCAACTACCTACCTAGTTACTAGTAACTTTAAATGAAATAAAAATTAAATTTATATAATATACATATAAAAAGTAAATGTAAATGTTTCCACAAACTGTAAATCCAGTTTATAATTGCACATGTTTGTAGTAACTAGTAATGTTGAATGGATACCTTGTAAGTATCTAGGTAGGTCATAGGCATATTGTTTATTATATTAAATTATATTAATAGGTAATAGGTATATTCTGTTAAATTTGATTTATATATTTGTAAATTATATATAAGCTAACAACATTTTTCTCTTTGTAAAATTTTGTATTATATTTCAAATTAAATCAGACTGTTTATTGATTGACAGCCATCCTAAACAAAATATAAAAAAACCAATACAGTCTTCGCTTCGCTCAAAACCTAATAAATACAAGAGGAGCAGTAAAAAATAATAGAAAAAAATAGTACCTACCTTACCTGCATAAAGATACGAAAAAGTATATCATAAAAAGGAAAACAGGATTTATAAATCTAATTATTGTAGAAATAATCAATAATTACACAAATAAAATAATTCAATTAAAATGTTCTAGTTCTATTAATAAACATAAGAATTTAGCACTGATCCCTAATCCTATACTGAAATACGTAAATATTTACCTAGGTACCTATATTGAATATTAATAATGTCAACATCAACAACATATTATCCATTTTGAAAATAGTTCAGAATTATGAGTGAATATTAACAAAATATAAAATTTACCATATATACATTAAATATTAAAAGTCAATGTAACATATTTGTTTGTGGTGTAAAGTAAATCATAGTACCTATTTATAGATAAAACAAAATAGGTACTAATTAAATTAAAGGACAACATTTTTGTTAATGAATTATGTATAGTCTGGTATAATATTAATATATTTATGTAGGTACTTATGACAGAAATTACAATGAAAACATTTTTATTAGTTGATGAATATATTATGATAAATATATACCTAGGTGTTTTTCATTAAAAGAGAAAATATTGAAGTGTTTTTTAAAACAGAATAATAAATTGTATAGCAGATATTACTTGATTAGACAAAAAAGTAATAATTAAAAAAACGCATAATATATCGAAAGTCACGAAAAAAGAAGAAAATACGAGTATGTTCTAAATCCTAGAAAATTCTAGAAAGGTATTTCGGTTAACGGGACACACATACCGGGTATAATAACGCCGGGAAATGTATGGAACGTTCTCGAATGTTCTATGGGCTATATAAACGTATACGGCGCGCCGAACGGCAACAGTTTGTTTTTGAACGCATTGCGAGTCACATCTCACATTCATCAAACCGAACTTTGAGCTATATATCGAGAACGAAAGAAATAATACTTCAGTGCAGTACTAATTTACTATAATAAAAAGTGCGATTAATTTATATATCTCAGTGCTTATTGTTGGATATAATTTTTTTCAAATACAACTTGAGTGTTTTCGTGTGATTATTACAATAATTACGAGAAAATAAAAATGGTCGGAAAAACAGCGATCGGCATTGATCTGGGTACCACGTATTCGTGCGTGGGCGTCTGGCAACACGGTAAAGTAGAGATCATCGCCAACGACCAAGGTAACAGAACGACTCCGAGTTATGTAGCGTTTACCGATACAGAACGGTTAATCGGAGACGCAGCCAAAAATCAGGTAGCAATGAATCCAATAAATACGGTGTTCGACGCAAAACGATTGATCGGCCGTCGTTTCGACGACGAGAAGACGCAAGCGGA
>JAIUCT010000001.1:13265802-13305754 GCA_021307375.1 Tetraneura akinire
AGAATTCCAAAGATCCAGAGTCTACTGCAAAACTTTTTCTCCGGTAAACCGCTCAATTTGTCCATCAACCCCGACGAAGCGGTAGCCTACGGTGCCGCAGTACAGGCGGCCATTCTCGCGGGCGACACGAGCTCTGCCATTCAAGACGTGTTGCTCGTGGACGTTACTCCCTTGTCACTGGGTATCGAGACTGCAGGCGGCGTCATGACCAAGATCGTTGAGCGCAACTCCACTATTCCGTGCAAGCAGACCCAAACGTTCACCACCTACGCGGACAATCAACCGGCCGTCACCATACAAGTGTTCGAAGGAGAAAGGACCATGACCAAGAACAACAATCTGTTGGGTACGTTCGATTTGACCGGCATTCCTCCGGCGCCCAGAGGTGTACCCAAGATCGACGTCACGTTCGATTTAGACGCCAACGGTATTTTGAACGTGTCGGCCAAAGACAACAGCTCTGGTCGTTCTAAGAACATTGTCATTAAGAACGACAAAGGCCGTCTGTCCCAAGCAGAAATCGATCGTATGCTCAATGACGCTGAACTGTATAAAGAAGAGGACGAACGACAGAAATTGAAAATCGCCGCGAAAAACCAGTTGGAGAGCTACGTGTTTGGTGTAAAACAATCCCTGGACGATGCCGGAGACAAATTGACCGAATCCGAGAAGAACGCGGCCATAAAAGAATGCGACGCTGTCGTCCAATGGTTGGATAACAATCAGTTGGCGGACAAAGAAGAGTACGAGTTCAAGTTAAAGGAAATCCAAAAGAGTTGCTCGCCCTTCATGATGAAATTACACGGTGGCGGACAGTCCAATGGTTGTGGTCCACAAATGCCTAACCAAGGTTACGGTTTTCCCGAAGCCAGTTCGCGAGGACCCACCGTCGAAGAGGTCGATTAATTATATTCCGTTCTATATTTTTTTTGTGTAAATACCTATGTAAATAACATTATTAACTTATATGATTCCTACTTATAGAACTGATTAATTGTAGATTTTTTTATTTTGTATGTTAATATATAGATATTTATTAATTGTGGTGTTTATTTTGAAAAATAAATATTTTTTGACTAGTTATAATTAATTTGTATTTATTTACGATTTATCCTTTCACACAAGGTATTAATACTGCCAAGGGTTATGGTATGTTATTTTTTTTCAACTTTAATGTATTTTCTGTTGTTTGAGTCTTGTTAATTATCAGTCTTGTTTCACTCATCAATAATATTTAAATGAAAAACTAAACATGTTAATTTTTGCTATTTTGAACTAAGACAAAAATTGTAAAAACACTACGACAGTTCTTTTATTTATGTATTATGAAAATTTGGTAATTTATACAGCCTTAGAAAGTTTGTTTTGCGCAAACCAAATTTTATGGTAAAATTACAATTGGTGTAGTGTCCTCTTAATTGCATCATATTGTGTATTATGAATAGAGTGTAAAAGCTCTTCAAAAAACCGCCATTATATTTAATGAGATTTTTTGATTTTCATATAAAGTAATTATTAAATCATAAACTAAGGGCAACACTTTCTTCTTTTTAACGTGTTCAGTGTTCACATATAATATGCATTTTTTCTTATTATTTTATTTTTTTATTATTAATTAATACACAATCTGTACACAAGGCACAATAAGAGTATGGGCTAAATACAATAAGGAAAATATGAATAAAGAAGCCACCCACAGACGACTACTTTTCTTGGCCTAATTGCTAAGATCAATTGTAGTATCTGTTCTTATCAGCTTAACATCTGGTACATCTCTTACAATATGCAATATAGATATTTCTTTAGAAGAATCATATATTTGACTTCCTGTTATTTTAATAAGTATTATGTTTATTAAGTTTCTGTAGTTTATTTAAACATTAATTAAAGTATTAATTTATATAAATGGTTTAAATTTTGGTTTCTATTTATATTTTATTGGTATTTACTTATTTAGTATTTACTATATTTTACTTTAAATATTATGTTTTGTATTTTATATCATGATGTATAATTCGTTTAAACTTATCATCCCTTGGCTATGAATATTTAATTGTAATAATTAGAAACATTTTCCAAATGGTTTAATAAATGCTTATCTTTCTTAATCTCTAAACATAGGTGCCAAATTTTCAAAAAGCATGGGATACTCAGATGTATCCTTAGGATTTTTAAGTGTAGACTCTAGACTAATACTTTTTTATACATTATAGGTTTACCAACAAGAGGGAGATGATGAATATCAGAATACAGAATATTTCAAATGTAAAATGAATTAAAACATCCTTTTATATTGATATTGTCTAATTCATAAATCAAGTAAAAATAAAAAAAAAAATAAAATTGTATATGGACACAGATATGCAAATTTGCAGATTAATTAGTCAGAAGTCAAATACATAAATTACATTTTGATTTTTGTTACCCTAATAATTGTAATATTAATCATTTGACAATCGTCTTTAATAATTGCTGCATTAAATGTAGTTTTATTTATTTATTATTTTTTTTAATTTTTTGTATAACCAAACTGTTATTAAGACACTGGGATAAATTTTGTATATCCCTATTCTCATCTTTAAAAAATATTTTATATTTTGTGAGGATTGGTAATTTCAGGAAAATAATTATTTTTCTAGATTTCACTCACATAATATCATAAAAATGGTGGATTATCACTGTTGGATAACATAACTTTCAAGAAGATAGGATAATAGTCTTAATACAATATATTCATGATTAACAGCATCATATTATTACTCAGAATGCAATTTTTAGTTTAAATATTTTTAATTCATTAAAAAATGACAAATCACATGTATTTAAGTATATATAACTGATAAACTACCTATAGCAGAAATAAAAAATATTTTTTATTTTCATCGAACAAAAAAATTCTTACAGCTATTTATAATGAAAAATAAAATTGTTTAACTAAACGTCAGGGTAATATTTTTCAGCAAAACGTACCCTCCTTATTCTTATACCCTTATCTCTATCTTTACGTTGTATATAAGATCCTAAGTGATCATCCAGTCTTCTTTCATTTATTGGATCTTTATCAAGTTCAAAGAAACGTCTTCTTGCTTCTATTGGTCTGGTATCAAATTGAATCTTATAAATACGTTCCCAGTCATAAATTTCTGGTGTAGTGCGATGTCTCGGTCTATGAGAAGTTAAAACTTGATGTCTTTTATGTAACCATACTCTGCAAGAAAATTTTTAATTTTAACATTTTATTTTCATTAATATATTTAAAATAAGCAGTGGGTCTGTGCAATAAACTTATTTTTACCTTTTTTTAATATCTTCTATGTTGGCCACTACTTGTTCTTTACCTAAATATGGACACATGTGATGCTCTCGTACTTTGGGTACATTGACATAGCAACTTAAAAGATCCTTTAGAACATCATCATTCCAACCTGCATATAATACATTCAATAATTAATTATAATTAATTAATAATTATTTAGTAAATTATTGCATACCAACAATTCTGTTGTCTTTGATCTCATGAAAAAGTTCTGTAGTTTTTGTTGCCCAACAAATGTTATTAGGTGCAATTGGATTATTTACATCATCTTTACTTTTAAAGAATCGCATAGTATTTAATTGATATAAGTAAAATGACCATGTTTTACCATTTGTAATGATTGATTGATTAACAAGAGGATATGTGATTTCATTTACAATCGTAAAACCTGATAAATAATCAAAATATAATTTATAATAAAATTATAAAATATATAGATAAAGATAATTAATTATCTTTATTTAAAAATTAAATTTTAAAATAGGTTATATATTAATTATAATTAAAAAAATACCTATATGTATTAATCATGGAAAATAAATAAATACATGTTCTATATTGCAAGTATGATAAACAAAAACAGTACATTTAAGTATAGCTTAATATTTACACATTACAATCAGTTAGGCATTCCGACAAATGGCCGGGGCCCCGCTATCAATAAAGCTTCGTGGCTTCTCTGTTTAAAAATGTGTTAAAGAAATTAACTTTCTTACATAACAATCAATGTTAAAAAGTAATAAATAATAACAATTGCATTTATTACATTCTCTGTAAATTATATATATATATATATATTATATTATATACCTTTATTATATTATACATTTTGATTAAATATTTAAATGTTTTTATATACACAATGTTTGATAAAATTGGCAATTTTTGGCATTAAAAAATTGAAAATTTTACTGAAGTATACTTACATGTTACTTAACATGATATCAAAATATTGGAAAAATCTCAAGACTTAATTTTTTTTTATAGCTGTTTAAAGTTGAAATTTCAGTAAAATCAATATTTAAAGTATTTACATGGATTTTTCTTATTATATTACAATATTTTACAATAAAGCTAAATAAATTAAGAAAATTTTATTGAAGCTTAAATACATTTTACTTAACTCAGTTCCAATTAATTGTGAATTATTACATTTACAATGTTTTTTTTCTAGCTGTTTAAAATATAAAAAAGAAGAGCTGATACTCCTGCTGCAGGGATGTAGGTGTGCAAATCATAGTATAATTTTAATTAGAATTTGAATGTAATGATAAACCATTGCATCCAAAAAAAGTATTGTTAACAAAATTCTGTCAGATATGGTTTTTTTGGTGACAAGGAATTTTATGAGCATTCTTTTATAGATATTTATATTTATAGATAACTTAGAGACTTGAAAATTTTATAGGGTGTTTATTTAAGTACTATATGGTCTCTTTATGTGTGATGTAATTTTCCGTTTTAAATATTTAATAAAAACTGTCAAAATTTTAATCAATACCTACATTATCTGACTGAACTTCGCTTAGAATCGTTATTTCAAATGCAATGGTAAATCATTGTATTCAAATTCTAATTAAAATTAAATATTATGATTTACACACCTATATCCCTGCAGCAGGAGTATTAGCTCTTCTTTTTTAAATACCTAGTTTATATTATTTACTATAATAATTTCTTTTTGTCGAATTTTTACCAAATCTTTAGTTATAACTTTCTTCCTAATCGATCAAAATATCTCATATTTACTGTGAGCTACATAAAAAAAATTAAACATCAATACATATTTTTAATTTTATGGTATAATTATCGAGGCCCCTCCAAAAAATTGCCCAGGGCCCCAAAACATGTAGCGCCGTCACTGATTACAATCCATTATTTTTATAGTGGTATATTTTAAAATTAAACTAAATAAAATAACAAACCTAAATAAAAATGAAATTTTCAAGAAATATTACAAATTACTTTTAAAATTTTTAATATATTATTTAGTAATAGGTAAATTATTTCGATTAACATTTTTAAATTCCTTATGCAAAAGAAATTTTTTCATAAATGCATATTATTCTGAATTCAGGGATAACAACAAATCAAAATTAGTAAATTGACTCATAAGAGATTTGTTTTCATCATAAGCATAACAATATAATTAATGTACATGGTTCTATCAAATATTAATATATATATATATATATATTAGTTTTAATCCCAGTTTTCATTGTAGCAGCTCCTTACCTTGATAAGAAGCTTGACCTATTAACCAAGCAAATGAGGCTAATATTGCTTGGGCATGAACAGCTTCTTGATGTTCTGTTTTGCCAAAATTAGGAGGACGATCTTCTAAGTATTCATT
This sequence comes from Tetraneura akinire, assembly GCA_021307375.1. Taxonomy (NCBI): domain Eukaryota; kingdom Metazoa; phylum Arthropoda; class Insecta; order Hemiptera; family Aphididae; genus Tetraneura; species Tetraneura akinire. Next base: position 13,271,472 of record JAIUCT010000001.1, read on the forward strand.
AGTGTGTATAGATAATAAACCAAATTTTTGGTTGTCATTTGGCCAAAAACCTGAAGTAAATTTAAACTTTATGTATAATAGATAATTTATTTTATATTTATTTATAATATACTGACCAGGAATACTAACTCCATGTCTTCTTTCATATAATAACTGATGATAAATTTGTGGATTATAATTATAATTTGGTACATCAAATTCTTTAAATGCAGTCTTTGGTATATCAGAATTAGATGATGGGGCAGTTGCTAAAGTCCATTTATCTAGTGGAACTGATGGCAAAGGTAAGTTATGTCGTACTTGTATTATAGGTTGACCAAAATAATGTATATGTCTATTAACAGGATCTTTCAAATTCTCTTCAGGTATATTTTTTTTCTTTCTTATTTCTTCATCTTCTTTAGTAGCTGCAAAACCATAAACATTCCAGAAACCTTCTATTCGTGGTTCATAGTCAATCTGTTAAAAATTAATCAACAATTACTTTTAAAAAGAAATTTAATATTTAGTATATATACTTGTGCTTCAAATAAATGTGGAAAGTCTGCAGAAAGATTGGCTAAAAATATACGATTCACTTGTTCTGCTACATTTTTAGCAAATTGATTTTTAGGTTCTGGTTCAAAATCATGATTAATAAAATCTATTTTTTTACTTTTGCTTCTATAAAGTTATTAAAATAAATAATTTATTTTTTAAAGTAATCAATCAGTGGCATAGCGGGAAAGTTATTTTCAGCTATTAATTGTTTTTGTTAATAATGCCTTTTTTTAAAATAAAAATTAAAACTCCTTCAGAAATACTTTCTTGCTACACCACTGTAATCAATTGACTATTATTTATAAGTAAATAAATTATAACTTCACTAATAACCTATTACTATTGTATTCAAATACAATACTATCTTCTAACTGCGGTTTTATGCGTTCGATGAAATGTTGACAATCATCATTTGAAAGTCGATTTGGTAGTGTGTCTACTTCAAAAATTTTAGTCTTTGTCACTGTCTGAGCAAAAGGCAGAAAATCATAAGGTAATATTTTGTCCTTAATTACTAATGACTGCCAACCATAATACCTAAATGTACAAAAATGTTATTCATGAAATTTCTGAGCCACTGAATAACATATAATTTAAAATTAAACATACCTAGGCATATTGATACCAATAGTTTTTTCTTCAATAGTACTAAGGTTACGTATTTTTTCATGGTTTTTTAATTCTTCACGTAACACTGTTGGCTCAGGTTTTAAATTCAAAATAGCAGGATACTCTACACGATTCTCTTGTCGTGAAATACTCAAAGTTGTGATTGATCGACTAAACGTATTTCGTTTGGGAATTCGAATGGCCCACATGACTGCACCAGAAATCAATAAAAAAATTACCATTATTAAAATGCAATGTGCCAATGTAATGTATAAATATAACTCATTTTACTTACCGAACGTCCAAATCTAATAGAAAAGTAATAAACTTTTTAAACCTAATTATACATTATAAATTATAAAATATGTAAAATACTAAAATATCTGCGTTGAATTAACTCTTGGCGTGTGAAGTTATTACTAAATAGTAAATAGCACGGTTTAAGATAATATTATCACAGATAACATAAACCATTTTATGTTATCTGTGATATTATCTTAAACCGTGGTAAATAGTAAATAGTATTCACGATGTAGAGAAGATAAGGTGGTTCCACTCCGACCAAATTAGTGGGTCTAAAAATTATGGCATTTTGGTAGTACAATTTTATCACCCAGGCAGCGCCACCATTCGACCGGAGGCCGACTTTTATATGAAATTAATAGGGATTTTTTTACATATTTTTATTTTTTATTATTTTATAATTCATAATAATTAAAAAATATTATGTTTCTATCATATTTATTGCTATATTATATGTTATTTAATTTGTGTTCAAAAATATAGATTATATTTTATTTTAAAAACCACAATATACGTTTATGTATCACTTTATGTTTATAATATGTATTATTATTTTAATTCCTATTTCTTAAAAGACGTTTTGGTTAAACGATGATTATCCTTTGTATAACCATTTATACAATAATATACGCATTATAATATTTATAGTGCGTAATATAATATTAGGTACATTATGTACAGTACAAGAAAAAAATTGTGCTCAAATAGTACCTACTTCTCTTATCCTAATGTACAAAATGCATTTTCAGTTTATTGATTTAAACTAATTGATTTAATGTAGAAAATTTAGTTTAATTCAAGGAAATTTTTTTATTTAGTACTAAAGCTAATACCTTTATGGCTTTATTCATTATATTTATCTCAGAATTCATTAACCCTTTCACCATGTATAAAGTATAATAATAAATAATCAATATTGGATTAATATTTTACATTTGCAGCACGCAAAAGGGCTAAAGGGCTAAAATAATGAAGTCAATAATTATCTTGGACAAAGAGTAGTTCAGATTTCAGAATAAATTTAATATACTTAATTATGATAGCCATGTACAAGTGCTAATATTTACTTAAATACCGTTAAAAAACACATTTTACATAATTTAAAAATTAATACAATAATTACTTATTACTTAATAAAACTATACTAATAATAAAAATTACAAATAAAGAATAATTAATTTAAAAAATAATTAAAAACGTTCATCGTGACATATCTTCAGTATAGAAATATAGGCCTCCGGGCGAATGGTGGCGCCTCCTGGATTAATAATTTGAACTACCAAAATGCCTAAAAAAATAGACCCGCAATTTTTACTGATAAGAGGTCGAGTGGAATCACCTTATCTTCTCTACATCGTGATAGTATTTAATAAGCGTCTAGGAAAGTAAGAACCAAGGTGGATATATATATATCCACCTTGGTAAGAACCATAGACCTTATACCACAGATTACATGTTATCTGTGCTTATACTATTATCACAGATTATAAGCCGCGTGATAGGCAGTATTGAAAAGTGGAAACGCATTGTGATATTGTGTCCATCAACGGTTATTAAGTAGAAATGTCTCATGATAAGCTTAACAAAATAAGTTAACTTTATTATAATAATTATAAAAATAATTTAATTTACATTCAAAATTTAATATATAATAGTATTTTTATTTTATATTATTTCTTTTGTTTAATTTTTTTTTTTTAATCTCATTCAGTATTTAATATTGTTATTTAGCAAAATTATTTTAATATTTTGAATTATTAATATGTTACATAATATTAAGTTGATTAATAAAAATTAATTCAAATCTAATCTGTGTAATATTCTTATTGTCTAGTAAATAGCCAATTTTTTCAACCGATAATGTATTGACTTTTGAGTATATTATATAAAAATTCTTATTTAAAAATTTGATATACAAATATTACATAGGTACCTACCTAACTTAAAAAGTTTATCATGAAATTACATTTCTCGTATAAACTATATCATAATATGTCATATAATGAATCTTAAATTAAAACTTAGTAATTTATTAATTTATATATTAAATGTTCAATAAATTTCTTATATTAATATAATTTTCAGAGTTATTTTATAATGGCATTTATTACTCGACGATTTTATTCATCAGCTATTGAAAAAACTGTTATGATATCCCGATCAACAGATGTGTTTGAAAATTTGGCCTTAGAACATTGGTATTACCAACATTCTGATTTCACTAATAAACCTATGTTACTGTTATGGATAAATAGTAATTGTGTTGTTATTGGTCGACATCAAAATCCTTGGTTGGAAATGAATTTTGATCCTGATAATAATGTACAGTTAGCAAGAAGAAATAGTGGAGGAGGAACAGTATTCCATGACTATGGGAATCTTAATATGACTTTTTTTACACATAGGGATGTGTATAACAGAAAAAAAAATTTAGAACTAATTGTAGAAACATTAAAAACTGAATGGAATGTTATGACAGAAATTAATAAACGAGAGGATATTGTTATAGAAAATAAATACAAAGTTAAGAATTTAAATAATAATACATTATTTTTAATATGTTTTATTCTTTACCATGCAATAAAAAATATTATTCAACATCTGTAATTTATTTAGAAAATGTATTTATATATAGATATCTGGTACAGCTTCCAAATTAGGCAGACCTAATGCATATCATCATTGCACCTTATTGGTTAACTGTAATCGAGAATTGATGTCAAAATTATTGAGAAACCGCGAGGTAAATTGTATAATACATAATTATTAGGTATTAATATTTAAAATAAACTTGAGCACTTATAACTAATTTATAATTGTTTATTAAAAACCCAGATCACAAAATTAATTCAATTTTTATATCGAATACAACTATGGTTATTGAAATACATATTCAATATAAAAATTGAATTAATTTTGTGATCTGGGTTTTTATAAATAATATTGTTATATTAATTAATTAAATATATATTAATTATAATTGTATATTTTTTTAATAAGTCTAAAAAATAAATAATTAGATATATTATAAATTGGTTTCACTTAAGGCCGGTTATAATATAATAGTTTTATTTTTAAAATGTTAATATTTTGAAATTATGTTATATAATAATACTATTTATATCAGTATGTCACAAAAATTGATCATATTATTTTCATTATTATTAAATTTTATCGTGTGAATCTAAAGTTTTATTATAAAATAATGTAACACTAACAGTATTAAAAATATATTGTTGATCATAAGATTGTTATCTACAAATTTATATATTTTTAAAAGCTTAATTTTAGGGCATTTAAATTAGAACAGTAAATTTTTTTCTGAAGGAGAATATGGATTTCAAAATTTTATTACAAAAATTATAATATACCATACATAGAATATGTATTTAAAAAAATATAATGGAAAAGTTCTATCCCTATATCTAAATTTACTATTATTACTCATACTGTATGTAATTAATATAATAATAATTAATGGAATGTATTTAGAAAAATATTGAAACTAATGCTACGGTCAGTGTACCATCAGATGTATTGAATCTGACACAAATTAATAATAAAGTGTCTATCAATAGATTAATGACTGCTATTGGTCTTCAATATCTAAAAACAATAAGTAACAATACTACAATAAGTCAAGGATTTAATTATGTTACACCAGATGAACATACATTTCCTGGTAATTGTCTTTTTCTCTGTATAGAGTTATTATTAAATAATTATTCATATTATAGTAGTATAATTATTACAAATATTCATAATTATAAATTAGTTATATTATTTATTTGCAGGATTTAATGAAATTAGAAATGAAATGAAAAGTTGGAAATGGCGATATGGTAAAACACCTAAATTTAATATTACCATCAAGTTAAACGATCAATCCGTAATTCTGTCTGTAAAAAATGGTATCATTGAAAATATTTCATCAACGTGTAATTTAAGTTTTAATAACTTGGTTAATGAAAAATTCAATATGAATATTGTGGACGAGATACAACAGTGTTTAAAATCATTTAATATTTAATTTTGTATTGTTAAACCCTTCATTTTATTGTATTATAATAATTATTGTAATCAAATAAATATTGCATCAATTTTTTGGTTTAATATTTAATAAGTCAAAACTTAAAAAAATTAATAGTTGACAGTAGGTTTATATAAATGTTTGTCCCTATTGAACTTTTTATATGAAGGGGTTATATTTCTGTGTAATAAATATACTGAAGGGCAAACCAATTATAAAAATCAAAAGTGATTCAATGATAACACCTGAAATTATATCTATTTTACAAATTATGTATTAACACATACATTAATCTATCTTATTTTGTTTTTACTTCAATTTTTCTGTATTAAAATAATCTGCTGTAAATATGTAGTAAAAATGTCAAATGTGTTCTGATTTACTAGTTATAGTTATAATTTATTAAATTTATAGGTATATTATAAATTCGTTGAAAGTAATGCAAAAGCACTCTCCACTGGGTCATTAATTTATTTTTATATTTAATTTAAACAGGGGACAAAATGTATTATTACATTTAAAATTAGATATATTTAAGAAATTAAAACACATTTGTGTGAAATAAATAAAAAATAAAAAACCACAGTAGTTTAATGTCCTTTCTCAATGTATATTTTTCTGTGAACTTAATACTTACGAAGATATGGAAAAAATGTTCGTTAAAACATATTTCTATATACTTTTCAAAGTATATTATCTAATCTATGAATGTCCAGGAAGAATAATGATAGGATAAAACATCATACGTATGGAAATATTACAAATAATAAGATATACATTTTCATTTAATAGATACAAATATTATAACAAGAATAATGAATATTTAATTTGCTATATCTAAGTATAATCTTAGTACTACCTAACATATTAGATTGGTAATGTATAGTTTATAATTATTATATTTAATAAATAGTAATATATAGGCTTATATCCCTAAGCCGTGATTATAATAATAATGTACAATCAAAGACTTTAATCACAATCTATGGTCCGAGGATATTGTTTTACAGAGAGCGTACACAAATAATATAATTAATCTTAATAACTAAAATTTTATACAATACATATTGATCAGTCAATCAGAATAATAATTAAAATAAAATAAACAATGAATTTTTGACCAAGAGTCAATTGTCCATTTTAGAAATGTGCAAGCCTACTATTTATTTTTACCCTACACACCTTGATTAGGAATGGAAATATAAAAGTGAGAAAAATTGATTTATTTTTTGTTCTGTTGATTGACTGTATCCAATACCACCAACAACCGACTACCAAATTAGGAACTTTTTTGTTAGGAAAACAAATACTGAATTACAAAAATTATTTGATAATAAACTGAACATAATTCATAATATAAGGATGATAAAAGTTCCAAAATTCAAAGTAAAAATAAATAAATTTATTTGGTACGGTATAATGTGCTTGGAGGATAGTGGATATTATATTTTATATATATATATATATATAAAATATAACTTAATATTAATAATAAATATACTCGCTTAAAACTTTGACCATATAACGGGAAACTATAGGTAATTGTTTCTACATATTTTTCATTTAACTGTTCTACGAGATACGTTTTTAGTTCCTTTAATTTGTACCACGTCGTCTTCTTCTTTCGAATGAATAGGCGTTGTGTCTTTTTTATCCTTCTTCGTGGGCGTACTTCTGCGCTTCATCATAGCACTCATCACTACAATCGAGACCAATAACAAAACTGCACACAAACTCATCAAAGGTAACCATTTATTTGGAGTTTCACTTTCGATTTCTGACATAATTATTGGCTGATGATGTTCATGGACTTCCCTCGTGACGATTCTAGCTGGTCTCGCTGCTGTGGCACTATGCGGGCAATTCGCTTCACGCACATATCTGGCCCATGTTCGCAAACCCGCGGTGTAGTTAAGCTCTCTTCCGGGTCTTCTCAGTTTCGCCTCTTTAATGGGAGTGATCTTTGAATCGAAATGACACACCAAACTTTTCGATTTCTTGTTGTTCACGTTGGAAGATATCGATTTCGTAGAGCCCACTAATACGCCTATGTTACCTTTAGACGATGCAGCCCAATCCCACATGTCCACAACATAGCAATCACATACCCATGGATTACCGATAAGTTTCACTGAAACGAGGTCGTAATTATAACCGAATTTGTCGGGTTTAATTGATGTCATATTATTGAAACTCAAATCCAATTGCTGCAATACGGATAGCGATTCCAAAAATTTTAAAGAACTGTCATTGTCGTTCTTTAATTGATTATCGTTTAACAATAATTGGGTAATGTTCGGCATCGTTATAAAAGCATCAACGGGTAAATAAGTTAAATTACATTTACTTATGTCTAAATTCTTCAAACCAGACAACTGAGGTGGCAATATTGGTCCCTCTTCGGGAACTTGAAGAGGATTTCCTGAGAGCCTTAATTCTTCCAAGTCCGGATATGTAAAGTTATCGTAGAACACTGTATCGTTTAGACGACTGAGTCCACAGTTATTTAATTCCAATACCTCTAGATGCGTGAGATTTTGGAATAAGCCTGACTCAAGACTCTTCAGTTTATTACCTGACAAAATAAGTGTTTTTAAAGAAGACATTTTCAAGAAAGTTGTTCTGGATATTCTTTGTAAATTGCTGTAGCCCATATCTAAATGTTCTAACGATTCCAAAGGCGATAAAAGTGCTGTAAATGCGTTGTTCAGCGGATTTCTTGAGATATCCAATTCTTGTAAACTAGTGAATTTATGGAAAGTATTAGCTGGTAACCGTGTAAGTCCGCAGTCTCTTAATGATAATTTCACAAGTTTCGATAAAGGCGAAAGTGCTACAGCCAAATCGGCGGCTGATAAATGATTTCCAGACAATATAAGTGTACGTAATTTTGTAGCATTAGCGAATGCATCTTCAGATAAAGGTCCTTTCAATTGACAGTAACTGAGGTCGAGAAAATCTAAATGAACTAAATTATGACCTAATGTTGTAGCCACATCAAGATCAGATAATTCGTTTTCAGCCAATACTAAACCTCTTAGCCATGTATTATTGAAAAATACGTTTTCTGGTAAATTTGACACGCCTGATTTTCTTAATTCCAAATGTTCCAATCTTCCTAAATTACCCAATATTAATGTCCAATCGATGTGACTTTTAAGACTATTTCCAGCTAATTCTAATACCGTTAGACGGCCAAGATGACTGAACGCTACACTTGATATATGCGTAAGATTGCAGTCGTTAAGAATTAAATGTTTTAAACTAACAAGAGGATCGAAAATGCCTGGTTCGATGATATGAAGAGGATTCCCGGAAAGATCTAATCTGTCTAGACCAGTGATATTGGCAAAAAATTGAGGTGATAATTTTGTAAGATGGCAATTAGCCAAATAAAGATACAGTAACGATTTTGAGTACAAGAATGGTCCCTCAACTTGCTCCAATGGATTTCCTTGTAGTTCTAAAGTAATAAACCCAACACTATCCCTGTAACAAATATAATAAATACTCTATTAAAATTAACAATTATTTAACAAATAAATATAAATATGTAATTATTGTAATTCTACTTTTTTTTTTTTTTTATTAAAATGTCAAGTATTTAACCTGCTAACTAAATAAGTAATCATATATTATAGTTTATTTATTTAACAATTCTATTTTAATTTATTATGAATATATAATTTTTAATTCATAATTATTTTATAAATAAATTTGTTAATTATATCTTATGAACTATAGTTACTAGATCATTATATAAAACGTTTCAATTACATTTTAGTTTTTGAGTGAAGCAAAAAATGATACAATTTTCACGAATAACACGATTTTCACGTGTTTGGTGTTTCTGGTTGGAAAGTGGATTTAATTGGTATTTTATTTAGATTATTTTTCGAATTTCTAAAATTTGACCATAGCGATAGGAAAAACGACAAAAAAATGATGAAGAATAGCATTTTTCATGAAAACTAAAATTTCGACGAATTTGAATTCATTATTTCACGTAACTCAGGCAATTTTAAATTTGAAAATTTGTTTGGATGTTTACATAGGTCAGTTTATATGTGATAAAAATTTAGAACCGTTATATTAATTTTTCTACAAAATATAGAACTCTGAATATTTCCTAAAATACTCGTTTTGTTATGTATATAATGTTTAATAAAATTGGTAATTTTGGGTTAGGACTGAAAATTTTATGAAAGTATACTCACAATATTACACATGATACCAAAATATTAGAAAAATTCCAAATCTCAATTCTTTTTTCTGTAGCTGATTAAAGTATAAAAAGCAAGGGAAAGGATAAATCATAAAGGTGTGGAATGGATACAGGCGTAAAGAGGATAGTGTTGAATTTTGATTAAAATTTGTACTCAATGATAAATCATTACATTCGAAAAAAGATTGTGCGCGAAGTACTGTCAGATTTGAGTATTTAAGTTACTCATTTAAGGGTGTTATTGGCATTTATATTGATCGTAGAGACTGATAAATGTAAAAATTTTAATCAATACATATATTATCTGATGAACTTCGCTCAAAATCGTGTTTATAATGATAAATAATAAATGATTTATCATTTCATTCAAATTTCAATTAAAATTCGACACTATCCTCTTTACACCTGTACCTGTATCCCTTATCCATCCCTGTTTTGTTAATTGTAGTTTAATTACTTTTTTGATTTTTAAATTTTTTATGTATTTTATCATACAAATAATTTTTATTATTAAAAACATATAATATATTATATAGTTATTTAATATTAAAACATTTAATTAATAAGTAAGTACCTATTACACAATAAAAAATAAACAAATTAAAGTCTATTCAATATTAAATAATAAAAAAATATGTTATATTAATATATACCTATTGTATGAATACCAAACCAGTGATTGTTAAAACAAAAAGTTATCTACATATTTTATTTATACCCGTAAATTTATAACAATTAAATGTTAAAATTTGAAATTTAATAATTGCATAGGTAGGTAATTGTGTTATTCAATAATAGAATCGACCTTGGACAGATAAAAATGAAACTGTAGTCTGTAGCTGGTGCTTGGTAGTCAGTAGATAACTCAATTTATGTAATAATTTTTAAATGATACAGAATACGGATTAAACAAGTAGGAAAATCATATTTTAAATTTGGATGTGAGTGTACTAAAATTCCTGGTTTTTACACAATTTATTATTAACAATATCATATTATGACTAAAGATAATGAATTTAATTATAATTTGCAATATAAAATACAATTGCATATTATATATATTGTAATATGCATACATTGTATGCACATTTGATGAGAATTCACACTCTCCTTGGCCTTGGCCACATTGGACATGGTGCATTGGACCAAACAATAATAAATTATTTTAATTTGTTGTAAAGTTAATTTAATTTAATTTTTTTTTTTTTAAAAAAAAAAGAAGAGAATCTGTTTTAAATAAAATAATATTTTTTAATTGTATATTTATTATATATTGCATTACATACTCATTGTTTTGAAATTTAAGTACTTACATTATTTATTGAAAATTAAATTAAAGATTATTCTATGAAACCTACAAAACATCGTATGTACGAGTAGGTACCCCCTCAAAAAATTATAGATCCACCATTGACTAGTTAGTAATAGTAATTACAGATTTTGATAAATAAATAATTAGGTGTACACCAAATTTAAATAAAAACCATTTAAAATAGGTATATCTATAGTCTATCTCTATATCATCAATTTGTATTAAAAATTTTATTAGAGAGAAATTTTTTTTAATAAAAACTAGTAGGTATACCTAAACCTATTGGCTATTATTGATAGTTTAATGACGGATCGAAAAATTATTTATTATGGACTAGGGGAGGAATATTAATATTATAATGCAAAATCAAAAGAAATTGTATTATTTATGTTTTTTGAAAGTAGCAGGGAAAATATTATATGTACGTGGTATTTCGCCGTTATCAGTTTCGTGTCAGATTATAAAAAATTCCGTGCAATATAATCGTATTATAAATAATATGAAATTTATACAGTTAAATAATAATAATTATTGTATTATTATATTTATACACATCAGACAAAATGTAAAGAATATAAATAAAATTGTAAAGTGTGCGATATATCCCGATGACACGACTCCTTTAAAATTTAAAATTATATTGATAATTATTAATTTGTCAATTAATATTAATACTGATGACAATAAATTGTATAAATAATAATGACTATCAATTATTATACTAATTAATATTATTATCATGATAATGAGATATAAACATGACACATATGAGAGCATATTATAACCTTATGAATTGTATAAATATCATAAATAAAACATAATAAATATTATCTATATTATAGTACTTTAGAAATACTGTTATATTTAAATATTTAATATAAATTTAAATAACTTACACAAATGCTTCAGGGTCAACATAATTGATCAGGTTGGACGACAAGTCTATATCCAACAAGGAATAAAGTCCGGCAAACGTCGTTTTGTGAATTTTCGTTAACAAATTCTCGGACAACTGCAGTGTCCTAAGTTTGAGGTCGGCCGGGAACGGTTGAATATCTTTTAAGTGATTTCCGTTCATATTAAGTATGTAAACATTGTTCGAGAGTCCTTCGTATGGCATAGACGTCAAATTACTTTCCGAACAATCTGTCACCCAGTTTATTCTAAAGAAATGGCAATCGCAATCTTCTGGACAGTTGAGCTGTTCTGATAGAATGGCATTTGTATTGCACACGTAAGCCAATAATGTTGCAAACACTATGATGGATATACGTGCCGCCATGTCGCGACAAATTTCTTAATTCTAACTCTGAAAACAATAAATAATTAAATTTTAATACGGCGCATTAAGTAAATAGGTATACAATTAAAAACAATATTTTAATCAATATAATATTATTTTTATTATTATATAAAAGACAAAAGTTGGCAATTCATTTATAGAAATAAAAACATAAATAAAAATGTAAAGTTAATGACCTAAGCTATAATTATTAAAAAAAAAAATAATAATAATACCTAAAAAATAACGTCGCATTTATTCTGATTTGACAAAATTCAATAAGTAAACAAAATAAGAATAACCGTATATTGTCCGATTGAAAAGCAAAAAAAAAAAAAAGTTGTCCGGGTACGTGTGCGTTTAATATTTTTGCGATTCGTTGTTTTATTTTTATTTTTTATTTTTTTTGTTTTGTTTTGTGTCAAGGCATCGCCTGCAAGGACTTGGCTCTAGTCATAAAACTACCTAGTAAAAATTCATCACTCGTATTATATACGCTCTCCAAATATTTGTAGACCATCATTCTACTAATAATTGAACGCAATATACTACTATATAGCCTATAGGCACGCCTCTGCAGTCACACGGAAAACAAAATTATTTATTGATTTAATTAAAGACTGACACGCCTCGTTGGAATTGGAACAGAGTAATTCATTGCAAAGCATTAGATATTACATGTATAATTTTAACGTGAAATTTGGTTTTAAAGTACACAATAAAAAATTTAGGTAGATAATAAGGTACCTAAGTATACTATGGTTTATAGTCAATAGTTTGTACTTTATAGTTTATACTATATAATATTAATGTATATTCATCATTAGATAAATGTCGTATCTAGAATAATTTATATACGAAAGAGGAGCGGGGTTTCTATTTTTTTTTTAATTTTTTTTTTTTTCTAATGTTTTGGAGATAAGTCGAGTTTTATTTAGCAATTTATTACAAGTTTTAATCATTTTTATGTAGAAACACAATAAAAATATTAAATAATAATTAATTATCTATTTATATTCTATGTAAAGTAAAAAACGTATAATTATATGTATATAATAATGTATTATATTAAAATGCATATTATATTTAGAAATGACAAATAAAGTTGTCATTATTATCTAATATTCCAAAACAACACGTACCCAAGAAAAAAAAAATTAAATGATAACCTCCCAGTTAATGTTTAATTACCAAAAACATTATATAATGCTAATTTAGTTATATATATACGAGTAATTAGCCAAACAGATGATTTATATAAAACTGAAACATATTATTTTATTCATTTGGTATTTTTGGAAAATTACAACTTTTATTAATATAAAACAATATTTGCATTTATATGAACGTGGAAATTTATAATAAGTAATAACAATTAACAATTACTATTACAGTCCTTGACTTACCCTCTAGTTCCAATTTTCGCTTCTAATTGATAGTATTAACGACTTATACGATGTGTTTTTAATGGTAAATTACATAAATTGGAGGAGAAATTAAAATATATATATAGGTATCTATGATCGAAATTTAATAAGACGAAAAAACAATTGCTACTGAAGTGAAAGCGATAGTCCCTAGACAGGTATAGAAACCATTTAAATAACTTATAATAATTATACACTCCAGCTAGTAATCTCGCCAAATCAAAATTTATATTTCAGTAAATGTATTATGTGTCATTCCACAAAATGTGTCACTTAACAGGTTGATATTCATTTGAAATCCATCACAAATTTTATAAACCGAATTCATTACAATTCTTTAAAAAAAAGGAACTGTTACTGCTGTGGAAGGGATACAGAATAAAAGATGATAGTGTTGAATTTTGATTAACAACTGAATGCAATGATAATTAATACATTCGGAAATACGATTTTTAGCGATAAAATCATTTTATTCGTGAAAATGATTTTGAGCGAAGTTCATCAGATAATATAATATGTATATTGATTAAAATTTTTACATTTATTAATCTCTACGTTTAATATAAATACCAATAAAAATAAAACCCTTGAATAAATAACTTAAATACCCATTATTTGATGTTATCATATCTGTCAGTACTTTGCTCACAATCCTTTATTCGTTAATAAACATTGTAATTTTAAAAGTTTTAATCGTTTTATTTATCATTGCATTCGAAATTCAACACTATATTTTTTAGACCTGTATACCTCCTACGTCCTACATGCAGTAGTATCAGATCTTTTTTATGTTTTAAATATCTACAAATAATAATAAAAAATTTGTAATTGTAATTGTAATTCACAATTATTTGGAACTGAGTTAAGTAATATGTATTTAAGCTTCAATATAATTTTCAAATTTTTTTGTTAATTTTATATAATATTATTGTTAATTATTGAGAAATAATAAGAAGAATACTTTATGAATCTTAGATATTCGATTATACTAAAAATATCAACTTCAAACAGCTAATAAAAAATTGAGACTTAGGATTTTTCTAATATTTTGGTATCATGTTAAGTGAGTATACTTCAGTAAAATATTCAGACCTTAAATCCAAAATTGCCAATTTTATCAAACGTTTACAAAAAAATGAAAATTTTAGGAAATATTCAAAGTTCTATATTTTGTAGAAAAATCAACGTAACGGTTTTAAAATTGTATTTCATATACGAGTATATAAAGTACCTATGGAAGATGGAACATTGGAACACCCAATAAAATGTTCAAGTCTTGAAATTCAAAATTGCCTGAGTTATCGTTAAATATTGAAATCGAATTGGTCGGAATTTCAGTTTCCGTGTAAAATGTCGTTTTTTTTTATCATTTTTTGGTAGTTTTTCCTATCACATAGGGTGCATTTTTAGGAGTTCGAAAAATTATCTAAATAAACTATCAACTACATCCACTTTCTAAACGGATTTGTATGCTATTGCTACTCATAAAAATCGGAGCATTATTTGGAATGGAAAAATTGTTTTCTGACATCAAAACCAAAAAAAGACACACATCATTGTAAAACCAATACATTTTTTGCTTCGCTCAAAATCTAAAATAATTACTTCAAAGATATTTTAATACATTATTATGTACTTATTATTATTATTTATTAGTAATTATTACTATAATATTATTATGTTTATAAATAATTACAATTATAATAATAATAATTAATAAACATGACTAATTTAATATTTAAATAAATCATTACGAATTTACAAAAAGAAATAATATACATGAAAAAAGAATTTTATCTAAAACTATTCAATAATTTTAAACTTGCACCATGTGTGATAGCGCTATTGTGTCTTATATATTTATTATAGTAACGTTGATACAATAGGTTCAACATACATATCCAACGAAATATTTCTGGTCAAAATTATTCGAGTTTTAAATTTAGTAATTTTCTATATTTCGTCTGTCGGCCTGTCGCATAACTCATTAATCATTATTAATAATTAAATGTTGTAGGCATTTTTCAAATTTAACATTCGCGCGATCGAATTGATCCCGAAACATTGTAGGTGAATGGTGAATAAAATCTCAAAGTTATGCGATATGTAAATGCTAACTAGTGCTTACCGTGGTTATAATATAGGAAGGTATTTCATAATACAAATTATAATTTGTTTACGATAATTACGAAAATGCGTCATTTTATTTGTACCTACATATTATATTGTCACATCGAATCGACTTTGTGAATTCATAATAACGCACGTGTCATTGAATAGTTAGGTACATTAAATTAATTATATTTTAGTACGAATTTCAGGTTTAGGATTTTTTTCCAAGATTTAAATAATAAAACAATTTAATACGTTATGCGCATTTTACGATTATATTATGCCTACGTGTTAAATACACCATCGATGCAATTGGACACCGACATACCGTAACTACCTAATTAATGTGGTAGGTATAATTATAATGTAAAATATTCATCATTGGCACGTAGACTTAATAATATATATTCATTGTTTATTAACATTATTTCTGTTGATCGTTCCCGGCGTACGTATAATATAACGATTTAAATATTATTCATATAAGATATAACCAATAACGCACAGTCAGATATCATTCGAACAATCCGTCGTCGTGTCAGGGATACAATATTATATTATACATATTATAATATTATACACATAGAAAACGCATCTTTTAAGTTCACGGGCCGTGAATATATACGCACATTTTTTTTTTTTAACTTGTTATTGTAGTCTGATCTCGTGGACCTTGGGCAAATTAAATTACATCCGTTCGAAATAATAATAATAATAAAACTCGCGCAACAAGTAGGTACATTTTATTATAATATCACATGCATAATATACGTGTACGCAGACGTCAGACATTTATGTAGGTAAACGCACTGAGAAATTTTGTTTTATGGGGAATTGTCCACGGGAGAATATCGCGATATTATAGTCCATCGTCCGTAATCCGTAGCTATAAAAATTTGAATAATATAATGGAATAATAATTATAAGCGTATTATCCGAATTCCGAACGACTCGCGACAATAATTATATTAGGTATATACCTAGGTATGTCGAAAACCAGAGTGGAAAAAAATATCGTTTTTTTCTTGATTTCACATAAATCGTCGTGGCACGTAAGTCAATAGTTTTTTTTTCTTTTTTTTTTTTCTATGGCTAATTAAATCTGACGAGGTCACCGTTACGATGTATATATGCATATATTCATATATATATATATTATATTGTGCACGCTGCAGCACAGGTTAGGTTACGCGTGGCTTAGCCCGTTGGTAACATAATATTATTTTAATATACTAAATAATATTTTCACGTACAATCTACGTTCAAATATCGATTAAATAACATATTATCATAATATTATATCGTAAACGTGTTAATGTTAATTTTCGTCGAAAAATATCAAAACCGTTCGACAATTACCTAGGTATATTATAATATTGGAATACCGTATACCGTATACCTACGTCGTACCTGGTATCTTGCGCGACGAAGCGTTTGACCTTTCGCGATGGGTGTGCTCTGTCGTATGCGGATGATAATAATCTACAAACTCGCTCTGCACACGCGCAAGCGGCGTACGTGCATTAAAATTAATGTTATTATTATTGTTATTACTTTGTAAAAACAATTTTTTCAATACGCAGACGTGTCGGTAAACACATTAGACAATATCGTATAATGTATAATATTTTAGTATTTTACAAAATACAATTATATTATTATATTATTCTCAACGGTCGCTTGAATAACTACAACTATATTATTATATTATACGTAAATAGATTATGACGTTTGATAGTAATAATTAGGGAAAAATTAAAAATAAAAACGAAACGGACGAAATATAATAAAATACTATAGGTGCATAATACAAAATAATACAATATAACGCGTAATATATTATTAAATACAATATTTAAATAAAAAAACATTCGTAATATTCGTTTCGAAAAGAAATCGAGAGGAAATGTCAAGGGCTCTGTTCAAATAATATCGAAAATCGATTATCATTATTTTTACGGTGGCCCGTTCGCATGCGTTGACGCCGAGGGAGATTATAATCATCTGCACCCTCTGCTCGCTTGGGCCGACCGTACCGTGTTCCAAACAATCAAAAACAACATTGAGTTTTCACTTTTTACGTACCACATTATATTATCATAATGATAATGATAATAATAATAGTAATAATAATTGTAATAATAATTATGTATAAATCAATAATGTTCTGTTATAAATTATTTATACGGTATCGTTTACAATAGAATCATAGATAGTTGAACTTACCCCAATAAGAATATGGTTTAACGACTACTGACCAAAATGTTGAAAATGTGTTTTTAAAACCGGCTTTTAAACGGTGGTGAATAGAATGGATGATACTCTTGCGACGTGAAATTCCAACGATCGCTACGATTTGTTATTTTTTACGCGCTTTGAATTGTTCACGACAGCTTAATTATTAAATTTGTAAAACAAAACGTCCGTTGATGGAACTGTTGTTGGCCTTCTGTTGCAACAATATTACAACAACGATACCTAACACCAGACAGGGACAAACGACAACTGGTGGCCGGATAATGATTTGTTCCTTGAGCAGAACAAGTTATACCAGCGCTGTTAGGCGGTGGGGATGTTGTCATGGGAAGGGAGAGGACGAACTGCGCGTGTGCCCGGCTGTATCCGTCCCCTCCACACTCTATGCGTGCCCGCGTCAACGGATCGGACGGGAAGTTTTCGCAACATCGCGATGTCGCCAGCCACCGCTGCCGATGACCGCGCGTGACTCGTAAGACGCGCGTTGTGCGTACCTACGTACGTTTATGTTAAAAATTTAAAATAGTATGCGCGTATTAATATTATTTATAATATTTTATGTTATTCGATAATGAAGTGAAAAAAAAGAGCAATCATCAATGTCGAAAATGAAATAATTTGGCGAATATTTCAAGAAATACCATATACCTATACGTCATTATTATAATTATAGTACATTATAGGTTACCGCATGGTGTAAACGCTACGGCGGTATACTATACGTAAATCATAACTTCAAAGTTTTCATGACTACATTTTTTTATTATATTGTGTTATTTTGACACAAAATAGATACACGAAATAATAATATTAATATAAGTAGTGATGAATTTACTTAACATGAAATATTGACATAACTATTGATAATAAGTAATAATAGATGCAGACTGCAGACATAACCACGTGAAATTTTATGTTGACGTATACTGAATAGGGTTAATTAATAATTATTATATTAAGGCAATAAGGCATTTAAGATATAAAGTTCCAAAATATTATTTTACTAACTATATTGTACATTCTATTATACTGTCCACATGCCAGTGGTTAACTATAATTCTTGGTTACTTTTGTTATGAACTTGGCACAACAATAAATTTAAAAGTAAAAATAAGTAACGCTTAAGAAGATAATTTTAAATAACTGTTTTTATTAATCAAACAACAAACATATTTTTACAACTTGTCTGCTTTTACGTAGTTTCAAGACTGACTGGGCTCCGTCCGTATCGCGGGGTTAGACGGTGGCGAGTGTCGACCATAATGTTGCACATTCAGCACATTCTTGTCCCTCGTCACCGTCCAACACACAATTCCTGATACTCTGAGTTTTAACATCATTAATATTAAATAATATACTCGAATATAAAATAAAATATTCAAGGGTTCACAACACTTTATTACTCATGTTATATGAACTTGGTAACCAGTGCCTAGTTATATAGATAATTAATTGTAATGACACGTACTATGTATAATATGTATGACATAGACTATGGTAAAAAATGTAAAATATAAAATAGTTTTAAGATACGAGTACAACAATATAATAAATAATTTAAACCGAATAATATTGTATCATTTGTATCTATCTAATGACTATTAATATTTATACTTTTACTTTATAGTAATAATTAATCAATATTCAAATATATTCAAAGTTTATATGTTATATTATAATACTATACTATTATTAATTAAGCACATATTACATATAGAAATGTTACACGATGATTTTTTTTTTTTATAAAATATTAGTGGATTTTTTACTTACGTATATAGCCTATAGGTAATTATTGTCAAAACATATTTTTTAATGGACAGCCGTCAACACATGGTAATATAAAATAATATCTTCGTTATAAACATCATCATAATGTAAAACTTGGGCTCATCGTAAAATTATGTTATTGACAATTTTAAAATTAATTTAATGTAATTATACCTAGTTTAGATATATTCAGCAAGATTTTAATAATTGAGAATTAACTTGAGAGACTTGGGATTTTTATAATATTTTAATATCATGTTAAGTAATATGTCAGTATACTTCAGTATAATTATCATACATAATCCAAAATTGCCAATTTTATTATATACATAAAAACAAGAGTTTCAGGAAATATTTAATGTTCTAAATTTTGAAGAAACATTAAAGTAACGGGTCCAAAATTTTATGACATATAAATAGTACCTATGCGAACATCCAAAAAACATAATCAGTTTAAAATTGCCTGAGTTATCATAAATATTCCTAAGTATTAAAATCAATTTCGTCTAAATTTCTGATTTCGTGAAAAATGCCGTTTTTCATCATTTTTAGTCGTTTTTCCTATCACATAGGATCAATTTTAAGACATTCAAAAAATGACCTAAATAAAGTACCAACTACATTCACTTTCCAACCCAAAACATATGCTATTCGTCATTATTTCGGTCAAAAAAGTGTCTTCAGATATAAAAAGAAAAAAAAGACTTTTAGTCATTGTAAAAACAATACATTTTTCGCTTTGCTCAAAATCTAAAAATCTATTTAAATATTTAATATAATGTACCTATTTATTTTGTACGAAAAATTATCGAACTCCATATTCGGAATATTATATAGTTGTACATTTGATAAAGTAAAATAGAATATAATTACAATTATAATTATATAAGAAATACGAATACTATTTAAAAATTGATTTAAATATAATAAATATGAAGATATTATAGAGCTATGTTAAAAAAAATATTTAATACAAAATACTGAAAGCCAACAACAAAGTAACATGGGAGTTTATTATGGATGTCACTTTTACGTTGTATGTAAGATAAAATAATATAAATACCTACCTGATTGATTTTTACATTCCTTGGATAATAATTCCTATAGAAATAATTATACATCAATATTTAGTTATAAAATTTTAATGAAATTTATTTCACCCTTATAAATATGCAATTGACATATATGTGGTATGTCTATTTAAATTCCTAATGAAGTATAATATTACTATATTAGTTAATATAAATGTATGTAAATAATGTACCTATCTAAATATTTAAATAAACAACTACCTACTTCATATGTATTTTCAGTATTATTATTATTTTATAAAATAATAATCTAATAATTATATTTGCATGGACAAATAATTATACCTACACTAGTACACTACACAATTGCTAATCAATAATTTATTTATTTAACTGGTAAACGTCCTTAGAACTTAAGGGCAATATACGTCATGAGTACTGCCTTGAATATTAATATTATGTACTACACTGTATTCAATTATTTTGTTTAAAAAAATATTAAACATTTATATTTTTTTCATTATATTTATAATCTCATGAAATATACGGACAGGATATACAGTAGAATATAATATATCGGAAACTTGTATCAATGTCTGAAATTCTCGACAAACTCGCCTTGTTGCAAATTCATGTATCCGCGGGTGTTTTATAATCTAATATTTGAATTTTAACGTGAAGGTAAATAATATTATGTATAGTTTTCAAAAACAATATTCAAAAATATAAAAAAGAAGGGAAAGGGATACTGGTGTGGAACTGTGGAAGGGATACGGGTGTAAATAGGATTGTGTTGAATTTTGATTACAATTTGAATGCAATGATAATTCATTACATTCCAAAAACGATTTTGAGCGAAGTTCATCAGATAATATATGTAACGATTAAATGTTTTACATTTATATTTATCAGTCTCTACGTTCGATATAAATAATTTATTAATTTATCATAAAACATTAAAACCCTTAAATGAATCACTTAAATACCCAAATCTGACAGTACTTCGCTCTCAATCGTTTTTCGAATGTAATAATTGAATTTACATAGTACCTATATGTCATCACCTAAAAAATTTTCAATTCTCTAATTTCAAAATTGCCCGAGTTATCGTGAAATATTGAAATCGAATTCGTCGAAACTTCAGTTTTCGTGAAAAATGCCGTTTTTTTGTCTTTTTTTTTTTTACCGCTTAGGACCAATTTTGAGAAATTCGTAAAATGACTTAAATAAAGTACCAACTACGTCCACTTTCCAATCGGAAACATGCTATTTATGAAAATTGGAGCATTATTTCGGGTATTAAAAGCGTCTTCAACATAAAAAAAAAATAAATCACACATCATTGTAAAACCAATACATTCTTCGCTTTGCTCAGAATCTAAAACTTAATAATACAATTTTCTAATTAAAACATGATAATAAAAATATATTATATCATTTTATAATTTATTTTGTATCCAATAAAATAATACACGTAAACAAAATAATTTTTTATATTATATCTTAATGCGAGAGGCGAGGCTAACTTATAATTTGTTAATCTATTATGTTTGATAAGGATAACTTTTAAAGAATGTCTCATACTTTATTAGGTATATATCATACATGAGAATAATAACAAATATTTTATTATTTTAAATTGTATTCATAAAACTATATTAATTGTTTGAGTAAATAATAATTAATTATTTTACATTCTATTTGGATTTTATATTGTAATAAACTATTAACTAATAATATACAAACCACAAATCTGTAATTTGTATTAAAAATTATACTTCTCTTAGTAGAATGTTAGATAATGAATACTATATTATGCGTGATATTATGATTGTAAAAGCTTGTTACATCATATGATTTTTTAAGTAAATACTGCATATTTATTAAAGTCATAAAATTGATAAATATGTTCTAAAAACACGTCCAAATAAAAAATAATAATCATGCATAAACGTTACAGAAATTGTGATATAGTAGGTATGTCGTATGTATATATATATATAATTTTATTTTTTATATATTTACGTATACACATATGACATATAAAGATGTTTTCAAATGCTATATTGCTGGAAAATTATTTGAATATAACTCAATGTAATATACCAATTACTTACATGTAATATACTAATATAACAATAATAAATTTAGTGAAAATTAAAACTAATGATGGTGTTACGTGTAACTATTACATAATTATAAATTAATAATATGTTCAAAAATATTATTATATAGCAAATTTTAGTTTTAAAATTGAAAGTCTAAAATATTGGATAATATTATACTATTAAAACATGTACATGGGTAGGTATTTACTTTATAAATATCAATATTTATTTTCTATTAGCCATTTAATATATTTATAATTGTTTACGATATTTATAATTTGAATATGCCTGAATGGCTAAATTAACTATATGTATTGTATATATTATATACCTACATATAAATTAAAAATCATTCTATCTCAAAAATATTACATAATATATGTTTATATAAAAATTAAAAGGTATATTTTTATATTTCAATATTTATTTATTTTTATTTATTTATGTAATATTGTGCTTTATTTAAATAGCTCTTTTCATAATAATGATCAACTTTTCAATTTTATTATATTTTAAATTATATAAGTACCTTCCTAGTTTTATATATATATTATATATATATAAATTTTATCATGATTTATTTGATTAAATATTTAATTATTGACAATAATTTAATACAAATATAGTTTAAATGTCTAATATAGGTTTTTTATATATTATTGACATAATATTATGATATATACCTTTTTTCTATTTATAATTATTATAAAGTTATAATATTTTTAATCTAAGCAAACAATGATATATTAAGATGTAACATTGTAAGTAACTATACTAACTTTTTTGATATCAAATATTTTATTTACAAATCGGTTATAAATAATTAGACTGTGTATCGTATTATTTAATATATTTTTAAAATAAATCTAAATTTGAAATATATTTATAAAATAATTAATTAACATAATCATTTATATGAGTTGTTAATTTAATTTAACCTATTATCTCGATTTAAAAAAATAAAAATAAAATATGTTTTTATCCAATTATTAACATAGGACATTTATTAAAAAGTTAATAATATTTTCAATAACAGTGTTATCATAAACTAATTAAAATAAATGTATTATAAAGATTTAATGCATTTGTATTTATATTTTTTTACTTATAAGACGTAGTAGGTATTTCATTATTTGGTACAATATGTTAGAATAACGTATTTCTTAATAATTTATTATAAATAATAATAGGTATAATTTTATATTTGAGATATAGATATCAAATTAACTAATAATTATTAATAAGTAATATTATACGTTATGAATTATGAATTATAAACATTTATTAAAATGAAAATTGAGCATTGTATTAATTATGTCATATATCATATTCTGATCATCAAAAAACTATTATTAATACATTTATATCCTTGTGCTTATTACTATTAAAATAATCTGATTTACAAGGCAATTTTAAATTGTATTCTTTATTTTTTAATTTATTGAGTTAAATAATAGTATAAACGTTTTAAGTAAATTTTTATTATAATATTTTAAAATTTAATCCAAAATAATTATACTTACCTACCTATACACGTTACAATTTTTTAATTATTATAGATATATATTATAATATTTTCAGTGGTTAAAAATTTTAAATGTGATAGTCTTGGAGAGCACTAAATACTGATAGAGATAAAAAGGACGATGTTACAATTTTATAATATTTTATTTCTTGAAGTGAGGTAAGAAGAAAAATAAAATCAGATATTATAATGAATATATAAAAAAAAGTAAAAACTAAAAATAATAAAGAATCATTTTCATAACTATACAAAAAATATATGGTGTTTGGACTTATAAATTCAATTAACTAATAATTTAAATATTGATATCTCATTTGTCCTATTCCTATAGAGAAATTATTTCTTGTGTTTGTCTAGTATGAGTTTCACTAGTTATCTTAATTCTTTAATAAATAAAATAAGATTTTTTATCTCTGAAGCAATTTGTTACCAAAATTTGAAAATTATATTCTCAGACTAAGAGAAAGCAAACGTGATTTTACCCTGAATTTGGTGACAATAGTATTATAAATGATATTGACCTTGGAATATCGTCTTAAGTTTCGTCTCGCATGTTTATCAAGAGTGAATTGACAAATAAATTATATAGATACCTACATTGCAATAGTTGATCGTGATAGGTTTACTAAGTAGGTCTTGCTCAATGCTCAAAGTTAAAAAACGCTAAAAGGTAGATAAAATAATAATATAATATTATGTGCTAAAATTATTTATTTTCTTTGATGGTTTGGTTTTCTTTATAATATTTTTATAAATTACCTATAATATAAAGAAAAAATTCAAAAATTATTCAGAATTAATTACAGTTTAAAACGTATTTTTAATTATAAGAAATATACACTAAAATAGTTTGAAAAAAGAAGAGACGTTCCATTTATTTGCAATTATTTAAGCCATCAAGTAGATGTACCATATTTACATATATAACCATTTCTACAAACTAATATTTTTAATTCCGTCATTCTTATCTTCCGATTTCCATAACCATATACAAACTTACTTCAGTGTTTCTTGGGTAAGGTTTGAGTAGCGTATCGAATAGTAATATTTATAAATTATAATACTCATCAGCAACTAAAATAATTGTTTAACAATTTTACATTTATATTTTATATAGTATACATGCTACATAATATATTTAAATTTTAAAAGTTATGTTAATATCTAATTATTATTATTTTATGGCATGATAGATTTTCAGATTTAGGTATATTTACAGGAATACTTTTAAATAAAAATAATTTATTTTGCGTGTTATTCACCAAATATCCAAATTATATTACTATTTACTGTTGTATAAATACATTTATAAAATTTGAACATATTAAATAATTCAACTAGACGTCTATAGTGTGCAGATATGTATTATTGTCAATTTAGTATAATAACGTTATAACCATTATGACTCAATGACTCATACCCGCTACTGTATTTTGAACACAATAAGAATAACGTACTTTGACTTTGACAATATTTGCCTTAATAGTCTTAAAAAATTATCTAAACACATTTGTTCACTACACGACTAATATTTTTGTTATTAATTTTAAAAAAATGTCTAAAATTGTCTTCATATAAATATAAATAATAAATTGTGATATTTAAAAGGTAAAATATTTTTATTAATTTTTAACAGAATTACAGTTTACAAATACGACGATAGAGTTTCTTTGTATTATACAAAATTTTATTTTATGTAACACGAGTATGTTTATCATTGTTAAACTTAAAATGATTAAATTTATCATATTAAGCACCATATTATTTCTAAAATAATAATATATTTATTGAATGTGTATATAGCAGTATAGCTTACCATTGTATTTGTATACAAATAAAGCATTATATTAATCATCAGGAATATGAGTATATTACTATATTAGTATATGAGTCAATGAACATTCATATCACTATTACGCTGCAATAATTCAATATATGTTCATTAATAAAATAAACAAAATAATATTTTAATAATTCAAATTATAAAAATTGTATGATACAAATAAATATGAAATTAAGCAAGTACCGAGTGTCTATTGAATATTTAAACAATTAGAAATTACAATTACAACATACAACATAGCAACATGTAATATATAATAATAGATAGGTATGATATAAAGTTGGACAAAAATATTTTAAAATTATTACTTTTTAAAATCTATAAACTAAAAATGGTATGTCATTTTCAAATGCATAATATATAACCATATATAGATGATTTTCTTTAATATTATACAATTTATATGGAAACTTTATTATGATGTACTGAATCAACGTTTTATATATTCCTTCGCTTGTTGTTTAGTTGTTTATATTATTATATTATGCAATATGTTATTTATATTTTCGGTCAATAAAGTAAATTTTATAAAACAATTAATGCTGCAATATGATTTAAAAAAATTTATTTTCTTTAAAACAAAATAATTAAACAACAATTATAGGTTATATACCTACCTATAAATAATTATTGAATAATTAGTCATCACCGTATTTTAAATTCAAAATATACCGTGCGAAAAATGTTTCTGACTTTGAACAAAATTTGGTTTTCATTACATTAATATTATTCCGAATAATTTTACCAAAATCTTACATATTAAATGCCGGTCCAATTCTAACATGTTCTATTTTTTGCCACGGTACTACTCCTCGATGCTCTTTTTCAAGTGGTTTGGCATAGACATCACTTGCTAATTCTTCTAGCGGAATTTCTACGTCTTCCTTTGATTTTATAACTGCTTGATCAATTTCTGATTTTATTTCACTGTCGATTGCCTATATAAAATAGGCCAATGGTTAAATCCTTAATAATATGTAGGTATTTAAATAAAGATATTTTCACTAGTAAATATTAATAGTACTACTAAATACTTTAATATATTAAATTATAAATTAAAATTAAATATTATAGCCTTTAGATGCTTACTTTGAGATCGTCCACGGTTGCCAATCTGGCAGATAGTATTTTTTCTTTGAATGATGTAATCGGATCTCTAGTCATCCTTACAGCTTGAATTTCAGCTCGGGTTCGATATGTCGTACCAGGATCTGACATTGAATGACCGGAATATCTGTAGGTAGCTGTTTCCAGAACAATTGGACCATTACCATTAACACAATAATCTACTGCAAATTTGGATGCTTCTCTGACTGCCAATACATCCATGCCATCTACCTACGAGTAAATGTTTAATTATGTAACTATTTATGAGACAGCTTTGCAATCAGCTTTGTTAAATCATATAAAATATATTTTATTTTTTCTTAGTATACTTTAGGTAACTTATGAGTTATGAATTTTGACAAGTATCTATCAGGCATAATAAATATTTTCAAATATCTATTTTTATAACCTAATCTATAGACAAAAGGTACAAAGTCCGGATATTATATGCTTAAAAATTTAAATGGTTAATTATTAGCTGAATTTAAAATTATGTTATTAAAATTGCCATATGGATTTAAATTAAATTATTTTTTATGCGCATGATAATAGCGAGAATGATAATTATCAGTCTCTATTTGCCCGTTATTCTTATTAAATGCTTATATCAAAAGCATAAACAAAATTTAATTATTTATATATAGTCATAAATACATTCGGAGTGGAAATCTAAAAAAAAGAAAAAAAAAAAAATGAACTTTCATATCTCCATAAACAAGACTGCAAGGGATTTCGGGTAACATTTTTATACCCAAATTCCGGGTATGTAATCGCCTCTTGTGTAGTAAGACGTGTTTGACGCTGACCGTTCTGAACTTGTTCCCATAGCATATCCATTGTTCTCACATACGAATACGCATGGCAGGTTCCATAATTTAGCCATATTATATGTTTCAAATACTTGGCCCTGGTTTGAAGCTCCATCCCCATACAATGCAAAGCACACTCCTCCTGTACCCAAGTATTTTGCGGCAAATGCTACACCCGCCCCTAAAGGAACCTAAAAATAAATATTAACTATTAACCATAAACAGTTATTATTTTATTAATATTTAACTCTCATACAGTCATACAACATGTATTATTTTGTAATCAAACAAATTTATTTGTACTCGTAGTCAAAATTTTTTTACTGATTAATCGTTTAACTTTACATCCATAACGAACTTCTTAAATAATTAAAACTTCCACACTTTAATAACAAAAATGTATTTTATTTATTTAGTTCTCATTAAACACTAGAGAAATTAAAACTACCTAATATGGTTAACAAATCATAATTATTGTTTATAATTATGTTAATATTTATGAAAACTTATCTTACTTGAGCGCCGACGATACCGTTCCCACCATAAAAGTTTTTACTGTACATGTGCATGGATCCACCTTTCCCACGAACCACTCCACCTGCTCGACCTGTTAGTTCGGAGAGCACTTCCACAGGTGTGACGCCCATCAAATAAGTCCAACCATGTACACGGTATGCTGATATCACAGAATCTTGTTCGCGAAATGCAGACTTCATACCCACAGCGCATGCTTCCTATATGATTAAAAATATTTTTATTGAAAACAAATTATATTGATAAAAATGAACTAAAATCATTTATTATACCTAAATTCGTTTATTTCTCACCTGTCCAGAGTACAAGTGACAAAATCCTCGGATAATTTTTTCCTTGTACAAATTACCGGCTGCCGTTTCTATGCGTCTGATGTACTGCATTTGCTTATAGAATTTAATGGCATCATCTTTGTTTACAGTTACTGTCGTACTAGGTCCGGATTCGAGTTTATGAAGTTTGAACGGCTATAATATACAGTATACACCAAAATGTACCTATTATATTCATTTCAATCAGATATTGATACAATAAAACACGTGTATAATGTACATACTACATATTATATTATTATATAACATGTTCAGAGGAAATAAATAATATCATAATTTAATTATATACATTTCAAAAAACGAAACTGGTTAGTATATAATAGAATCTACACCTACATCCTACAAACAGATATATGGATATATTTTTTTAATGCAAACATTTTTTAAAATTTATCACTCGATCAGTTTGTTCAAACTTTAAACATAATAAACATATATAGATTTTGAACACCTGCAATTATTGGGACATTGTGATCTGTAAGTAAAGAAGGCCGTAACTTGACCCCCTCTCGGAAGAAGAAGATCCAGCTACGAGTCTTCTGGACCCCTGAAATTTTTCAAAAATATATATTTTATTATTATATTATTAAATGTGATAAACTGATAATGTAATTTATAAATTATAATATAATGTAATTTGTGTACTTATAAATATATACATGTGTGTGTGTGTGTGTGTATATGTGTCAAAAAAATAAGATAGAATTATTGTTGAAAATTATCTAGTTAGGTAAAAAAAATTGGACCCCATCAAAATTTATTTTCAGTTACGGCCTTGGTATATCGTTATGAGAGGAATACTTTTAAATATAAATTAAACAAACTTTTATTTCGAATGTCGAGTCAGTTGCGAGGTTTCTACAATACCATGACGGTTTTAGTTTCTGTAAAATAAATAATAATTAATCATTAATTTTATTAATAAATAATAATTATTAATTTGCTTAAAATTCAAATTCAATATAGACAATATATAATTTATAATTATAAACTCTTTAAGTTATAAACATAACATATATTCGCAGTAAAATAATTTATAAATGTAATATGATCAATATATGTCAGTATTGTCATTCGGTATCCTTGTATATAGTTATATTATAATTTTGTTAAGTTTGACTAATTATAAGAAATGTCATATACTCGTAATTAGAAATTATATATGTTAGAAATTAAATATATTAACCTATTCCATCTATTTTTGTTTTTTGTTTTATATTTTATAGATATTTACATTTTGCTTTAAAGTCCTAAAAGAGAAAAGCAATAAACATAAAAAATGATTATATACGTTAATATCAATAATTATTCTTTTCAAAAAAAATATATAGTAGTAGCTACTAGCTAGTGTACCACTGTGAAAATATGTATATTCATTACACGCGATTGTTAAATAATATTTTTGAGACATCTATATATAGAAAACAATGATATAACTATATTCTATTTCTATATAAGTGACATTTTTACAAAATCTAAGTTTTGTGAATTGCAGATCTACAAATTTTCAATATCATATATGACAGTAAGGAAGTTATAAGAAAATACTTTTCGTCTCAACTTTTTTTCTGTAATTTGGTAACAAATCCCTTAACATCTAAACTAAATGTAAGTATATTATATATACCTATGTCATAATATGTCTGTATACTGTATTATTATTTCGAAAAATATGTATTATAAAAGGGGAAGGACTGTATATCCAGTGGCGCCGAAACTATTTTTCAAGAGGGCGGTCGTCCCCTTTCAAAAGGTGGTGGCCGGTGGGTACCCGATAGCTGATCCCTAGGTGACATGCTTATTTAAAAAATACTTAGATATACTTGGGCGTTGGGGGGTAGGTTATATTGTATAATCGCCTCCCGGCCTCCCCCAAAAAAAGAAAAAGAAAAATTAATTCGGTGCCACTGGCTGTATGCCTGTATCCCTTAAAAATAAGTTTTAATTAAATAAAAAAGAGCTGATACTCCTGCCACACAGGATACAGGTGTGCGGATCATAGCGATTAATTTTACTTAGAATTTGAATGCAATGATAAACCATTGCATTCGAAAAAACGATTCTGAGCGAAGTTCAGTCAGATTATAATTTTCGTTTGAACTAAAAATATCAATTTAAAACAGCTATAAAAAAAAATTGAGATAAGGGATTTTTCTAATATTTTAGTATGATGTTAAGTAATATGTAAGTATACTTCAGTAAAATTTTCAGACAAAAATACCCAAAATTGACAATTTTATCACACATTATATACGTAAAAACGTGAATTTTACGAAATATTCAAAGTCCTATATTTTGGAGAAAAATTAATGTAACGGTTCCAAAATTATACCACATATATATAGTAGCTATGTGAACATCCAAAAAAATTTTCAGGTCTCTATCTTAAAAATTGCCTGAGTTATCGTGAAATATAGAAATTGAATTCGTCAAAATTTCATTTTTCGTGAAAAACGCCGTTTTTTCGTCATTTTTTCGAAGTTTTTTCTACCGCTTATAGTCAATTTTGATAAATTCGAAAAATGACCTAAATAAAGTACCATCTACATCCACTTTTACATCTGAAACTCGCTATTCGTGAAAATCGAAGCATTATTTCGGGTAGTAAAAGTGTTTTCAGAATATTTATTTATATGTATGGATTCTAAGATTTTCGTTTTCCTAAAAATATCAACTTAAAACGGCTATAAAAAAAAATTTTGACAATGGATTTTTCTAATATTTTAGTATGATGTTAAGTAATATGTAAGTATACTTCAGTAAAATTTTCAGACTAAAATACCCAAAATTGACAATTTTATCATACATTATATACGTAAAAACGTGAATTTTACGAAATATTCAAAGTCCTATATTTTGGAGAAAAATTAATGTAACGGTTCCAAAATTATACCACATATATATAGTAGCTATGTGAACATCCAAAAAAATTTCAGGTCTCTATCTTAAAAATTGCCTGAGTTATCGTGAAATATAGAAATCGAATTCGTCGAAATTTCATTTTTCGCGAAAAATGCAGTTTTTTCGTCATTTTTTCGCCGTTTTTTCTACCGCATAGCGTCAATTTTGAGAAATTCATAAAATGACCTAAGTAAAGTACCAACTACGTCCACTTTGCTACCGGAAACATACCCTATTCGTGAAAATCGGAGCATTATTTCGGGTAGTATTTTTGTACACAGACATAAAAAAAAAAAAAAAAAAAAACAAAAAATAATCACACATCATTGTAAAACCAATACATTCTTCGCTTCGCTCAGAATCTAAAATTATAATAACTAATAATTATTCATATTTCCGGTAACATATACATAATAACGAGAATTTTTAGGAAATATTCAAAGTTCTATATTTTGTATAAAAATTAACGTAACGATTCCAAAATTTTTATCGCATATACGTATTATATAGTACCAATGTGATATGTGAATATCCTAAAGAATTTTTAATCCTCTAAGTTCAAAATTGCCCGAGTATACTGAAATCGAATTCGTCGAAATTTCAATAAATTTTCGTGAAAAATGCCGTTTGTTCATCATTTTTTGGTCTTTTTCCTATCGCATAAGGGTCAATTTTGAGAAATTCTAAAAATGACCTAAATAAAACACCAACTACATCCACTTTTCAACCGGAAACATATATGCTGTTCGTGATAATCGGAGCATTAGTTCTGGTCAAAATAATGTTTTCAGACATAAAAATAAAAAAAATAGACATACATCATTGTAAAACCAATACATTTTCGCTTCGCTCAAAAGATATTATAGATTCAATTATTGCAAAATGTATAATATAATATTTCATTAATAAAATAAAAGATATATCAACATACCTATATTAGATTATAAATTATTAGCAAATGGCATTTATTATAAAATATATTTCTACAATATTGATTTTTTAACCGAGGAGAAACAGCTGTCCTCCTTATGAGATACTCGTAGTTTTATCATAATAATATACCTATTATTATCAATATTGAATATTGTAATATTGGTAAATAATTATAATGTGCCTATACTTTAA
Source organism: Tetraneura akinire (assembly GCA_021307375.1). Classification (NCBI taxonomy): domain Eukaryota; kingdom Metazoa; phylum Arthropoda; class Insecta; order Hemiptera; family Aphididae; genus Tetraneura; species Tetraneura akinire. The sequence goes on from JAIUCT010000001.1 coordinate 13,304,653, forward strand.
TTATGTACCTATACTTAATGGTGATCTATAGATCAATATTCAATGGATTCAAAATACATTATTGCAGGCAGAAGATAAAGTCTAAGACTACGGGTAATCACGAATTAAATTATTAAAAAAATAATATGTAGATTGTAAGTACACAATAATGATATCATAATATGATTATACATTGAAAATTAATTTTATTCGACAAGAGAACAAAAATGCATTTATCGTCCCCCGAAATCACATGCACGCTGCACAGCAATTTGCATACACCTTGAAACCTATCACTGCGTATACCAATCCAGGACCCAGGTATAAGATTAATTCGCTCTTTGTTAATTTCGAGAAACACATTTTTGGCTTTGCGCCCATTACGAAAATAAACCAGATGACATCGGCACGTCGTTGTTTAATGTTTATATTATAACATACTCGACAAACTATGAAGGTAAGCGCAAACGTACTAAAAAAATGATTATTTAAAATATAATTTATATAATAAACTTTTACTATAGCTTCAAATAACATAAAATAATATTAAACTATTCGAACGTTATTTGTCTGTACTCTGTACACATATATATACATATTATAATATGATATCAGAATAAAATAATATAAAAAAAAAAACGTCATTCAATTTACAGGGGGACAAAAAATTGATAATTTTTTTAATTTTATTTTTATACTTAGGATAAGAATATCATTATTACACGCAACGAAACGGAACACACGACGTGATTGCGCAGCGTTTTGAAATGATAATTTATTATTAATTTATTATTAATTATTGCGGTAATTACCTCCAAGGAATTGCGTAGAGTGTTGGTGGTACCGACCTTAGTAATTATCATTGCGATGTGTGTCGTGCGAGCGTACGTGTAATAATACGAGTATATTGTTTTGGTATGTTATATGAAAGTTCTGTCCAAACCGCGGGCGGCCGCGTGGTGATGAAACGATTACGAGCTCGATCGGAACAATATTATTACGCGTGCGAATAAGGATATCGTATTATTTATAACGAGTAACAATGCGTGTAAAATAACAATGGTAAAAATATTATTTAATAATAATAATAATAATAATAATAATAATAATAATAATAATAATA
>JAIUCT010000001.1:13307814-13335145 GCA_021307375.1 Tetraneura akinire
GTACATAATTTCCATAGATTGTACATAATTTCCATAGAGTGTACATATAATTTCCATAGATTGTACATAACTTCCATAGAATGTACATAATTTCCATAGAGTGTACATATAATTTCCATAGATTGTACATAATTTCCATAGAATGTACATAATTTCCATAGAGTGTACATAATTTCCATAGAGTGTACATAATTTCCATAGATTGTACATAATTTCCATAGATTGTACATAATTTCCATAGATTATACATAATTTCCATAGAATGTACATAATTTCCATAGAATGTACATAATTACCATAGATTGTACATAATTTCCATAGAGTGTACATAACTTCCATAGATTGTACATAATTTCCATAGGATGTACATAATTTCCATAGATTGTATATAATTTCCATAGAATGTACATAATTTCCATAGATTGTACATAATTTCCATAAAATAATATAGTCTGTAAATTGTGATAAGTGATAATTTTATGTGGCAAGATCAAACGAAGCCCACGGAGCCTAATCTAACCCACGGATATTTATCATACATATATGTATATCTATTATCTAAACAGCTGATGCTCTGAGCTGCATTTTGTTCATTATTATTTTTCTCATGATTATCTATGATTCTTCTTTTTCTTGATGCAAAATGCGATAACGTGAACCTTTTTTTTAGACATAAATATTATAATAGTGTTATTACCTTATTAAGTATTAAGTACAATATGTATAAGAAACGAAAAGTTCTTAATACACCCAAATAATATTATTTTATTATTATACTATAAATTTTATAATTTCAATAATAACCATTCAGTGCAAAAACAATACTTTCTTTTTACAAATATACGGCGAGGCCCCTTCTACGACGAGGCCCGCGGAAAAACCCGCCTTTGTATATATGTAGTTCCGCCTCTGCTTAAATAGGTAGTTCATTACTGTTACTACTTTAAGAACTGAAAAGATCTTCAATTAGAAGAATTTGTTAATACATCTAAAATATAATATACTCGTATTCTAAAAACTATACATAAATTATTATGCAATATATCACAATTATTATTATTTATAAATAAAAACATAATATGCAGCACTGATTAATTTTCAGTATTCTTAAATTCCATCTTCAATCTTCCATAATAGAAGGACTACAAAATAGTTAGATAAAATTGATTCATCTTCAATATTCAAAACAAAATTAAATAGCTAAGTTAAAAATTAAAAATGCATAAAAAATAACAATATATTTATATTAATAATTATTTTTATTATTCATTATAAATTTCAAATTTGTATGATATCAATAATCAATGTCACAACGTAGTTAACACCTATTTGTAGCAGGTATGCAGGTATTTTTCACAAAATTATCTATACTATAGTATAAAAGTATGTGATATTAATATATTATTTCAACCAATAACCACAATAATTTTAAACTCACACAAGGAATAAATACACAAATGCAAACAAAACAAAAATATAAAGCAATTAACCAAGTTTTTTTGGAAATTTTCAATAACATTTAATGCAAATCCCTATAAAAAAAATATTTCAAAATAAAATTTTGAATTTGGTATCTTCTTATTGCGCCCTTTAAAATTTAGCGCTCTAGGCCAGAGGTTCCCAAACTGTGGGTCGCGACCAATAGTAGATCATGATAAAAATTTTAGTGGGTCGTAATTCGTGAAATTATTTTAAATATTCCTAACCTATTTTTAAGAAATAAAAATAATTAAGTAATTAAATTATCATTAAAAATTTGTTTTTTTTTTCATTATAATAATACCTACCAATTACTTTTTATTATATAATGGTACAACGCTTATATTATAGTTAGACGTATTGACGTATTGTATAGTATTAATTGTTTTATATATTATAATTATACACTTTTCATTAATATTTAAATTTTATTTTATAATTGTAAACGTATAACACTATAACAGTATAACGTGACAAGTATTTACAAAAATAAATTGAAAATCCATCAACTATCTGTCGGAGCTCGGAAAGCATGCTAGCGTAGAAGTAATTATTAATAATTTTTCTTAATAAAATAAATTAGTTAGTGTTGTATTATACGTATTTTTATAAATAAAATGTTGATTGTTATTAATATGGAAAACAAACAAACTACATTTATCTAAATGGAGATAATTATTGTTTTTTTACTAAATTTACCTAGAAAAAAAATTATAACTATACTATACCCATAAGGCCATAAGCATAAAAAACAACATAACTTGGATTTGGAGGAAAATAGGTGGGTTCCTAAAAACTGCCATTTTTGAAAAATGCGTTGTACCTATGAAAAGTTTAGGAACCTCTGCTCTAGGCGCAATTGCCTATACATTAATCCAGCCATGCCTATCCGTGATACTGCAATGACTTGTATTTCTTATACTACATACATTTATAATTATTTCTTATTCTAAATAATCTAAATAGTAAATATCAAAGCCATTAACCATAGGCAAATATTGTTAAAAACATTTTATATAATGATATACCTATATTTCAAACATAATTGTATAATATAATATCAGTCGTATCATATAAGATACAACATTACAATAATATACCTAAAATTTCTAAATCACTAATTTATATAAGAGATTTAAAAATATGATTTAATATTGCTATATTTTATAATTTCATTTCTTTTTTCATTTATATTATACATAATAATTTAGAAGTATTTTTAATTAATAATAATACCTACAGGTATACATAAGCATTAAGCAAAGATGTCAAGATATATATTCTATCAATAATTACTGTAGACGAGAACATATCTAATTTTAAATGTATATATTTTAATTAAAATAACAAAATTGTATATTTTTATGGGTTATACAGATAACTGTTAGGTACATTTATTTAATAAGTTATAATATAAATTCAAAACTACTAATACAGATAACCGGTATTATTTTAATAACAATCCCAAATAGGTATTTAAAATAAAATCAACTTAATATTATGCACTTAATATTAAATAATATTAACTAGGTAAATGTTATTTATGTAAAAGTAAACGTGAAATGACTTATTAAGGCAAAAAAAAAAAATTGCATTACTTCTTCTAAGTATTTAATAAGTAGGTACCACATACCTAATTGTAAATTGTCATTTGTAATGAACCTATTACAAATTATTCAAAATATACAAATTTATAGTTCAATTCAAATGTGATTATTTAAAGAAAAGTAAAATAAAATAAATAATTTTTCAATAACATTGGTTCAAATTAACAAAATCATACTCAATTTTGCATTTTCATTTATATATAATATTAAGATTTTTATTGTTAAAGAATTTATTTTCTAAGTTTTTATAAATATAATATATATGTATATCTAAATACCTAATAGGTGTCGGTGTATTGTACCAAATACTATACCTTATACCTTTATGTTATACTTATAATATAAATAATACATAATAAATTAATAATTAAGAAAACGGGAAACTCTGCAGCAATCATCTGGTGTCATAGCGCCTAGAAATTATTCAGCCCCTTTTTAAATTTAAAATTACCAAAGAACTTTTAAAGTTTTACCGCTAAAATTAAAAATTAAAAATTAAAAAAATGAATAATATTAATATTTCAATGATCTATACCTATTTTATTTTAGATTCTGAGCGTAGCGAAAAATGTATTGGTTTTACAATGATGTGTGTCTTTTTTTTTTTTAAGTATGATGACACTTTTACTACCCGAAATAATGCTCCGATTATAACGAGTAACATATGTTTCCGGTAGCAAAGTGGATGTAGTTGGTACTTTATTAAGGTCATTTTTTGATTTTCTCAAAATTGACCCTAAGCGGTAGAAAAAACGACCAAAAAATGACGAAAAACGGCATTTTTCAAATTTCGACGAATTTGATTTAAATATTTCACGATAACTTGGGCAATTTTGAAGTTAGAGATTAGAAAATTTTGTTGGGAGTTCATATAGATACTATGTATATGTGATAAAATTTTGGAACCGTTACGTTCATTTTTCTTCAAAATATAGGACTTTGAATATTTCGTAAAATTCTCGTTTTTACGTATATAATGTTTGATAAAATTGTCAATTTTTGGTATTAAGGTCTGAAAATTTTACTGAAGTATATTTATATATTAATTAACATCATACTAAAATATTAGAAAAATCCCTAATCTCAATTTTTTTTTATAGCTGTTTTAAGTTGATATTTTTAGTTCAAACGAAAATTATAATCTGACTGAACTTCGCTCAGAATCGTTTTTTCGAATGCAATGGTTAGCATTGCATTTAAATTATAATTATAATTAAATACTATGATATGCACATCTGGATATCCACAGACTTCTATAATACATTCTGTGTCTATATCCCTGCGGCAGGAGTATCAGATCGTCTTTTTTTATTATCAAATATGAACGGAGAATGGTGTCACTGTACAATGAGTAATGACTACACTGCACATAGAAGTACTATCGTCATTCATTGTAACTCGTCAACAATATTTTTTATCATATTTTTGTTTAACAACAATATTTATAATTATTATATATCATATATTTCATATATTTATTAATTACCATTACATAAAAAATCACGATTTATAATAATTAATAATGATTATTAATACTTAAAATATCTTGTTTTTAAATTTTTAACACTCTACTCTAGTACTCTTTACTCTAGTAAAAATATTGAAACTATAAAAGTGAAAACACTGAAACCAAAATATATTTTTACACATAATATTGTTTAAATTAATTATATTATAGGTACATTAATTTAATATTTGTAAGTAATGACTAATTATAGTTTTTATGTATTATGTTATTTATATTATATTATAATTATATTATTGTATTATATCATTTTGAATATGCATTAAAATATAATGCAACAAGAGTATTTGTATAATTATATAACATTACAGAATTATGGAAAACGCGGAGAATAAATGTGCCTCAGATAATGATATTCCAAAGACAACAAATGTTACAAACGATACTAACATGAGCAATAAGGAAATTAGGGAAGAATACTTTAATCAACTACGATCATGGTTGCATACTGTAAACACTTATGAATGTTATTATAATAAATTTCAACAAGAGTTATTAAAAAAAAAATACCAAACAGTACCGAAGGTATCTACTGAAGTTCCTAAAAGTGATGTACTTAATAATGCTACTGCTACTGCTACTCCTGAAACAGATGAAACGTCAACTGTTGAATCTAATCAGTTTGAGGGTATGTTTTGTACATATTATGTAATAAAATTAATTATGCAGAATTCTACATACATTTTTTTTTTTCAAATTATATTCATATAGGCATTAGATGTCAAATACCATCTCTATGGAAACGTTTCGGTGCTGAATTCATTGATTTTTTATTACTAAGCCTTGTTAAATTTATAATTGCATACTTTCTAGTAGATTCAATTATGGACATGTAAGAGCATTTTGTACTTATTAAATATTGTGTAATCTAATATTAATATTAATATTCTTAAATTTAAGAAATCTAATACCATGTGGAATTGTGATCAATTTAACCATACCTATTGTGTTGCGACTTATTGCTAATTTTGATTATATATTTTATAATGTTAGTGACCAATATTAATTAATATTATTAATAAATCACTTCTTATTACTCTAATAAATAAGATGTATTACATATACAAAATGTTTCACTTAAATAGTAACACTAAATATTTCAGATATTTTCATACTTTAAATTGATGATTTATGTTTGTAGTATATTAAAGCACATTTTATGCCAATTTTCTTAATGTTATTAATAAATAAAAACCCAAGTCCACAAAAAATGTACTTTATTATTTTAGTAAATATGTATTTCGACAACGATGTTATCATCTTCAGTACTAAACACAGTCTATGTTACGCCGTATACCTCCGCATATACTCCACTACACCACTGTATATATATATCGAAAGAGCTAAAATTTTGAAAAGTAACTAAATGTGTGATATATGAAATATAAATGTGTAATGGACTATATTCCTAATATCATGAAATAATAATTCCTATCTTGGTCATCCAGCTGAAATATTTAGTGTTACTATTTAATCAAAGCACTGTGTGTACTGTGTATATAATATAATATAATAACTATATATAATTCTTGATATTGTTTTATTAATTTTTTTATTAGTGATTTTACCAAGTATAACAACATTTTCATACAAGATGATTTTAGTGTAGATTATACTACAGCAGTAGAAATGACATCTGAACTGTTCATTTTAGAAGTTACACATCGCATATTGGTTTGTGTATATGAGGTAATTTGTATTTTAAAATTTTACCATTATTAGATAATAATATATAATATTCTAACAGGCAACCTTTATTGTAATATTACTTAAAAATATATCATCATTGTTCACGCAAACTTATAAAGTCTAAAAATGGGTTTTTTTTGGTATATAGTTATGATTGAAATAAAAAACACAATGAATTAGTCGGAATTAGTTTACCATATGCTATACTCACCTAAGTCCAATTATATTTTTGAAATGTTTAAAGAATGATTTTAAATTTAAATTAAGTTCATTTTATTATATATCAAATATATTTAAAAAATCTATTTTTGAACTTAGTGTATTTTGTGTGAACAAATACAATATAAACTAATTTTATTTTAATATAAATATTTATCAAAACAAAATAATTTCTTTTTTACTTAGATATACTGGCTACAAAGTGGTAATACATCAATTCAAGGAGGAGCAACAATTGGTAAAATTTTATTAGATCTTACAGTTGTACGAACTGATAAATTGTTTCATATAAGAGGACAGCCAAATGATATAATTGCTCTGACTCCTGGTGGTAATCTTGGCTGGAGACGTGCAATAGTTCGTTCAATTTCTAAAAATTTATTTTTTGCATTCTTGTTTCCATTACCTTTTATAACAGCAGCAGCAAACCAAAACAGATGTGCATATGATGTTTTATGTGGCTCAATGGTAGTAGAAGTTGTACAACCATTTAAGTGTGAACAATCTGAACTCATTCCTATATTATAACTATTAATTAATACCTAATCATGTCTCAAATACAATATATAAACATATTATTAAAGTATTAATAATAAAATTAAAAAAATATTTATATTTCATACAACCTAAGTATAAATTAAAATCGTTTATTTTCTAAAATAATTTCTGTTTGTTTTACATTTGTATATTTAATTTTATGTAAATTTCTTGTATATTTATATATTAATTTATTATAATTAGTTATTAAGTATATTATTATTTCATCTATAAAAAATTGCGTTAGTTGTTTTATTTCTAATATTGATTATAGAATAATGTGTCTTTATATATATATTTATTATATATACGTTAACACTTTTGACCAGAGTTACTGGTCTAATTATCACGAATAAAGTATGTTTCTGGTAGAGAATAACATCTAGTTGGTATTTTATTTAGGCTATTTTGAGCGAAGCGAAAAATGTATTGGTTTTACAATAATGTGTGTCTTTTTCTTTTTTTATGTTTGAAGATACTTTTACTACCCGAAATAATGCTCCGATTTTCACGAAAAGAATATGTTACCAGTTGGAAAGTGGATGTAGTTTGTACTTTATTTAGGTCATTTTTCGAATTTCTCACAATTAACCCTAAAAATGACATTTTTCACTAAGACTGAAATTTCGACAAATTCGATTTCAATATTTCACTACAATTCAGGCAATTTTGAAGTTAGAGACTTGAAAAAAATTTTGGGTGTTTACATAGGTACTAAATATATGTGATAAAATTTTGGAACCATTACGTTAATTTTTCTAAAATATGAAAGACTGAATATTTCGTAAAATTCTCACTTTTATGTATATGATGTTTAATAAAATTGACAATTTTGGGTTTTAAGATCTGACAATTTTACTGGAGTATACTCACATATTAGTATATTACTTTATATGATATCAAAATATTAGAAAAAACCTAAGTCTCAATTTTTTTTTATAGCTGTTTAAAATTAATATTTTTAGTTTAAACGTAAATCTTAGAATCCCAATATCCCATACACGTATTCTTCTTATTATTTCTCAGTACTTTTACAATATTTACAATAAAAATTAATAGAGAGGCCAAAAATTTAGAAAATTTTATTGAAGTATACTGATATATCTTAACGTATTTCCAAAATATGGAAAATCTCAAGACTCAATTTTTTTTATAGGTGTTTAAAGTTGAAATTTCAGTAAAATCAATAATTAAAGTATTTTTATGGATTCTTATTTTTTATTATATTTCAACATTTTACAATAATTTTAAATAAAATTGAAAAAACATTTATTAAAAATTTTGAAAATTTTATTAAAGCTTAAAATGTATTATCTTAATTCAGTTTCAATTAATTGTGAATTATTACATTTACGATTTTTTTTTCTTTTTTGTAGCTGTTTAAAGTTTAAAAAAGCAAGGGAAGGGAAACTGGTGTGGAAGGGATATAGGTGTAAAGAACTAAAGAGGATAGTTTTAAATTTTGATTACAATTTGAATGCAATGATAAACCATTACTTTCGATAAACGATTCTGAGCAAAGTACTGTCAGATTTGGGTATTTAAATTTAGGTGACTCATTTAGGGGTTTTATGATAAATTTTGTATTTTAAACGTAGAGACTGATAAATGTAAAAATTTTAATCGGTACATATGTCATAATATTATCTGATGAACTTCGCTCAAAATCGTTATCACGAATGTAATGATTTATCATTGTATTATAAATGTAATCAAAATTCAACACTATCCTCTTTACACCGTCCTGTATCCTTTCCACACCAGTACTCTTCCTTTTTATTTATTTTTTTTTGTTTAGTGTGTGACTAAGGACTAAGGACTAACGACTCACGACTTCACGAGTCACGAGCATAGTGATAGCACAGTATTTAGTGGGAAATTTTTGGAACATTTTCAATTGATTTATGACGAAAATTATTAAAGATAATTTATTAATTATTAATGATTATAAATTTATAAATTATAATAATATTAACTTATATTACGAGTTGAAATCGCAAGTTATTTCTAGACAATAGACAAGTACAGTATAGGTATTGCAGTAGATACGCTAGTATCTTACTACTCGTGATTGACACTTGTCGCTCCACTCTACAAATTAAAAATAAACTCTCTATTTTTTATGCAAAACCACTTCAGATATCCAATAGAAAATTAGTACTTACAATTTTAAAAGTGTATTAAAAAAATAATCTTATTTCTACTGGAGTACTGGCATTGAACTCTAAAAACTCAGAACCCGCATTTATGATTGACGAGACTACGAGAGTCATAGTGTAATCGTACCACTGAATTTTAGTGTTTAGTCACTAAAACAAGCAACATTTTGCCTCTTCATTAATTCAGTTCTATCTAGAATTCGTAATATTTTAAGCTCGATTCACATTGACGGTCTAAGTCCGATCACAGTCAGGTCAATATCGTTAGTACGTAATCCAATGGAACCGTACACACTTTCGGTTACGGTCAAGTCACAGACAAGTCTCTGGTCAGGTCTCGATCGGTCGATGTCAAGACGGCGACAATCACGAGCTTTTTAATATAGCTATTTATATATAGGTATTTTAGTTTTAGTGTAAGTAATATATTAGTTATTATTTATTAAGATTTTATTGTATGTACCTACATTTATACATTGTTAAATTAAGGCTGTATCATGTGACCCCTGTGTCGATTTTTAAAAGTTTTATATAAATTTAATTAAATATTTACTAGATAAAAATTACATATTTTAAAAATTTTAAACCAAAAAATAATTATAATCGTTTAAAAATGATATTATATAAAATAAATTAACTTAACGGAATGAAATAAGTAAAATACCGAATTACATTCATATTCTTGAATAATATTCCAAATAAAATTTAAAACACATTATTCTTTTTCTTATAACCTTAATTTGTGGATTTGTGACATATATACAATATATTTTATTATATTTATTATATTTTATAACTACTGTAGTACTGTTTATTCCTTATCTTTTTCTTCTTCTTTGCTGGCATTTACAACTCTATTAGAGTTTTTTCCGCCATCACTACATCCATATTTATTTATAAGTAGGTATCTATAATAATTTAACTTTCAAAATTTCAACCAGGAACTGAATAGTGAATTAAATACATGCAATAATTTATTTATTATAAATATTGTAAATTATAGTTGGCTCGTTATAGTCCATTCATCCTTAAAAAGTTAAAAGTTAAAATCTTACATATTATAACTTGACGTATGCTAATATTATTCGCTAATGTATTTCTTTTTTACTATTTCAATATTTTATTTTTTCAACAATTAAATAAAGTTAATAGGTAGTATTTTTACAAAAGTTTATCCTAAAGTGCAACAATTAATAAATGTACCTATTTTACAATTTTATTCTATAATATATTAAAACGTTATTATATTTTTATAAATTTATAATAATTCTTTTTGAATTCTTGATTTTTTGAATATTTTTTTAGATAAATATAAAATCGCCAAGTGCCGGTGATCATCGTAATATTGTAAAATATTTCGATTTTTGGAATAGTCGAATAGATGTATTTATTATATATTATTATAGTAATAACTAAAAAGTCATTTTTTTTTTTTTTATAACTTACAAGTATTAAGTACAGCGATTAAAATATATAATTATCTATCGTATATTCGTAGATCGTATCTAACAAAAATATACAAATGTCAAATAGGTATAATATAATACCTAATATGAATAGGTAGGTACGTATATAGTTTTAAAATACTAACATATTATGTGATTTTATTCCCTTTTAACAACAAACAAGCAACACGATTGACACCATCGTACTTACGTGTAACATATGTTAAGGGGTCGAACGTGATTCTTACTTTTTTGATTGACAACTAAAAAACACGAAACTTATTTAACAAGCGGTTTGTACCTACAATTTTTTTCGACGAGTAATTGGATAAAATGTAATGTAGTAAAATTTGCAAGTAATTATATATAGATATAGGTATATATACGAGTTAGTATACTAATTAAAGAGATGTACATCAGGAATATTATTCAGACATCATACTTGTAGAATTTAGATAACTCATTTCTACTTAATTATTAATCATGTACCTAGTTAAGTAGCTAAGTATACCGGTTTCTATAATTTTCCATACCCATTTCCCAGATAAATTATACACTTACCTATATGAAATATTCCATGATTTAATTAGTTATAATTTATTAGTTTATAACTTTTACATTCTTTACCTATTCATATTTAATATTAACTATTAAGTTTAAGTAGGTTGTAGGTAACGATAATCAAACAATCTAAATTTAACATACTTACCTTACGTATATCGTACCTATACGTATTATTCAGATTTCATCGATTTAAATCATAATATAGATTTAATTTATTAAGTATTTAAACGGTACGAATGTATTATTGTTATATTATGATACGTGTAATATAGTATGTACGAGTATATAATAATAATATACTTATAATAAGCCAATAATCTAAATGTCTAACGTCTAATATTTAATAATTTACTAATTTACTATATAGATTTTTGTATACTTTTTTTAGTATAAGATTGTACAAATTTACATACATTTTTAATATGGGTAAAATTGATTAATTGAATATTTCTATAAATATTAAAAATACTTACGGACGTTGGATACCATTTAGAATTTTAGTCACTTTAGAAGTTTAGACCAATATGCCAGACAAATTTAAAGATACAGATACTTGATAATGATCTAAAATCTAATTACGATTCTGTAAAAAAAAAAAAAATTTTTTCTATTATAACTATATAATATATTATATATATTTATAATATAACTTCTTTTATACAATATCTTAAATCGTGATTTTTACAAAATAATAATCTGTTTGTTTTTAATATGTCAATTATTATCTAGCTTTTTGGTATTAAATTTCTTCATAGATGTAAAGTAACAAAAGAAGAGCTGATAAAAACACTACATTCATGAAAACGATTCTGAGTGAAGTTGATCAGATAATAACCAGGTATTGATTAAAATTTTTACATTAAAGTCTCTACTTGAAACTGAGTTAAGTACTTAATATAGTACCTAATATGTATCTGAGCTTCAATAAAATTTTCAAAATTTTTTATCTCTTTTATTATCATTTCATTATTGTAAAAGTATTGATAAATAATACAAAGGAGACTTTATATGGATTCTTTGATTTCCGATTACAAAAAAAATTTAAATTTAAACAGCTATAATTAAAATTTGAGACTTGAGATTTTTTTAATATTTTGTAATATCATGTTAAGTTATATGCCAGTATATTTCAATAAAATTTTCAGATCTTAAAAAGTTGAAACCCAAAATGGCCAATTTTATCAAACATTATAGAGCTAAAAACGAGAATTTTAAGGAACATTCAAAGTGTTATATTTTCTAAAATAATTAACGTAACTAACCGTTCCAAAAACCAAAAGACTATCATGTATTCGTATTTCGTATTTCGTACATATATATAAAATATAATATTTAATACCTATGTGAACGCAAAAAAATTGTTTTAAACAACTATAAGTTCAATATTGCTAAGTTATTGTGAAATATTAAAATCGACTTCGTAAAAATTTTAGTTCCTTGAAAAATACCGTATTTTTGTCATTTTGTGGTGTTTTTTCATACGGGATAAGTTCAATTTTGATAAATTCGAAAAATGACATAAATAAAGTACCAACTACATCCACTTTCCTACAGGAAACATACTATTCACGCAAATCGGAGCACTATGCCACTATTTTGAGTCGAAAAATTGTCTACATAAATATAAAAAAAAATCTATAATAAATATTTAGTTTATAATAATTTTATATACTCGTGCATGTTGGTGCGAGAATAATAATATCATTTTGTATGAAAAGGTTTATTTCTGATTTCACACTAATAATCATTTACAATTAACAAAAGGCACATTTAAAATAAATTATAACCAAAAATTGCTAAAATAATACGTCCTTAATAAAATGTTAAGTTATTATAGTTAAGAATTATAAACGGTAATTCTAAAATTGAGATACGAGATTAAATATCCAAAGAAACATATTAAAATAGATTTTCAGAGCATTTTGAGCACCTACCCCATATTTTAAATTTCATCTAATAGTAGGTATTTTTTGTTTTTATAAGAAAGATGATTTATTAGATACAATATCAACGAAAAAAAAAAATGTAAAATTACTACTCGTAACTGCGTAATAACTAATACGTTTCATTATATTTTATTATACCACCTATATTTTTTTGAATATTTGTAATTACTAATTTGAATTTTGATTAATTTCTAATATATAAATTTAATAATAATTATTAATTAATAATCATGGTGGGTAGCTATACTAACATAGTAACATATTAATATTTAATACTTTAATAGTCATTCGAAATGAATGTAAAGTAGGTAATAAAATATTGTGTTTGTAATTTGTATATTAATGTAACTTTTACAAACCTTAATTAATATGAAAAATGTAAAACTAATACCTAAAAAGGTTAGCTTCAGGCTCGTATCATACATTGCGTAATGACAATAAAAGTGTTAATGTGTGTCCGGTGTTTGTTACATTATTATAAAATTAATAACGTGCGTACGAAACACACGTTGGGTTTACATTTCACAGTATTTCACCGTGGACGTGAAATGACGAACACGACTATTTTAATTCAGAATGATGTATTTATAATTATAACATTCATCGAAGGCGTTTGTTTGTTTGTTTTTTTATTTTGAGAAATATTTTTTGCCTTAAGACAACATACATTTTATTTTGTTTTTCGTGGCAACGTGGTTCGTCACTCATTCTAGTTGTTAGAATAATATAAAATTTAAATATTAATAAATAAAAAATATTTTATATAATATGCCCAAAGAAAACAGATTAGTTTAATCAGTATTATATTATTTACTGTATATAATTGTGTAATATGAATATTCTAAATTTCTAAGGATAATTTATAGAAATATAAAAAAAAACTACCTACTACTACACCGACGGCCAGCCAAATCTGTTAATGGGCGCCAGTAGAAAATTTATTAGGGGGGGGGGCATAATAAAATTAAACGCCAAAATATACTTAATAAAAATTTTGAAGAATTATGAATAGGTACCTGCATTAATTCATAAAAAATATAATATATAGTTCTTTTTTCTTCATTGACATTAAATTTATAAACCTATACTAGACAAAACATCGATAAAATATTTATATAATCATTATTAATTAATAATTAATAAAAATTCAAAATTTTCAAAATTATATTTGAAATTTTAAAGTTCAGGGGAGCAAATGCCCAGTCTTTCACCCCCTCCGGGCACCCGTGTCTGATATAGTATCATACTAGTCGTACTATTACAGATAACATAAAACTGTTTCGTATAATCTGTGCTATAATAATGTAATAATAAATACGGCCATGATAACGTGACGTGCTTTTTAGTTTTTGCACTCGGATTTTTTGAGTTTCGGCGTCGGCGGCATAACCGGCGTTGCCGTCGCATGACGTGACGACCGATGGGCGGCAGCTGCCGCCGAATACTGGTGCCACTTTGCCAGGGGTTGTCAAACCATGGCGTGGCCGTTACCGTAACATCATCGCGACCGTGCAGACGTGACGCCAGTCGACCGCGGCGTTTCTAATTCTAATAATTCCACGCTTCTATGAAACAGAAGTCCGAAGTGTGACTACACCGAACTATCGACTGGTGAAGTGGTGACTAACCAATAACGACTACCACGGAATGATTGGAAGGGGAAAGTGGCAAACTGGCAAAGCGCTGCCATTGATATTTGAGATTGAATAGAGAATTAAAGATTAAGCGCAACGATAGTACTGCAGCTGCAGTACAGCAGTAAATAGTAATTGTCAATTGACAATTGTAGATGCAGCAGCTGTGTTCAGCGATCAGCGTACAACTGTACGTAACGTAGTACGTACGGCGTACGCGCATCGCACGGTGTGAACGGGGCTTATACGCTAGACCGTTGCCAACATCCTTCCGGTCGGGAACGGACACGCATGCGCGTTGTTCTTCTGTCCCCCGGTAACGATTCTCGGCTACTTGCCATTATTGGGCAATTGTTACTTGATATTCTGTTCGCGTTTCGATATTTTTCCCTTCATCGTCTTTATAATTTCCACCACGTTTCGTTTCTCGTGTTCGATCACTCTCTCCAGTCATTACTTCTCTAGTCTATAGGAATTAAATATTGGTTTATTTGAGTACATTGATTTTGTTGTCCGTTGAGCGCGCGCGACTAAAAGTCAAAAAACGACGTCGAACATCCGTGTTGACCACTACCGCTACCGTGCCATGTGCTGATACCACTGTAATTGCAGTCGTAACTCGTAACCGAAGTCCTCATCACCGCCGCCGCCGCACCAATACTACTCACCCGGGGCAACGGGCAGCCGCAGCAGCAGACACTGTGACTGTACTGTGTACAGACAGACGAGGAGAATCGATCGCGCGCATCCGGACAACAGCGTTTATACATATATACCGGTAAAGAAAACGATATAATTAATAATTTTTTTTAAACATTTCAATTTCTATTGACTTTATGTATATTTAGTGTTATTATTATAAAAATTTCTCACAAATAACTTAGTTTCATGTTTTTGTTTTTTTTTTTTTTAAATTATTTAGCCCGGCTTAAGGAATTACTATTTACTATAATAGGTAGTAGGTACCAACTTATTTACTTTTGTCTCAATACGGCATTAATACGGTTTGTGTGACAGTGTATATTTAAATTTAGGTCATAGTCATATAATATAATAAAATATACTCGAGGCGATTTGACTTTTGTACCCATATAAGGATTATAAATATAAACGTTTTTCCCTCCGCCTAGAGTCTAGACCCTGGTATTTCTTGTCGTGTTTTGTGTTTGCAATGCCATAATATGTTTTTTTTTTTGTTCTTGTAGATTTTATTTAAATGTTAATTTTCCTTTTCATTATATTTGTTCATTAACTACGTATGTACACTTGTAATTATCTACAAACATAATGTAATATGTAATTATTAATTGATACGCATAGTAATAATTATAATTTAAATCCTGATCAATAGATTCGACTTTTGATGATACTTCAGCTTTACATTTAAATAAAAATTAAATACTTTATAATTCATATATTATTATTAGATTATTAAATTTTATATTTAGGTGTAGGCACATTAATTTCAATGAAAACATTACATAAATAAGTAGGTTAGAAATGTACCTATTTATAGATATTCATAAATATTTATTTTATTTTTTTGTTTTTAATGTTGTATAAAAATAAATTTTAATACTAAAGACATTTACCAATAATGTAAAATATACAATGTTATGTGGATACATTTCTTAAATTTGTTCAATAAACTATTAAGGTATTTCATACTTTTGGCAAAGTAACAAAACAAAATAGGTACCTATGTTTTATATTTTAATACAATTTTTATTGGCCTAATTTATGTGATTTGGTATTTAGTTAATTTTTTTAAGTAATTTTATTTTTAGAATTATACATTATTACAGTATTTATTTTTTAATAACTTATATTGCTAAAAATCACATTCATAATAATTATATCTTATCATAATGTATAGAAATCAATATTTTGAGTAGGGTATTAATCATTATCTCTAAAATTAATTGTTTTTAATTTATATTCAATACCCATTTATAATTATAGTTAAGGTTATATTATATAAATATGTTACTATTAAATTCCATACAGATTACTCATACTTTAAATCTAATGGCTATTAGTAATGTTAAATTATTTCATTCCACTACTTATTTATCCACTAAGTAGTTTATGTTAATTCTATATTATCAGTATATAATATTTTATTAAATAATATGTATTTGATACCTATATAGTAATTAATTTAAAACTAATTTTATGTACATTTTATTAAATTGTAAAATTTATTTATTATATTTCAGGAGAAGCTAAATAATAATATTTTGTTCACTGAAGCTCTACTTTAAACATACTACCCATATTTTCAATATACTATTGGTATGTGATTTTTATTTATGTAATAAGTAATAAATTTATACATATTAACTTTTAGTATTAATCATAATTTCATTATATTTATATTATTGTGATTAGTGTTTACTATTTAAGATAAATTACCTATAGTCAAATTGAATACACCATCAAAAGTGTAGAGGTAGACATAAATAAAATATACTTATTTAAATTTGTGATTTTTAAATAACATAATTTTTTTATTTAATAAGAAAGCCTATATTATTATCATTATTTTAATAAATTGAATAATATATATAATACTTCAAAATAAATGATTTATTTAGGTAATATTTTTTTCTTCCAATGACCTCATCATGATGTCATATTCCCCCAAGTCACGCTGTAGGCATCTGGTCATACTAAATTCCTTGTGCCCTTCATAGTGATAGAACTGTAGAATAATTATATTTATTATTTTAATGTCCCATACTTATTTTAGTTAAATAATAATAAACATAATTATTTTACAGTTCTATCATATCTTTTTTTAACAATAATAATAATTAAAATGTTCAATATAATAAAATATAAATAAAACATAATTAGATAAATTATTAATTTTTTTCAAATAAATAATATTGCTAAAATTTGATATTCATTAAAAATTAAAGGTCTTGTAAATCCTTGAAAGTGTATTTAGTTGTGACAAGTGTTTTAAATAAAACTTAAGTAGTTTATGACTTGTTTAACTATTATTAATATTTGGTTGAGTAATTTAATATTTTTTTTATTTCATAATTTAGTTTAATTATAAAAATGTATAATAATGATAAAAACAATTATTGAAATTTTATGCCTGGAAATTTTTCTCTTATAATATCTTAAGTAGTTTAGTTGAATTTAAAAATTAGGTTTCTTCAGATTTTAACCTTATTCTTGCTGCCTAGTTTATTAAATCAAAAATTGTAAACTATAATAATAAAATAAAAATGCCTAATATGTGTATGTATATAAATATAAATACAAATTTTGATTGCATTATTATATCTTTAAATAAAAATTAGTACAATAAAGATATTTATGCATATGCATGACAATTAGTAGGTATAACAAATTAATTAGATAATAAAAAAATATTTTGAAATTAAATAATATATACTTACCTATTTAGTTTAATATTATCTATTGTAAAAATTTTACGTTTAAAAATTTAAATATTTTATTAAAAAAAAAAAAAAAACAGGTTTTACTGGTCAGTCATTCCCCATTAATCTTCTAGTACCGGGTATTGATAAATAGTAAAGTTATGAATAACAACTATAAAATGTGATAATACCATAATCATAGCATGAACATAACTTGTGATCTTGAAATTATTTTTATATATTGGATTGATTAAGATTTATATTTTTATTAGTTAAGTTATTGATTATAATCAATTCTATTATATAATAATAGTTAGTCAACCAAATTTTATTTAATTAATTAATTTATTAAGTATTTCAATACGTAATAATATTATTCCTTGTATTATTTTATCTTTGTTATGTTATCCTATGTATTTAAGAAAAATTAATTTCTACTTAGAAAATGTAAATAATTTGTACTCAATAAAATTGAGATGCACTAAGGGCCGTTATTACAATGTCAAAATCAACTAATGTAGCAGAGAATTTTATCAGACTCTTTTAAAAAAATTGTTATTACAATAGGTATCATACTAATTCAATTCTAGCTACTAAAACCATCTTAGTGGAGACATTATTTAACCCCACATTTTACAAATGCTAATAAATTAGCGGTAAAAATCCATAGAGTTTTAAATTTAAATTCATATACAATATCAATTTTCAAGTTGAATTAATATTTCATTATCACTGAGATCACATCAGCTGAATTAATAGAGCCAATGAAAGCTACTGTGCTGTTAGAAATAATTTAGCTGATAGTTGGCTGATGACATTGAAAAAATGGTTCATGTTAAAGTCTCTGTTAAAGACAGCTTTAAGTAAAAGTTTACTTAGTAAAAGTATATTTTTATAATTTGGGTCTACCATTGCCATAAATTCCTTAATAATATTACTGTATTATACTTTGCTATCATCATTTTAATCCTTAAAAACATTTCAAAAAATTTATATTTTTGTATAAGAAAGACTATTTGGTAATGTTATAGGTACTATTGATCTTATTATTTCACTGTCAGTGTGAATCATAATTTTAGACTATTTCTTATTCTATTATTGGTTTATAAGTAAATATTAATCCGTCATAATTCATTAGAAGTAAAATAATGCATCTACATTAACTTTAATGTACTGTAAAAATAAACTTTAAATTTAAAAATTTAAATCTTAAATTGAATTATAAGAAATACTTATTTCAAAATTAATTTTTTTTAACTTTTTACCTGCGACTAATTACGTTACGTAAAAATTTGTTTAATGTATTTTGTATAGTCATTAAAAATTTTAAAATGTTTAAATAAATATAAAAATAAATTTTTTCTATAAACTATAAATTTAATTATTGAACTTGATAATATTAACTTTCAAATTTTAAATGTGAAAGTAAAAATTAATATGTAATTACTATAAATATTTTTCAAATCCAGTTCTTTAGTTAATAATTTTATTGAGTTATAAGTTATAACTTTGATATGAGAAACTAGAATTTGTACCGATACATAATTTCATTAAACTTTCATTTTTAATTTGACAATAGTAATAGTTTATATTATTTTCTCATTATATATATTTTTTACTAAATATTTTTACAAAGATAAATAGTTTTCAGAACGGCTACATATTTTATTGATGTATGTCTAATCTCTTACCTACATTTACTTATTCTACACTATATAGTATACCAATCAATAATTAAATTAAATAATTTACAACTTGTTTTTTATACATAAGTATGCTTATATACCAATTATAATATAATATTTTAAATATGAAAATTTAAATTTATGTATATTAGTAGGTAGGTAATAAAAAATATTTTTCTTTTACATTAAAAATAAGAAAACAATAGTAAAATATTAAACATTTTAATTTGTTCTTTAATTATTTATTATTTTTTATAAAGATATAAAATTTTATTTAATTGAATTCAAATTAAAAATTATTTAATTTTAAACATATTAGGTATATTATTCTATAATCATAATTTTTTTAAAAAATTGTTTTTTGTTCATTTTTTTCTTTGATTTGTTCTTTGCTTCAAATATTTTATAATTTTATATGATTGTATTATATTTATACATTATTTGTATTATGTAATACATTAAATTTTTTTTATCTGTTTATTTAGTACACATTATATTTAACATTTCTATAATTGGTCATTAGTTATTACTGTTATTAGTTGAAATAAAATATTGATAATATATACAGGAAGTTTATAAATATGAAGGAAATGAAATTTGATTAAGTAATGATTAATATTTGTGTTATTTGCAAATCAATTTTATACTTAAATAATTATTAAATAATTTTATTTATTCATTATTTTTTTATATAATATAATATATTATTTACCTAATAGTGGTCAAATATGTTAAAAAATTGTGGAAATAACAAAAGTTGTAATGTTTATTTATTTTATTATTATTATTATTATTTTTTTTTTTTTTTTTGTAAGACAATATATTATGATAATTTCCTGTATTATTTTCTATTTGAATATAAATAATAAAGTTTAATTAATATTGTGTATAATATATTTGATGAAATTAATAAATTTTAAAAACTAATATATTTAAATATTTTATTATAGACTTTAGTCTTCGTACTATATGAACTATAAAGTATCATACAATGAAATATTATGTGTTTCGATAAGTTATTATAAAGTGTATATAATAAATAATCCTATCATATTATTGTATTAATTTTTAATGCTAATCTCAATTTATGTTACTTCAATAATTATATGATAATATATATATATATATATATATTCTATTATTGTTTCAAGGCATTAATACATTTAAATTTTATTACATACTAATAATATATAATAATTAAGAAATTATATTTTTGTCACTTGATGGTAAATGATTTTATTTTAATTTTTATTAATTTTCAAAGATATTAAATTGGTTTATGATCAACTTGACTATGAATAGCAATTCTAAGTTTTAAAATAGTTAAAGTTCAATTATTTTGTTACTTTATTTTTACCGTTAAAATTATAAATGTCATTTATTACTTATTAGGTACTTGTTTCATTTAATAACATATAATTAAAATGTGGTATAAAATAATTTAAATTTTAAATCTCTTAACAATTTTATTAATTAGTATGTATATTATATTTTTACAGGTCTGACAAAAAATTTGTTGTGAAAAAATATCAATTACCTATAATAACCTATTAGTTTAATGTACTAGGTTATACCTATTTTTTATCAAGACTTTATTTAAACAAATATACACATCAAATATGTCTTCTTGGCAAGATTATGTTGATAAACACCTTATAGCCTCTCGATGTGTTACCAAGGCTGCAATTTCTGGCCATGATGGCACTATATGGGCCACATCAGAAGGCTTTAATGTTACCAAGGAAGAACTTAGCAGACTAATTAGTGGTTTTGAAAACCAAAATGTTTTGGCTGCATCTGGTGTAACGCTTGCTGGTAGTCGATTCATTTATTTGTCTGGAACTGATAAAGTCATTAGAGCTAAGCTAGGTAAAGTAGGTGCACACTGTGTAAAGACCCAACAAGCTGTTGTTGTTTCATTGTACGAAGACCCAATCCAACCACAACAAGCTGCCTCAGTTGTTGAAAAGCTCGGTGATCATTTGGTTGCTCATGGATATTAAACCAGATTGCATAATGGTTACAACATTACAATGTGCTTTGAAAATGGAGAAAAATAATGTTTCAGAATAATATACAAAATCCAGATTATCAAGAACAACTAAAATCTATACGATATGGCATTTAATATAATAAATTTAAATAACCAAATTTTGATTATACCCAATAAATATATGTTTATAATTTTGGGTCTATAAACTAGGTATATATATTCTATTTAATTTTAATTTTTTATTTATTTTTATAATGGAATATCAAACATAATAATTTCATTATATTTTATTGCATGTTGATTGCTACCTAAGATTTTGATTCGCTGCTTGGGAATTGTAGATTTGTTTAAAATATAATTGTTATAATCAAGTCTCAGATATGCATAATAAAGTTTTTAAAAATTATTATTTCCATAACATTAAAGTTGTTATACAATCTCAATTAATCGAATAATATTATCTGTAAATTACAATTTAATATTAGGTTATTACTAATATTGAAATGTACTATGTAATATCAGTACAGTTCTTTTTTAAACTATTTATATATGTTTTTTGCTATTATGTACAATAATAATTAAAAGAAAATATTTTCTTTATTTAAAATGTCTGCTTTATACTTGTTATAATTTGCACTTTTTTACTGTTAAATATAAAAACAGTAATTAATAGGTATTTAATTTATACAAAAATCCATGACTTGAACGAAAAATAGTATGTACCTAACAGTTAAGTGTTTTGTAATTTGTTTGATATTTAATTGGCTGTGTGGTGTCTTTATTTATGTTTAATAATTTTTTAAAAAAATTTCTATGAGCAATAATAGACGTATAGCTTTTTATACCAATTTACGTTCCCGTGGCAACAAAGTAAACTAATTTAAAAATTGTATTGTAAAATATTGTCGAATATTTTTTTTTTATTATAACCTACCAATAAACAAATATTTATAGAACATTTTACTAAGAGTGTTAATTTTTATTTTATATTTATCAATTTTAGCTCTGACCACAATCCTTGCAATTATAATATACCTATATAAAATTTTCACCAATTAGAACGTTGGAAATATTTCTAGCCATTAAACACAATGTTTTAATAAATTTGTTATTATGCAGATAAAATGATAAAACATTGAACTATTGTAATTTTTTTTTTATATATATATCATGTTTAAATGTAATAATTAATCTAACGCAGTCTTATCGTACGACATTCATGATCATGAATAGAACTTGACTCTTGCGGAACAACGCGAATATAATATAATTAACTGTTTATTTGCGTGACCTGTAAAATTTGGCAAAGCAATTTACCTAAACCTGGCTTAGAATTTAAGTCCATCGGGCTACAGAATTGTTAATGTAGTAATTTGTTGGTTGTATCCTCTTGGTATATTATATTTTAACGTTCTATTTAATAATAATTTATAAGTTTACTTTGAGTTTGTTATTGTTTAGCATTATATACGAATGGAGAAAAAATTTTTAAAAAAAATCGTTCTAATTGATTACGCACGCGAAACTGGGGCGTTTGTGACTTGTTCGTAAACTCGATTGAACCCCCCTCGATTGAAAACAATTGTTTTAGGTAAACGCGATGAAAACTAACGGACTGTAATATAAACGTCATTGCGCTCGTATTATTATAATAATATTATACATGCGAACTGTGACGAGAATAAAACTACCAAAGAACGGTTCGAAGACACAACGTTCAATAGTCTATTCATCGGGTACTCGGAACGGATGCCGCTGACACAATAGTGCTGCCCGTGTGTTCTCGTCATTTTATGCCGTTCATTTATCACATAATCAAACTATACCGAGAAAAACGGTTTCGGTCGTGTGTTATTCGATGTCGAATAGTTTTTGAAATTCGTTCGGACTGTCGGGTCGGGGAGGTCCGTTTAATCGAATCCAACGAAATACGTACAACGTACACTCAAGAGGATGCTATAATACCACCTATATTCCAATGTAAAAAACTAAAAACATGTTCATGAAAAACAGTAAAAAGTATACCGGCTTTAAACTTTAATGTAATTTTAGAGATAAAATACTCTTATAAAAAAAAAAAAAATAGAGAGAACCTCATACGCGTTGTTCGAATATCTAACAAATAGTTACATAGATATAAAAATTGTTTAAAAATTACCTAATAAAATAATGCATTATTTTAACAATTTTTAAATCTCTGGCACTATTCGTTAGATAAATTTTTCGAACAACGCATATGAGGTTTTCTCGGAAATGTCCTCGTATCTTTTTTATAATGAGTATTTTATCTCTAAAATTACTTTAAGGTATACTTTTTACTGTTTTTACATTGGAATATAGGGTGGTACCTATAGCATCCTCTTAATATGTTTTCAGAGAAAATCAAAAAATAGTCGTTGAGTTTTCGTTTACGAAAGACGTTCCTCTTGTACGCTGATAAATACGAAATAATAATAACGTCCGTCGTCGTTTTACATTCATTACGAGTAGTATTGTAAAATAATAAACTCTTAAGTCCTCTTGAATTCTATTACTGCAATGAGCGCGTTCGCGGATCTCGATAGAGACCTACGCGTGCGCCCTTGTGCGATATTATTTTAATATTTATACGTACGTTTCGTTTTACCTTCGCGCGCACATTTTTATGTTTTTTAAACGACTATTGCCGACCTTGGAATTTAACACACGATCGTCGATGACTAATTCGACTATATATAGAGGTAGGTACCTGTAGGCTATAATATATGCACAATGCACGGTTTAAAAGGTTTTCGCCGATGTTCATTCTGTATATCATCTTGAAAATTATATTAAAAATGAGTAAAGCGAACGAAAGTACATCATAGTATAATTTGGTTATTTATATAAACTTAAAAACTTGCTGAAATTTATATGAATAATAATATTAAATGAATAAAATATAAACCTACCTAAGTACCCGTTGAAGTTATAATTAGGTATTTCTATATTTCTGTAGACGAGAAAATTTAGAATTGTATGTTTGCCTAAAGGATTTATTAAAACTTAAATGTGATTCGATTAATAACGTAGATGTCTACGCGTACTTACGACATTGAAAGAATTGGTCAATGTGCGAAACCAAAAAATCTATTGGTTTTACAATGTGTGTTTTTATATGTATGATGAATTGATGACACTTTTTCGACTCGAAATAATGCTCCGATATTTACGAATAGCAATATAGCATATACTGTCGGTTGCAAATTGAATGTAGTAGGTTCTTTATTTATTTTTCGAATTTCATAAAATTGATCGTATGCGATAGGAAAAACGTCCAAAATATGAAAAAACTAGGTATTTTTCACGAAAACTGAAATTTCGACAAATTCCATTTCAATATTTTACAATAACTCGGGCAATTTTAAATTTAAATTAAACTTGAAAATTTTATTGGGTATTCACATGGATACTGTGTATATGTGATAAAATTTTGGAACCGTTACGTTAATATTCAAAGTTCTATATTATGTAGAAAAATTATTTTTCTACATAATATGGAACTTTGAAATTTTGAATATTTCCTAAAATTTTCATTTTTATGTATAGGTATAATGTTTGATAAAAAATTTGCAGTTTTGGGTTTCGAGGTCTGAAAATTTTACTGAAGTATACTCACATATTACTTAACATGATATCAAAATATTAGAAATATCCCAGTCTCAATTTTTTTTTTAGCTGTTTAAAGTTGAAATTTGAGTAAAATCGATATTAAAATATTTATATGGATTTTTCTTATTATTTCTCAGTATTTTACAATAATATTAAATAAAATTGGCAACAAATTTTGAACATTTCATTGAAGCTCAAATTTTTTAATATTTTACTTAACTCAATTCCAAATAATTGTGATTATTAAATTTACGATTTTTTTTTTTTTTTTTTTTTTTGTAGCTGTTTTAAGTTTTAAATTAAAATTTTTAATGTATAAAAAGCAAGGAAAAGTAAGGAATGGATACAGCCATGCAGGTGTAGATATAGGATAGTGTTGCATTTTGATTAAAATTTGTATGCAATGATAAATTATTACATTCAAAAAACGATTCTGAACTTAGCGTTAGCACTGGTAGATTTCGGTATTTAGATGACTAATTTATTAGAGGTTTTATATGATTTACGTAGAGACAAGAGACTAAAAAATATAAAAAAAATTAATCAATAGGTACATATTATACCTACATATAATATATTATTTTTAATGAACTTCACTCAAAATCCTATTTCTAAATGTTATGATTTTATCATTGCATTCAAATTTTAATCAAAATTCAACACTATCCTCTTTACACCTATATCCCTTCCCTTGCTTTTTAATGCTACAGCCCTACAGGTAAAAATGTATAATATATTATGTAAGTTATATGTTGATCGTGTTGGTTTCAAGGAAAATTATTTTTTTATACAATGATCAATTGACCAAATTCATGTCTATTTAGTATTTAACAGAAAATGATAAAAGTACATTTTTGTATAATTACTATTTAAACATCAGAGACTGAGTTATTATTTATTTTAGCTTAACATAATTTTGAATTTCGTTTGAACAGGTAACTAATAATCCAAAATTTAAAATGATAATATTAACGTTTGAAATATTGATTATAAAAATTTTACGATAACTTCGTTTTTGACGAATACTTCAAGTGACAAGTACCTATTTATATAGTACCTATAATTGTACCTACTTGTTTGTAATTTATTATATAATACTTGAATAAAATAAGTAAAATAACCTACTGATTACTTTGAATTGATATTCTATAAATATTAAAAACCATATTCTGTTTTTTTTTTTTTTTTTTATTATTATTATTATTATTATTATTATTATTATTATAATTATTATTATACTTATTTAACAGTAATAATTGATCAATAAAATTTGATTATTATCTTTAAATTATTGTCATTTAATTAAATATAATAATAATAATTATATAATATAATAATATCGAAATAGTTATTAATAATTGTAATCAATAATAAATTTTGAGTAATGACGATCAATCGTCATAACGACTTATATAATATTGTTAATTGAAATAATTGCTATATACTTACATAATATGAATACAATTATTTTATACTTGGCAAATGACTATATTATAAATGTTTATCTAGATTATTGTGCATAATACATAATACATATTATAATTTAATAACTGCGCGCGTATAATAATTCATAATAATTATTGGCCGAGTCCCGGAGAAATTTTATATAATATTATATTTCATTGAATCATAATAATATGAATTCGAATATTTGATAACGAAATACGCATATAAGTACCGCAATTAAATTCGAAAATATATTAATTGACTTATAATTTCGCATTTATAATAATTATTATTAAGATGTAAATTAAATAATGTAACATTAAATTGTTTATTATTATTATTATTATTATTATTATTATTATTATTATTATTATT
>JAIUCT010000001.1:13335155-13351740 GCA_021307375.1 Tetraneura akinire
TTATTATTATTATTATTATTATTATTATTATTATTATTATTATTATTGCTGTTTGCGCTTTAAAATAATAGTCAATATTAATTTACATACGCGGGCGTATAATACGACTTAATACGTTATAATAAAAATAATAATAATAATATTTTATCGTATCATCGATGGAATATAATTTTTTATTATTTTATTATTTGACTCGCGTATGTAATGGTGTTTTTCTTGAGCAGAAAATAAAAACCATGACCTGTTACAGATAAGTTCTTTAGAGTTTTACGGACTGTGTTGAGATTTTAATAATAATAATAATGTGTTTTTCTCGTTTGACCGTAGTATTATAATTATTATAATATATTTTTATGTATCGTTCGTAATGTAATATAATATTGTATATGACCATTTACGGAAATATATCATACTTAAGACTTAACCAACGAGTTGTTTAATACAGAAATAGGAAATACAAGAAAAAAATAAAAAATAAATATTATAAAAAAAATACAGAAATAGGTATATTATACCTAGGTATATTTATTATATTTGTACCTATTTATAAGTAGGTAACATTTAGTTTTTAGAATAAATTACAAAAATATATCGCATTCGAATATATAAATAGTATACCAAGTACCAAGGTATTATTAGTATATAATATTATAATATACCTAGGTAGCAATAACTCGACGTTTCGGGAAGGACATCCATCACGTGGTAATAGGTACGTCAATACGTGCGTACATATTTTATAATAATTAGTGATTCATACTGTATTAGGTATATATTATAATTGTTATTTGTTTGTGCTTTCGTGTGTCATGACGTGTAGATAGAAATTAGAAATATGTGAAAAACGAACATTACATTTATTTTTTAAATAATATTTAGATATCGTATTCAAGTATTCTACAAATCGAACAATTTTGTATTTTTATTTTAGACGTGTGTACCTAACACCTATACTCTATATCTACGTAGGTATGTGCAATATAGAATTAAAAATCAGTAATATTGATTTTTGTACATTGTACGGTATTATAATTTAATATATTTTAAATATGTATATATTATGTAGGTATATATAATTGTAATGTTTGAAATTCAAATCATTATAATATTCAGATATATTATTAATTTAAGATTAGATTAGGTATTCTATATTTATACGTATTCGTGATGCATTGGTGCATCTATTCGACAAAATAATAAATAATTATTTTATATTATATAGGTTAATAGTATAGTATATATACTGACGTTGACGTACATTGTTTATGAATTAATTTTATAGCTCATTAACATAAAAATGTAATATATTATCATTCGTCGAATTGATAATATTATTATGGTAATTAATATAATATTGCGTAACCTATATATGTATTTATACCTATGTAAATAACCACAATTTGCAATAAAATATATCCGTGTACATAGAGCCATTTAGATATTATATCATTATCGCATCATTCGTCGGTCATATCATCCATAGGTGTGCCGCACTGCTGCCCGTCTGTTGAAATCATATTTTTATGTAAATTATTTATTATTCGATAATACAAATTCCATAATTAAGTGTACCAATAATAATAATATGGCAATATACTATAAATTATAATAGTCGGTAAATACCTCAACATTTCAACGGATTCATTTATATTTCAATAATTTATTATCAAAATTTTATTTTAAATTCACTTTACGCGTACTTGACTTTGACTTGTTAAATTAAAAATACTCTGAAAATTGATATGACCAATATTCATAATATGCGTATAATATAATATAAAGGTATAAGTAAATTGTAAGTATAGGTACATTTAATTGTTAACTTTAAGTTTTAACTTATAACGACATAACGTTAACAATGGCGTTTAATGAAAAATAGAGAAAGAATAGGCGCAAATTAATTTAATGTTTGGTTTTGGTGTTCTTTAGTTCTATACCTACATAAAATATTGGTATTTAAATATTAAACTTCAACTAAAATGATCGGAAGGATTCTTTATGCATAACATTAAGTATTCAAAATTCAAATATGAATACCTATTTATTTTTAATATTATTAAAATCGTTTCAGAGAAACTAAAGTCTATTCGTATACTTATATTAATGTATTGTATAAATGATGGACGAGTATAGTTATGTCCAATAATTATTTTATATGCATTATGTCCATATGAATTTTTTATTTTCTTTTAAATTATAATTCCATTTTTTCAAATTCGTATCTTTTTAAATGTTATTTAAGTATATGTCATATATGTATACTTTATAATAATTATTTATTAATTAGAATAGTAATAGTTGTATAATATGATGCTCAAAAATGTATATTCATGTTTGCCAATAATTATACCTATTTAATTATAAATATTATAATACTTATAAGACTTTCTCGATAGAAATAATTATATAAAACATAATTTATTAGAAATTAGTCGTTATAGTTAATTACTTGGTTAATATTTAATTATATTTATTATTAATTGTATATTATATGCGTAGGTATAACTCGAATACGCGATAGAATATATACCTAATATACTTTTACAGTTTTGCAGTATAGTAGTATCAAATGGCTAATGGTTATATTAATGTATATCGATTATTGAGTTATCGAATAAATTTAATTAGAAGTGCGAGTGAAATAATAAAATTACAATACTTTTATTCACGTAATCATTAGAGTACATTTGTATCTACATTTTATATTATATAGGTATTAAAATAAGTTAATATATTAACATTTATTAATTTATTATTGTATGACACAATAACCATTTTATATTACAATATATATTATAATAGGTATAACTGTATAAGGTACCTATGTAATAATAATTAGTAATAACATATTAAGGTAACAATAAACTAACAATCAAATAAATTATGATAATAATATTTGTATATCGATTTCAATTTCAATGTTTTTTTTTTAAAAAAAATTTAAAATCACAAATTTCGTTTATTTTTTTTTGGTACTTACACTTTGATATTAATTTACTATATTTACTAGGGTACCTACCTATTTATACCTATACAGTGGTGTAGCCAGAAATGTGTGAAGGGGGTTTATTAAATAAATATGCATATTATACAAATACAGTTATACATGATTAAAATACACTATTACCATAATATACTTAGGTATATAAATAGTAGGGGTTGAACCCTTTAACTTCCCCCCCCCCGGGTACGCCACTGTACATATGTCATATATATCTATATGGTAGAATAATAATATAGGTATTCATAATAATATGTAGATTATAGAAATCCTGATTCTTGACAAACACTTGCGAGTTGGAGGATTAAATATTTAATAGTATAGATAAATTTGTTAGTATCAATCCATGTAAATTAAAATCGTTAAACTTCATACAAGTTTTTCGATATTTTTCTTAAAGGACCTTCAGCTACGAAAAAATAATTTAAGGAAGCTAAATTTCTAATCTTCGTCTATGAATTATATATTTTATATTTATATAGTATTTTTTGTTATTTTTTAATGGATTATTTACGGTTGGATATTGGTAGAGAATAGAGATTAGGATAATCAAATTGATTCAAATTTAACATTTTGTAGCAATTTAAAAAAAATTCTAATATACAAAATTTGATTTACCTAATTAGGTTTGATTAGTTACTAGGTACTAATGCGGAAGTAATGCATGTCTTTAATTAATTTATTGTTGAACACCTAGGTAATTCAAATTGCATTAAGTGGGTATATTTAATTCTAATCAGCGTGAATGCATTATTAAATTACGCATCAGTGCATCACACTAAAATAAAATTATAGTCGTGCATTGTTTACAATTTTCAATAATTGCATTATCAGTGTACAATTGCACACAAATAATGCACTCAAACTTTACGTAAAAATGTAATATTGTTATTAGATGATTAATACATTAAAAATTACGATATTTGTTTAATTTACAACAATAATAATTATTGTATTTATATTTATATAATTATTATAATCGAGAAAATATTAAACTACAGAATCAGAATTTGATTTTTAATCATTTTTATTTTTCATCAGAATTTGATTTTTAATCATTTTTATTTTTCTTATCATTGTTTACTCGGCATCATTTTTATCATAGATGTGTGTTTATTATTTACAGGATTTTGTTCAAATTTTGATCATTTCAATATTTAGTAGTCGTTCAGAATTTTAGGTGTTATTTGGACGTCCAGTAGGTATAAGAATTGAATTTATAATGTTTTATCACTAATAAATCATATTTTTGGTGTTATTGTAGTAATAATTAAATAGCTAAAATTGTTAATTGCAGAAAGATGTAGACAAATTATTGTGCTTTATTAAGTGCATTGAACATGGAAATTGTAAATGCATAAAGGATGACGATGAAGACAAGACAAATTCAATGGTATTTTCAATCTAAAAATCTACAATCCACTAAAAATTAGAAATATCTAAATACTTATATGTATATATTGTGTAAACTTGTTTACTTTTTATTTTATAATTTTTTGTCACTACTGAAATATATGAACAAATTATCCTGTAAGTTCTTTGTTCTTTTCATTCATAAACAATTCAATAATATTCAAATGAGGTATCTTTTAGTTACAATTTAAATAATTCTTGTTAACATTTTTAGGTACATAACATTATCTAACATGGTACACCACTATGAGGATTATTTGAATAAACAGGTATTTATTTTAATTCAATTATGTAGTGAGTATATTAATTATTAAAATGATTGATTTTTAATATAAAATATAATTTTACACTGGAAAATAAGTTTACTTTTGACAAACAATAAATTTAGGTAAAAAAAAAAAATATTAATTATTACAATAGGATAAATATATTATATTATTTTACAAGAAACAAAATGTATTATAAAAAATATTGGAATAGATAAAAGTTGGTTTTACTAACATGATTATTGTATTATTAATAGGTGTACCTTTGGGGTTGTGTTGGGCAGTGATTCACCTTTTAAAAAGGGTTACAACCCTTTTTTAATCAGCTGCAGCAGTTCATTATAGGCATTAAAAAGGGTGCAAAAAATAAAAATGGCTTCTGTGAAATAAAAAGGGGTAAGTTAACCCTTCCTTACATATTATTATAGAGTCTGAATATTTTTTTTCTTTTTTATGCATAGTGTTTGTATATATACGCTGGCAAAGCATATGTTTGCGAGTGCGCACCATCAGACTGAATCGCATATCATTGGGGAATATCGACTTATGTTGTGTAGCGAAGAAAAAAAAGGGTAAACAGTTTTATTTTTTAGCCAACCACAGTGCTTCATGCAAAAAAGTCTAAAGGGTTCCTGCCGTTCGCTGTTGTTCTACGATACCGATAGTAGCGCCACAGTTTAGTAGGTGTGCTTGACAAACACACATGTAGTTTTACTTTTTAGTTAATACTATTCTTTTATACATTTTTACTTTAAAAGTGTTTTTTTTTTTTTTTTAAATAAAATTTAATAAGAGTTTTTTTTATAATTTTATACAATTGTATATTATATATATCTTGTGTGTGTATGTGTTTTTTTAACCAATAACAAACATTTGTAAGAAATGGATTACAATGGTAATATTGATTACATTTTACATACATTTTATTAATGTAATATTTTTAATTTTTAAACTGTTTAATTTATTCTTCTAAATTACAAAAAATAATTGTTCATAATAAATATTAATTATTAATATTTTTTTTATTAATTATTTATTATTTTAAACTTTTATAATCAAAATTAATTTTTCTCTTAAATTTACAATATTTTTTATTCTAAATTAATAAAAATACACATACCTAAATTAGTTTGACGTTTTATAATTATATTTATAAATTGTCTAATGTATTAATATTAACAAAATTTATATTTACTATTTATTTAATTTAAAGTATTAAATTTTTACACACATATCTTATAAGTTATCAATAGTTATATCAAAATTAAAGTATTAATAAATAATTTTATTTCTATACAATATATTAATGTAAAGAAATATTGTGTATTTTTATTATTATAGCGATAAATGAGATTTTAATTATATGTGTATAATATGTATTTTCTTTGTGTATAATTATTATTATCTAAATACATAATTTGAATAAAATAATAATTTCATTGGTCTGTAATTTTATTTTGGAAAATAGTATTATTTAATATTCCAAGAATTAGATTTAAATAAAGAAAAAATAATATAGATAATTAATGGATATTTAATCATTCTGATATTATATACCTAAATATTGTTAATATAACTATTTATTATTATTATATATTTTTATAATTTATTCTTAATTAACTAAAAATTAAGTTACATATAAACTAAACTATAGTGAAATAAGATATAAATATATTATTTGGAATAAAGAGTATTTTTATTTTAACATATTTTATTTTAATTTAAGTTAAATTGATACGTATTATTTTATACCTAGTAAATTTAAATTTCATTTTATTTATGTGTGCCTATGAATATCAAAATATTTGTAGTTTATAATACTTTGTTTATAATTTAAATTTTATTCTATAAATTATTTTACCTATAATAGTGAATATATAAGTTTATTGAAAATAAATTTATATACAAACATTTTTTTTTTAATTTTAGTATAGTGATTACTTTTTGTAACAAGTTTTGATTTGTTTATAATATTTATTTTGGAATTTTATGATAATACTTAGAAATTGTATAAATAATTGGTTAATAATTTATTATAATGGTGTTTTTTTGTGAACTGTTGTGAAAAAAAAAAATATAAATTAAAAGTTTATATATGAATATTTTAACTTTAAATTTTTTATATTAAAACATACTTAGAAATATTAAAAATATTAAATATTAAATTGATTAGTTGTATTACTAAATGATTATAATACTTTTTAATATGTAAATTAAAGATTGCGTGTTATGCTTAATGGGATAATGTGAAATTATTAATTATTATGAGTACTAAGTAGGAATTAAATTGTAGTATATTATGTTAACTAATTTGAATTATACATAAAAAAATTTAAACAAATAATTATTATAATTAATATATTTAATATTATAGTATAAATTATGATAGGCATTTTTTTAGAGTGTAATCTATAACAATTATATATTTAATAAAATTAATAACTGTAATAAGAAGTATATCAATTATATTTATTAATTTTAATTCTTAACATATATATCAGTTCATTACTAATTAAGTAGATAGTCATTGAAAATATTTAATTGTTCATTAGATAACTTAATAACTGAATTATTGTTATACAATATTAATATATTATATTCCTAAATTTAATAAAAGCAAATAAAAATATATAATACTTAGTACTTAATACTATATTATGGATTACCAATTTTTTCAAATAGTGTCTTATAATATTAATTTGTGTTCACTTTACAAATTTATATAGCATTTATCTTATAAAAAGATATTTTAAAAATGAAATAATATTTTTGTTTTCTACATTCTGCTTATATTTCATGTACTGTGAAAGAAGATATGTTGGTCTAATCATAAATGTACGAACCTAATGTAGAATTTAAAAAACGTTAAAAGCTTTATGTTTATAACACAATTTTCCTTGCTTACATATTTGGAACCAGGGCACATCATATTTTATACGCACATTTTTTTATATAGATCTGATATGTGATAAAAAAAATATTTTCATAACAAATTTATTGTCTAATAATTAATTGTCGTTTATTGTTTAGTTTTAAAAATTTAGATTTTTATATAAGTTATTAATATTATTAATTATTATTTATGGCTCAATCTAATCATTAAATAATCATAAAATATATAAACATGATATATGTATAAAATAAACATTAAATATTTTTATTGATGACTATTGTAAATTATAAACTCTTTGCTATTATTGAATTAGTAATTTGGTTCATTACTTCAACTGTTTGTTTTGTAATATTTAGAACTTTTTTTTTTACATAGATGTTTTTATTATTTATAATTTTTTTACTAGTCATTCATTTTTCAATATATCTACTATAAACAATGCGATTTAATCATAACATAATTTTAATAATAATAAAAAAAAATATTAAAATACAATTTTTTATTGGTCATGTTTTGATAAAATTACATAAATTAATCTAATTTAATACAATATTAATTATTAGTGAATATATTATAACGCCAAATATTCATAGTTATTAGTTAATTACCATTATAATTATAAGTAATATTTGCATATATATCAGACTGGGAAAATTGTTTAATAATTAAAAAGCTTATTTTAGTGTATGCCATTTAAACGTCTCAAAATAAGATTAGAAATAATGTATAAACAGGTTAGTGACTAGTTTTATACTTTTAGATATATTATTATATATTAAGCCATTACCATTTAAATAATTTATTTTAAAATATAAATTAATAAATATAATACAAATCTTTAGTAGTATAATATCTGGAAATTTAAATTAGAATGTAAGTAGTTAAACATTTTTTTAATGATAGGGGCAGAGTAATTTTTTACATCTGAAAATTAAATATAATTTTTTTTCAGTTATTAAAATATCTTAATTAAGTTCTTAAATAGGTTCCTATTTTAATTTTTTTATTTTAGGTAGGTAATTATTTGATATTTAAAATAAATATTATATTATTATAATAAACATGATTTATTTAAAAAAAATATATGTGTTAATTTTGGTCATTTTTATAAACAGCCTATAAAAACCCGAAGAAAATGTCATTTTGCTTTATGTACCTAGTTTATCTTTGTATTATTATAATTATTTATAATATGTTAGGTAATCTTGGTTTCTTCTGTATCCATCAATTATTTTCTATCTCGTTGTTTTTTAAAAATACTTTTAGAATATTAACAAGAAAAAAAATAATTTGATTTAATTCTTGAAGTTTAGGTACCTGTAACTTGTAGGGTACCTATGCTAAAAAAATGAAAAAAAATATTTTGAGACAAAAATCATATTTTTAATTTTTACCTTCAAATTAATTTATTGCATCTTAGTTCTTGGTTTTTATATTAACGTTTTTAACGTGTTGAAAAAACTTTTAATTTTATCATTAAACATTAATTTTATTAATTCATCAGTTATAAATACTATAATAGTAGATAGATACTTGCCTATTTATAATCAATGATTAAACTTTTTGGACTATTTAAATTTTATAAGACTTTTAAATTTCGAATTCAAAATTAAGTATTGTAAATATTATTGAAATTTGATTATAATGAGTACCTACAACTGATGTTAAAATATAAAATGGCAATGTGGCATACCATTCATATAATAATCATAAATTCATAAAAAAAACCATACATATCTATACCATAGGCGCAACTAGGTTAAAAATTTTGGGGGTGCTAAAGTCCCAAATAATTATATTTATAATGTCTTAACAAATACGCCAATAAAGTGTATTAAACTTTTTGCTAGCACCCCCCTAGTTGCGCCTATGATCTATACCTATTAAGTTAAGTTAAGTAACTACTTATATAAAATTTTAATAAGTAATAACTAATAAGGCACGTCATTGATATAATTAAAAATTTAAAGTTAATAATCTTTAAATTAAAATAATAAATAGAAATATTATTGTAAAACAGACATTTTAGTAGGTACTAACTACTTAGGTATTGAACTATAAATATACCTATACCTATCTTAGTATCTATATGTTATAAACAATTTATATTTTTTTCATCACAATCCGTAATTATAGAAAAGTATAAATTACCTAATGCTAATAAGTAATAATAACATGTTCCATTATTTTCCAATATTTTGAAATTTTTAATTTATTTACTAATAGGTGCTTAGAATTGGAAGATACACGTTATTTAGAACTCACAGGTGTCAGGTGTTAAACCTTTTAAACTTTTACCAACTTTTTAAACCAATATAATAATATTATGTTAATAATACATTTCATTTTGGAAATTGTATTATCGCGGTACTGTTACATTCTATTTAACATAATATTAATGATTTATTTGACACAAAAAACGTAAATTTATTGAACTTTTAATAATAAATTATTTCGCAATTCAGTCACGCGTTTGATTCCCGAATGACGAATAGAATGGGTGGTTTGTATTTTTATATAATTTATTTTACTTTTACCCAAACTTATTATAATATATAGAGTGTTTTATTACAACATTCATCAATTATTTGAAGAAATATTGCATTTTATGCATTACTTTTAGTACCTACCTACTCTAAATAGACGAAATAAAGTGGTAATTAGAATTAATTAGAATTTTGTTTTTAAAATTCATCTCATACTTAAATTTATATTTTATTATTATTAATTTTTCATTTTATATTTTTAATTTCATATAGATATCATAGGTAGGTATCATACACTAGGTATCATACCTATATAAAATGTACCTACCTGATTGGTAGGTGGTAGGTACTAATTGTAATATTTTAAATTTATAATGTATTGCTATTGCATACCTATTTACATTTATACCTATTAGGCCTACTACTATAATATTTTATGAGGAGATTAATAATTGTGTCTGTCATTGATGTCATTTAGACATTTAGACATTTAGATAGCTAATTTATATTAATGTGAAAACAAATCGTACTACAGCAATTAATATTAGGTATAATGATTAATCATTGACCTACATTATTAATTTTGTCTTAAGTACCTACCTATCTATAACTAGGTATATTTTTTTTAAATAGAAATATCGTCATTGAATATTGATTGGAATTATGCGTATTGCAATTTGCAGTTTAATAAATTATTATTAGATTAGATTGTAAATTTGTAACTATATACATTACAAAATATACCCATTTTATAATGACGTAATATAGACATACAAGTAGATAATAATATAATACAACGTATTATAAATTTATAATCATAATATAGAATTATAATTTATACTTTATGGATATCAGGTATTACCTAAATAATATTTTACTAATTTATTATGCTTATGTAAATACGAAATATAAAAATATTTATAATTATAATTATAGTAAACACTATTTAAAATTATAGGTACCTACAATTAATTCAATAGGTAGGTAGGTAGGTATATATATAAAAAAAAAAAATGTAAATTAAGAAATACAATTTCGTGGTCTATACCTAGATGAGTTTAGTCAGTTTTCAATATATTAAAAAAAAATAGTGTTTTTTTATGTACACAATTACCTATTTATATTATTTTTTATATGAGTTATGTAGGTAGGTACCTATTACATAGGTGATAAACAAGAAACAAGAAAGACAATTGAAAGCATAATAATAATAAAAAAAATTAATACAAACAAAAACAATTATTAGAGAAATGAAAACCGTGGTATAATGTTGTCTGTCAATCGAGTTGATTTAAAACGATTTCTTTTCTATTGTTCTTCTAAATTTAAAAAAAATTTTACCTTCCTACGATAATAGATTTTAATTGGTAGATGTCTAAAAAACTAAAAATAAATAAATATACTTACCTACAAAAAGATTTTATTGAATACTTCATATTATTATAAGGCATTTTGATTAATAATAAATAAAATCAATTATTAATTGGTATAAAACGAATAATATTAATATATTAATAATAAAATTATAAATATAGGTTAGGTTAATATAGTAAGTTATAATAGTAAGTTCTAAATAACGTCATTTACAACGGACTACCAACGGGCCTCCATAGCTCAGTGGTTAGAGCACTGGTCTTGTAAACCAGGGGTCGAGAGTTCAATTCTCTCTGGAGGCAGCATCTTTTTTGCATTTTTTTTTTGTATTTAAATTACAATTCATTATATTTTATAGTTTATTATTTAACAATTTTAAAATACAAATGTAATCCACTACATTAATTATCAAAATAATATTAATTTTTTCGAGTGATAAAAATATTTTATAGGTAATAGAAGTGACTTTTCTACATCATTTTCTCATATAATGAAATAATTGAATATAGGCTAGATAAACAATTTATTTTATAAAATAGATATGCAAATTAAAATAAAGTTAAAAAATATTTTAATTGGGATAATAATTAATTACTTAATATTAAAAAAAACCATGTATTATTTTTTATCAATTTATTTTGAAATGTAACATTATAATATTTCTTTATTTAATTAAAAATTAAAAATGTATTCTAAATAAAAATGGTTCTAATAAAGTAATAATATAACACAGTTTAAATCACAATAAAATTTTCAATATACTTCATAATTTATTTATTTGTTTGTATATAGCTTTTTTAATTTTGAGACCAAAATGTATAATTGTTTTAAATAATAAATTTTATAATATATTTTTAATCTTTGGTATTGTTAGAAAATATAAATAATATTCATGTATGGTATTTACAGCATTCAAGATTCAGGCATATTGTTTCGAAAAAATAATTTTATACATATTTTTTCTCGTATTGCAGGTTTCCAATAAATGAAACATTTTGAAGATTATCCTGGATGTAGTTAATGTTGCCTATACAGAACGCCGTCCAATACACTTATGAACGAGATAAGGCGAAAACGGTAATAATATTATGATTGATTTAATATTACTGAATTGCAAAAGTAAAGAAAAATAAAGACAACAAACCCACCCTTTGACAAGAGGCGCAACACAGTTGCCGAATATAATTCAATTACACAGTAGATACGGTTAGCGATATAAAAACGAGGGCAGAAACAAGAAAAAATATAAAATAAAATATTAGAACGGAGCAAAGCGTATAATAATATATAAAAATATTTTCTCAATTCAGCCTAATGGTTTGGATGGCTCCTCTAAGGCAACAAAACAACAATAGATGATAAAAAAATATATTGTCGAAACGGGTCCTGTCCCTCCAGTTATAGTTATCGGAAA
Source organism: Tetraneura akinire (assembly GCA_021307375.1). NCBI lineage: Eukaryota > Metazoa > Arthropoda > Insecta > Hemiptera > Aphididae > Tetraneura > Tetraneura akinire. Next base: position 13,348,003 of record JAIUCT010000001.1, read on the forward strand.
TCAGCCCCTCGAAAAAAAAAAATGATGCACCCCCATTTCGGTTCTTTTTATACGCACACATACACTTATATATATATAAATATACGAATTAGAATGGGCGATCCCTTGTCATTCTGGCCACCAGTCTTGGGGGTTGGTTTTTTTTATCAATAGCAACTTCACCCTCAGCCCGCACAGCGGTCACAGAGGTTAAGTAAGCCATGCTTTCTCCTTCGTGCCTTCCCACAAGTTCTTTAGCTTTCGATTATTCCACAAAATTATCCATTCAAGTCTAAAACCCACCCTTTTTATTGAAATACTTTTGTAAACAATTTCACGTGTATGATAATCTGTCAAAAGCCATGGTTTTCAAGTGTATTATCCAAGAACGATTTTCTGTAACGCTCAAAATAACTTTTTCCTTTTCATGAAATAAATGGTTTTATTTTTTTTTTAAATATACAAAAGAAACATAATTACACACCTATTCTGATCGTATAGATAAATATATACATTTTTGGTTTGATCAATTTTCATTTTTTTTCAAATAATTAATCTAAGTCAATTAATCTAAGTATATAGCGACTTGCGATTGAGTTTCGCTATAAATAGCAATTTATTTCAATTTTTTAGTTGCATATATCATATATGGTATTATATTATACATATCTTTAATAATCTTTAATATGCATGTTTTAAATTGTTATTTTTTTAAAAACGTAGAATAAGTGAATTATTTACAAAATTTAAGAATATTTTCAAAAATTGTTTAAAGTTTAGATGGAGTGGATGATTTTGGTTTTGAATTTTTAATGGACTACTCTATTCTAAAATTATTCTTATTAATTATGCAACGAAAATTATTACATTAATTACTATTCAGAATATATAATACAATTATAAAAAATACATTTAATGAACAAATCCATATCATATTTAAGAGAATAAACATAATTATATTATTATTTACAACTTTATATAATATTAATATATTTTTAAATTTAAGAACACAGCTGTTCCCATACGTAATAATATTAATTTATATATATTACGAGTATATAATAAATGATTAAAAAATCGTGATTTTCTTGAAATTATGTAATGTTATCACATGCGGTCAAATCAAAAACAAATTTATAATATTTTTTGTTTATGTTTTTAAATTATGTTTTATTATAAAATCGAGTGATTATGTGTTTAAGTACGTACCTATTTATAATATATTATATAATACAAATAGAAGATTATGTGGTTTCTAAAAATAAATTATGTGTGGTATGATGTTTGATTTGTATATAGTGTGTGTATACTACATATACCTTACATATTATTTTACATTATATTATCATCATAGGGTGAAATCATAAATCCTTTATCATAAATGATAAAAGGAGGGGGCTAAAATACATATATACATTCATAAAAATAATCAAGGAAGTATATAATATAGGATATATTGATATAAATATAATATACCTATATATAAGTGAAAAGAAAAACAATTATTAGGCAGGTATGTTTATTTTTATATTAATATTAGGCATTAGTAAATTAGTAACTAATGATAATATAATGATATTAATTATGTAATTATAATATGATTGATATATTTGAATTGAAAAAAAGTCATTTGCATTTCTTCAAAAGTAAATCGGTAATTTATTTAAGGATAGGGCTCCAGCCTCTGTATTATTATATTATAAATTTAAATAAATATGTGTATTTATATTTAAAACAATATATTATAATGTAATTATTCCTTTAAAATAAGTGCATTGTTTATAATGTTTATTTCACGGGATTAATAAAAATTGACATTTTATATATAGATTTTCAAAACGAAAATACGTATTTCCTTGGGCATCCGCAGTAATTGTGGCATTTTCCTCCTCGACGTTCGTTTACGATTACATTTCCATCGTTGTCCATTAATTATATTTTGATTTTCCGCATTTTCCCTCGCGCCTCCCGTCGTCCTATGTTCAACATCCTCGTACACATTATATATTATACTATTGCAGGCTACCCTTCTTCACGTGTTGAACGGGATTCAATTAGTCGTTATATTCTAGGAGATAAAACCCACGCGCACACAGTCTCCCTTTACAACCATTGGCGATATATAGAAAAATAATTTAGCCTATTTGCCGCGGATTTCTCGCGTTGTTCGCCTCCGAAAGACCGAAACACGACCAAGAATTCGACGAGGAATTTAATTTCGGATTTCCTTCCTCCCTATACGACTTAGCTGCGTTTCCTGTTGTTTCCTTTTTTTCCGTTACCCCGCACCCCCTTCGTGCCGACCCTTTTCATTATCAAGTGCACGCTTGTGCGTAAACTCGGACCGTCGACAAACGGTCGTTATCCAACTATGGCGTTATACAACATTCTTTATCGTATATTATATTATTTCTTTTGTTTGTATTTCGCTTCTGTTCAATGTATTACGAATAATATTATGTAATAATATGCGTAATTTTGATTTTTGCCACGATTCACTCTGCATTTTGAGCGTAAAAAAAATAAAAAAATAAAAAAATAAAAAATTAAAAAATACGTGTGCTTTATATGTACAAATTATTGTAATTATTGTAATTTATTGTGATTCGTATATGAAATCGTTTGAACTATTTATAACATGGAATATTATTTTGGTCCGAATGAATAATATAATAATGGCATATGATTATACATAAGTAAACCGTAGTATTATTGGAATAAAAGCTTATGAATTATAACATATTATAGAGCATACAATAGGAGCAAAAATTCTTGTTCACCGTCACTTTACCTCTCTCGTTTTCTTATATCAGGTATTCAGGTCCACGTTATTATATAACATTATAAAGTTCTCTTATTATTTTTATAATATTTACCTCGCCCAAATTAATTAATACTCTCTATATATATTTTATTCTTCTGTACTATAGTTAATAATAGAAATTTCGGAATTATAATCGAGGTAGTATAATAATAATGAATACTTTTTCAAATACAATTTATATCCGTGGGGGTTAATGTATTTATGTTTTTTTCTCGTAATTCCTGATGTGTAATATAGAAACCGTGATGCGCGCGTATAACTATGTCGATTAATATATTATATTTTTTCTTATATATAAGATGAAATATTATATAAAGTTATATGTAAATGTAATAACGGTGCGACTTAAAAATTAATTATGATCATAATTTTAGTTTTATATAATAATTATCACGAGGAAGGCTAAAATTTTCTGTTGGACAAATACTCAGAAACTTAAAATTAACGCACATCCCTGTATATAAATATTTTGGGGCTTTGATGATTGATGTCTAATCTCTTGATTTATGATGTCTAAATAATATATAGGCGAGATAAAAATACAATAATTAAAATGGACTAAAAATGAATTTTTTTTTAATATTATAAATTTTTCGTATAAATTTTCGTATGTAGGTGTATATGGAAAAATTGCGTTGAAAAATGTTACATAGAATTATTTATTTCTTTACATAATATTACATACACGACGATAAGGATAACGTATTAAATTCTATATATTATATTATAACATTATACACACACACACACACACACATAATAATATTGGACTCGATAAGAGTGTGTGCGCGTGTGTGAGTATTGATCGCCGCGAGAGAGCGACTATAATTTAATGCTTAGATGTGGTGTATATATACGTTGCTGTGCGTGTGTGTAGCGGCGTGGCGTCCGGGAGAATGACGGCTGTCAACGGAGAGAAAGAGTGGCCACAGGGA
>JAIUCT010000001.1:13351750-13364484 GCA_021307375.1 Tetraneura akinire
TTTTTTTTTTTTAAGATTCTTATAACAAACAATATATATAACATAGCATAAATTACATCAAGTGTCCTCCAGGTCTATCCCCGACAATAACTTTTGACCTATATCTTTAAATTCTGATTTTTTATGTTATATTTACGTACAAAAATATACACATTTCATAATATATATATATATATTTTTTTTGAGAACTTAAAATAAAAATACAAAATAAAATAAAAATGTTTGTTTTCATATTTCTTGGCATTTTAAGATGGCCGCGTGGGCAAAAATTATTCGTTAAAATATTGAAAAATCTAAACATTACACGCATATAATTTTCATTAATAATATTATATTTATTACTTATTAATTATACAATAGGTAATGTACAGACCATCAGAAACGAACGTGAATTAATTAATACACGATGGTAGGTAATTAGATTAGATTAAAATAACGAATATGCCACGTGTAGTAACATAATATATTATAATTTATTAATATGACGTGGCGTCGGGGCTGTTCATTATAAGTTATAGAATAATAATAATTGAAATAATAATAATAATATTATTAAAGCCTCGTTAGATCTCCTTCCTGATAAGCATAAGCATAAGAAAAAAAAATAATAATAAAAAATGAAATAATAATAATGATAATAATAATAATAATGATAACAACGAGACTTAAATATTAATTATACGATTTTCTTGGAATTATTGTTATATTTTTCTATTTTTAGTAAAAAAATATTTCGTGGTGTACGACCAAATAGCGATGACCTTGATTTTCTGTTATATACCTACCTATATATATATATAATATTGTGTCCGAGATAATGATAGAGTATGATGGTATATACCGCGTTTCGTATTCGATAAATTTCATTATGGAAAATAGGTTATACGAAGGTAGGTAGGTAATAAACTAATAATTATTTCAGTTTTTACGACACACGTGTATAAAATATAATATATGGAAATTCAATGACTATATATATTTGCTTTTGCGCTCTGTTCGTTTCCAACGTCGGAATCGCACGATTTTAACGGGAGAAAAAAAAAATGAAATACATATAATAGGTAATAATATTAACACGATCGAATAATTTAACATAAAAATTATCACGTAATTGATATCGACCACGTATTTATCGCGCGTGTAATAATACATATAATATATATTATATTACTCGACTGCGTAGAAAAATATAATGACAAGAAACGTTGATATGGGTACATTTTTTTTCCCGTCGGCGTCCGATTCGAGTAATCGAAATAATACATATTACTCGTATATTATAAAATACCTATTTCGTATTTATTATATTTTTATCTTTTCGCTGACCGGTATTTAATTTCACATTTTATATATAGAGGCCTAACGAGAAACGTATAAAAAAATGAACAAAATAAAAAACTGTAAAATTCATTCGCACGTTATACTAACGAATATTGGCAAATTGATTTATGGAAGACGTTTGATGTACTCGTACATAAAATTACACGAAAACTATTGGACGAACCAAAATTTTTTATCATTAGGATGATAAAAATATTAGATCGGTGGATGATTCATAATAATTTTATATCACGTCTGACAATTTTAAAATAAATTTGTGATTTATATTTTTAAGACTAAAAAAAAAAAAACATATCGAGTACTCGTAAACGCGTAGCCCCCATTAACAAATATCTTATCTATCGTTACGTTATGACCTTGTATTGCGGGTCGGTTAATTATGAGCTCGCGTCGTCTGGTACAATTTTAAAAGACGGAGGAAAAAGAATTCCGACCAAAAAAAAAAAAAAAATTTTTTTAAAGGCAACCCGACGTTATAAAAAAAAAAATAAATATGTTTAGATGTCGAGATGGCGAGACCGGTAATGTAATAATGAAACCGACGGCTACCGTTTGCCTTCGTATACATTTTAATAATATAGTAAATAATAATAATAAAATGTTATTACACATTACCGTCGCGTTAACGTTGATCTAACTACGTCTTCGGTCCAAAAATAAAGTAAAGAAGTCTTTGAGCTGCGTCCTAATAACCTAACCGCAATAAAACTCGACCAAACCTGATGGACAACCCTTCTTGTTTACACCCCTGGTTCTCATTAACTTTTCAATCTTTAAATTCGCGATTTGAGAAGACTCATCGGAGAATATAGTGTTTTTCTTCGAGCTGTGTAGACGATGCTTTAACCGTATATTAAAAAATGCTTTTTTCCCCGGATGTTAATAATTTACAAATTGATATGATCGTATACTCGGAATATTATTACGATTTATTCATTTCGCGTTACTCGAGTATTGATTTTATATAATACATTTGAAATAATAATACGCGTGTATCTAAATGCTAAATCCAAATTTGTTAAGAATTTATGTACATAATCATTACTTTGTGAAAATTTATTGAGGACGAAGATAAAATTTCACTAGGATCATTTTTGTGAATTTACAAGAATAAAAATATTTTCACTAGAGCAATTTGATGGAAAGGATGATATTTAATATAGATATAAGTGTATTGGCTATGTACAGTAAAAAAGTTTTCTATTATTATCGTAATTATATTCTCGTAATTTGATCTACGTATATGAAGGGAAGATAGAGAAAAACATCACTTTTTCTCTTTGAAATATACGATTTTTGATATTTTGTCTTTTTTCGCAATAATGCATGATCGTATATGTGGCTAACAATGCGTATAACGATGAGTGATTAAAATATTAGTCCTTCTCCTTAAAGTATAGCGATAAATTTAGGAAATATTACACGAGAAAAGTAGAAAATTACGTTTACACAATATATTATATTCGAATTATTTAATGATTTCAGGATCGAACGAGGTTGATGAGCTGTGTGATATCCGTTCGCTGTTGACGAAGAATCGCGCAGATCGATGGAAACCGTTCGGCTATTATTACGAAATTGTTGCGTTCCTGGAAAACTTTCTACAACTGGATGAATGTTTCGTGCCAGGTGGAATATGTTTCATCGAAGAATCGTTTTTCAAGCCTCGTCTTATTTATTATATCATGTATACGTTTAAGATTTACCTAATAATCTATGGTTTGATACGGTAATATTATATACGGGTCTCTTCTATATATAGACCTTGAGCGACAAGCAATACAAATTTCCAAAAAATTAAGATTTAAGATAAACCGAATTTTCCGATTTTTTTTTTTTTTTTTTTGTCTTTCACTATTTTAAATTGTTATTTTTTGTTGTTTTTTATTTTTTTTATTTGTAATTTCAAATTTGTATACTCAATGTCAGTAGATGATAAAATTGTATTTTAAACTCAATCGGTCATTTTCAATTGCAATATTATTCAACGATTAATTCAGGTCAGATTTCAATCCCAGCAATTTTAAATGAATTTTTAATAGTATCCGTAAAACATAGAAAAAGAAATGTTTTTTTATACTGTTCGTCGCTGTTCTACATAATACGATGGCCCCATCATAATATTACTGTTGTTGGTTATTTATATTCATATTTGTTATACTTAATTATTAATTAACAACAAATACGAGTATTAAAATGCGGTTTTAAATAAATTTCTATACCAACGGAAACCATAAATCTAACACAGTGTCAGTGTACGAATAACATATTTATTATATAATTATACGCGTTAATGTAAACACGGTAAAAATTTGAATAAAAACAAAAAAAAACCGTTCTAAGTCATCGTATTTCCTTGTACTACCGGATAGAAAATATATACGAAAAGTAGATTTTATTTTTATATTATGAGTTTTTTTCATAAATTAAACATTTTTTTTCTACTATAAAAATATGATAAATTCTCACTGGAATTCATTTTTTTTTTTTTTTTTTTTTTTTTTTTACACGAGTTTAAACGTTATGATATTAGAAATATTCTCGTTAATTCGATTATAGAACGACAAACGTGATTTAAAAATAATTTTTCATATTTGTATACATATATATATATATATATATTTCAATTTAAATAATGACCAACAGGTAATTTTTTAAAATAAAATTCGACCGATAATAGTTTTGATTTATTTTTTTCATATTTTTCGTTAAAATTTTATAATTTTTATATATGAATAACAAAATTAAATATATATATATATTATATATATAATATAATATATTATTCGATCGACGTGTTATCAATGTTATATATTATAAAATATACAATAGGTATAATATAAATTTTACGCGAGAAAAGATACGCATTCGGACTTATTTAATAATATAGCTGAAAATTGAAAAATTAACCAAAAGTTTCAATTAAAAAATGCAAATTATTCGAATTCTTGGTAAACGATTTTCTCGGAATAATTATAGAAACATATTATCAACCACGAATCTCCCACGATTTTACATTTACATTTTTTTTATTTTAGCATTTACGGCTATAGTAAATTGTATAATAATAATTATAAGTACTGGATAGAAAATATAACTTAAAATGGACTAATTTATGACGTGATATTATAATTTATATAAAAATCACAGAATTTAAAACTCGTTGTAAAACAAATTTTTATCTATATCTAATATATTAATATTATATTATGTTAAACAACTACTAAGGCCTACTAAGGCTGAACATATAGTTTATTAACTGATCTTAGTTTAACTATAATTTAACTTATTTCCAGTTTCAACACAACATAAATTGTGTTTGTTGAATTATTGTCTATTATTGTGTCTTATGTGTGATTATGAAATAGCTGGATGATATAATACCTGATAGTGTAATAATAAAATTGATGGCAACGGCAACTATCCTTCTTTTGGAGTCTGACATAATGTTTAATCTTGTTTGATAATTAAACATCAATAATTAATAATAAAATAAATAATAATATTGATATTAATAAGTGATTAATAAAATCAACTCTTTTATCACCATTTATGAACAGCCAATCAAATTGTAGACCATCTTTGATTTCAGTTTAATTCACTGATTTCGGGAGATCAAGTGAACCATGGTTTCACCAGGTTCAGTAGAGTTGTAATACGCATTTTTTTGTTGAACTAGGTTTAAACTCTGAACAAGGTTTAAACTAGTATGGTAAAACGGACCCTAAGTGGTTAAGACTAGTAGATGTTTTAACACCGATGATGAAGACTTGGTATCCAAAATACGTATTTGTTTAAAATAAAAACAAATTTTTTACAGAAATTTGGTTTTTTATTTTTTATATAAATAATAATTCTACAAGTTACTCAATACAAAAAAAAAAAAAAAAAAAAAAAAAAAACAGATATAACATATAATATGTAGATTAGCTATCGCTGTTTTAATTTCATTCAATTAATATTCCGAATTATTACCTTAAAAATGTACGCTGTGATTTTATATAATATTTATTATATGTATACGTTTCGTATTGCGTTGTCAATGTTTGTCTCGAATTTAAAATATTTACAGCTTCCTGTAGGTTTTTTAAAATATCGAAGTAATGTTAAAAATAATAATTACGAGAATACAAAAATTAGAATTGTTTAATATTGTAAAATATAATTTTTGAAACACTTGATAGAAATAAATACGAGTATAAGAGAGACCAAATGTCCAAATCGGTCATATTTGTATTATTTTAACTCGTATTCATATGACTCATATTAAGACGTCTTTTTAACGTTATAATAATCGCAGACGTGGATCACGCGATAATAATAAAACTTAACCGAAAATTAATATAATGTATAATAATAATGAAATATAATATGTTCTTATTATAAATTTTTGACACATATTTATAATATAATATAATAATATTTTTTTATAAATAATTTTTAACACATATTTATTTATGTATAATAATATAACTTGATATGTCAGAGAAACGTGTATTATTATTAGTTGTATAATTTTCAATGTAAGATTAATTTGTAAATATAACATAAAACATAAATGGTATAATATAATATTTTATTGAAATTTTGAATAATTTTTGACAAAAATGTATTTATTATATTTAGTTTGATATTGTCGGGCAAGTGTAGACTAGTGTCAGGCAATCGAATGTCGGGAAAAAGTACTTGTCTAGCGACGAACAATAAAATGTGACTTTAACGCGAAAAAAATTTGATGAATGAATGAATTCACTTTTGCGGCAAACATTTAATCCCGAAATCGTTTTGGCGTTAATACGAGGAAAAACGATTATAATTATAACGAAATCGTCGGATTAGGAACCCGTGGCTTCTGGCAGTGCGATTATGATAAAATATTAAAGCCATTTATAAAAAAAAAAAAAAAAAAAAAAGCGTTTTTAATATACAACACCAACTAAAACACCGGGAGGAAATAATAATTTATCGCGTCGTATTATTATTACAATAACACGAGCTGTTTTATAAACCGTATGCGCAGCGTTCGTCCATTTTGTTTCGGATTCCGAGAATTCCGATGGTCCGGAGCGGAATAATAATTTCACACTGCGTTCGTATACAAAACGATATTAATAATATAATAAAATATTATACGATAAATGCGATAATTATTGTAAAATCGGACGAGTAATGGCGAACGGACGACAACGTACGAAGGTGCGACGTCCGTGACAACAGTATAATTATTATTATTATTATTATTATTATTATTATTATTATTTTATAGCTCCTGAAAAAATATCGAATTTAGTGAGGTTATGTCTAAGCACTAATATCATTCATAAATTAAAGATTTTAGGCAATATAAGCGATTAAACGATGAATACTTTGTCTCATCGTACCATATAAAATACTATACAGTATCATTATTTATTTATTTTATATGCATTAGTGTTCAAAACACTTGGCTATATATTATAAAACTATTTTCTAAAGCGTATGATATTTATTTTTTTAAATTTTTCAAAGGTTAAATTGTTAATTTCGAAATTTAAAAATTAAAGTTGCCAACACGTGTATAATTTTGAATTTTGCAGATATATATGGAATACATAATTAAACGCTTTAAGTGCCGAATTGTGAACAAATGATTTATGAATACACCTACTGTATAACTTATGGTTTAAAGTTTAATACTTATAGTGTATAGAACTATATGAAAAATGTACAAACAGAAATATTTATTTTTGTTTAGTATAAAGTATAAAATATTCACGATTAAATTCATTCCTTTACGGAATAATTCATCATCTAATTGTACATAATAAATGAACGATTTTCTTTTCTAAACAACTATACAAACGAATATATATATAATATAAAGACGCATTTACAAAATTATAATTTTAATTTATAATAGCAATATATTTTTGATTTTTTCAGTTCATCCAAAGAAAAATACATATTATACATAAAATATGAAAATTTGAAAAACTAATTATCAATATTATTGTTTTTATCTTTAAATGTTCTTATACTGAAGACATCTGTGAAAATAAAATAATATCCCATGATCAAGAAGTGTCTTGTCTAAATATTATCGATGATAATTAATTCAAATTTAGTTTCATAAAATGTATAATTATTAATAATAATAAAAAAAAGAGCTGATACTCCTGCCGCACAGGATACAGGTGTGCGAATCATAGCGTTTAATTTTAATTATAATTTAAATGCAATGATAAACCATTGCATTCGAAAAAACGATTCTGAGCGAAGTTCAGTCAATACCAACTAGATCCACTTTGCTACCGGAAACATACCCTATTCGTGATAATCGGGTAGTAAAAATATTGTATTTTAATCAATTATTTTATTTTATATTTAGAAAATTTTATTTTATATTTAGAAATATAATATTATATACAAAAAAAAAAAAAATAAATAAAATTATTTATAAATAATATTGTTTACAGGTCATTATTTTAAAAATATTTTATTTTGATTATAAAATTAATATTTGGAAGAACTAAAAGTGTATTTTTAATACAATATGTATATTAATTTATATTTAATAATTATTATACGTTGAAAAATATTTATAGTCACAAAATTTAAATTATATTTCTAATATAATAATATACTATTATATATATATGTAAAAATGCATAACAGTATAAATTCTTGAACCTATATTAAAATATTAATTATTTTATTTTAAAAAAAAAAAACAATATTATTATATATTTTATATTAACAATATTTTTTTATATTTCGGCATAATGATATTATATCCGATATCGGCACGAAACGTTTCTTTGTCTGACGTGTGTATAATTACGTCTGTGCAGTGTGATTCGTTATTTGCACCCAATAATAGTATGAATATCCATATAATATGAAAATAATTATAATACTGGTACATAAAATGTATTCCTTATATAACTATTGTTTATCGGGCAAATTAAAAATTTACATAGAAACTGTGTTTTATTTTTAATAATAATAACAATACGCGCGTATTTTGTGTTTTTACGATGTCGGTAAATTATATTTAACGATAGTAATTATTGCGTTCAGTGTTCACTAAAATCTTTTCAAATTAAATAATAAAACTGTTTACACATAATATAATAAATATCTCGTACCTATTTAATATAATATTTAAGTATTTAATAATCTATAAACGTAATTCTCGCGTAGGCTAGTGTTGCAAAATAACTGAATTCATACCGCTATAATACTTAACTATTTATAGTAAGTATACCTATTTAATTAAAATAACAATAATTTATAACATATTTATTTATTTATTTCAGATTTCAGATTTCATCATGAGTATGATAATTAGATTGCAAAACTTACCGCGGGCTGCAAATTCCGCAGATGTCAGACGGTATTTTCAAGGATTGTCAATACGCAACGGTGGAGTTTTCATCGTCGGAGGTGAAAAGGGTGACGCGTTTATCTTATTCAGGTACTTATATATGCTATATTATTAATGTATTATGCCTACTTATTATATACGAAACCAATCATAACATACAGATACCATTTCGAATCATACTGTGGTAGTGGTTTAATTATTGGGTAATAACTTTATATGCCATTAATTCATTATTATAATATTATTATGTACGATTACTTGGTGTAAATACCAAATCATATAATATATATTGTATTTCAGTAATTCACATTTTTCTTTAAATGAGGATGAGAGACACTGATCATAGGTTAAAATAGACATAGATTAAAACCGTAGATTGAAAAAAAAACAAACATTATACATACAATTATTACACGCTCGCTAAAATTGTATTTTCCATAATTTGTTTATATTTTGAATTGCGACGAATTTAAGTACGAGCAAATTGATTTGTCCCATTTTTTATTATTTTTTTTATATATTTATTATGCACAATATGAAATTTACTATGATGTTACATCATAATTAATAATACGAAAGTACATAACTCCTATCATTTTCATCATGACATTCGAATCATCAACATATATTATACGTGAATATTTATAAATGTAAAAAATATTTTTATAATAAATTATTTGTTGACGATTTTCGTAGTACCAATGAAGACGTTAGACAGGCCGTGCTTTTAGACAACGGTTGTATTAAAGGAGTGCAGATCAGACTGTTGATGAGTTCGAGGAACGAAATGCAAAATGTCATCGAAACCATTCGACAACAGTCGATACGATTCTCGCAAAATTACATTCAGCATCAGCAACCACCGCAACTACCCATAACGGGATCGTTGCCACCACTGACAACAAAGGTTAATACATTTTTAGAATTTTTATATTTTGAAATAACTATAACACAGTAAACTATAATAATATTAAATAAATAAAAATAATAGACGGATAAGGAATTTAAAAACTAAACAAACACATCATATTACATTACATTTACATCATAAATAATATTTTTAATAATATAATAAACAAATTACATTTTTGTTTGTGCGTAAATTGCCTAACGTATTTTACCAGCATCTGTCTCCAAAATCGTCAGAAAACAAAGATAGCGACGTTAAAAATTACGCAAAAACCAAGTCAAAATCGTCTGGAAGTGATGGCAACCGGAGTGGGAACAGACTAGACAGATCGAGGTCCAGAGATAGTCGTCGAAGACGATTTAATGGACGAATTGACAGAGATGGGTATAGGGAAAGACATCGCAGGGGTGAAGGCAGAAATTCCAGGTCACCAGTGTCCAAATACAATAGAAACAGACAGCAGCAGCCGCATGAAATAAATCAACAACAACAACAACAACAACAATTGCCCGAAACCGCTGGTCCTGGTGCAGAGGTGAAAAGAAACGACTGCCGGCCGTCATGTTCAACATCGGTACCAGTGCTGCAGTACTCGCATAAAGAATACGTACAGTTCAAACATAAGTCATCTGGTGGAGGCGGTAAACAATGCTCAAAGGACAACGTTGGTAATTGTGGTAGCGGCCGTCATCATCACCATCACAACCATCTGCAGAAGAGTTACCATCCGCCACCAGCGAATGTTTCGATGCCAGCCCGTCACGTTTGGTCCAACTCCAACTGTGTATACTTGTACGGGTTGCCCACCATGGTCACCGATACGGACATCGTTCAATTTTTTCAAGACATTCCAGTATTGCCAGTAAAGATACATATAAGGATGTCCAAGTTCGGCTGGCCCGCTGGCGATTCGTACTGCGAGTTTGGTACCGCGCAACAAGCGCACGTGGCCTTGTCCAAGGACCACTGTTTAATGGGCTCAAATCGGGTGTGCGTCGAGTCGATCAGCCGGTGGAACATGCTACAAGCCATCGCCAAACCAAGGCAACAGCACAACAACATAATACCTCCTAATAAATATTACCATCAACAACAACCACAACAACCACAACAACAACAACAACAGATGCTTCCTCGGTCATCTTACTACGGTGGTGGACCGTACGGCCGCGGTTGTATTCCTAGGATGCGTGGGGCCAACACCGGGTCGGATTGTTTCGGACAACCCGGTTGCGTGGTGGCGCTGAATAACGTGCCGTATCGTGCCAACGTCCAGGACATCGTGGATTTTTTCTATGGTTTTGAATTGAACAGCCTAAACGTGATCAGGCGGTTCAATCAATTCGGCAACCCTACCGGCGAAATGCGCGTAAACCTCAAAAATCCTCAAGAAGCTATGCGCGCAATTCGGACGTTGCAGAATAAGCCCGTTTACAATCGGCGGGTGTATCTGACGTTGTTATAAGAAATAAGGATAACACTATACCAGTAACCATGACGATGTCACAAACAGTATAATATTTAATTGAATTTGTTATATTTATACATATACATTGTTTTGTTTGTTGTTTTTTTTTACGAAAATTATGTTCTTCGCGTAGGACTTTATAAATATTATTCGGTATTTATTATTATAATCGAATATTATTATAAAGGCGATGTTTTCATATTTAAAAGTAATAACGCATAAATATAAAACTATTGTTATGTTTTTTTTTTTTTTTTAAAAAAATTATTTATAATAAATAAATGTAATTTAACCGTTTACAATATTATATATTGAAATATGTTTTATTTAATTTATAATTAAATAGAAGATATATTACATAAAATAATTCTGCTCGTATAAATATAATATGTAATTAAAACAATATTATCGTATCTGAACAAGATAAATTATTTATTTATTTTTTACTTTAATACCTTCGAGAAACATATTTCGTTTCGATTTTTTTACACAATTTCAATAAATGTTATTATTTGACAATAATACAATATCTTTTGAATGAAAACTGCACAGTGAATGACATATTACGTTGTATTGCGATGACTATACAAATAATAGAAAGTACTTTTTCGATGTATTAAAATTCTGCTCGCAATAAATTATAAATTTTTAATCAACTTAAAGCAATTTAATTTTTATATTTTCTTTATTATGAATATTGAATACTATAAAAAAATCTCGTGTTTATTGTAATTCTTAAAATTCTTTTCAAATACGCTACCTACGTATAAGAAAAAGGTGTCTGAAAAAATATATTTATTACCTATCGTAATCGTATAGGAAATAGGAAAATCCAAAAATTGAGGAGAAATTAAAATACTAGTTTTTTTTTTTTTTTTTTACAATGAATATTTCAATGGTCACTAAAACGATAAACGGAAAGGAGTAATTTAAAAAAAAAGACGAGCTGATACTCCTGCCGCACAGGATACAGGTGTGCGAATCATAGCGTTTAATTTTAATTATAATTTGAATGCAATGATAAACCATTACATTCGAAAAAACGATTCTGAGCGAAGTTCAGTCAATTTTAATTTTCGTTTGAACTAAAAATATCAACTTAAAACAGCTATAAAAAAAAATTGTGACTTGGGATTTTTATAATATTTTAGTATGATGTTAACTAATATGTAAGTATACTTTAGTAAAATTTTCAGACCTAAATACCAAAAATTGCCAATTTTATCAAACATTATATACGTAAAAACGTGAATTTTACGAAATATTCAAAGTCCTATATTTTGGAGAAAAATTAATGTAACGGTTCCAAAATTATACCACATATATATAATAGCTATGTGAACACCCAAAAAAATTTTCAAGTCTTTATCTTAGAAATTGCCCGAGTTATCGAGAAATATAGAAATCGAATTCGTCAAAATTTCATTTTTCGCGAAAAATGCCGTTTTTTTGTCATTTTTTTGAAGTTTTTTCTACCGCTTACGGTCAATTTTGAGAAATTCGAAAAATGACCTAAATAAAGTACCAAGTAAATCCACTTTGCTACCGGAAACATACCCTATTCGTGATAATCGGAGCATTATTTCGGGTAGTAAAAATGTTTACAAAATAAAAAAAAAAAAAAAAAAAAAAAAAAAAAAAAAAAAAAA
>JAIUCT010000001.1:13380442-13394998 GCA_021307375.1 Tetraneura akinire
ATTATTATTATTATTATTATTATTATTATTATTATTATTATTATTATATGTGATCGATTTCACATTTATTTCATATATTTAATATAATATATTTCCTATTTACGTTCGCCGTCGTCATATACCGCGATCGTGGTCGTCTAAAAATGTCTGATCCGATTACTCTATATATTTTTATAAACACTATAATACATAAAGATTTCTATAATACGCGTGTTTGTGTCGTACGAGTTAATCGTTTCGACCGCGTGAAAA
The DNA here is from genome assembly GCA_021307375.1 of Tetraneura akinire. Taxonomy (NCBI): domain Eukaryota; kingdom Metazoa; phylum Arthropoda; class Insecta; order Hemiptera; family Aphididae; genus Tetraneura; species Tetraneura akinire. The sequence goes on from JAIUCT010000001.1 coordinate 13,380,695, forward strand.
GTAGTAAACTGTATATTAAATATATACACGCGCGTATTATAGGTTATTTTACTATTATTATAATATTATATTATTTTCTCTGTCCGCGTTTCGCTCGACACGCGTGTTGTAGTGGTCCGATCGCATGGAATAAAAAATATTATGGACCGAGAGGAGAGAACCGCGGTAGAATTTAAAAATGTACTCGGGATTCGGTGTTTAAACGTTAAAAAAAAAAAATTAATTCTTTTCCAACTCGACTCGACAATTTTCGGTATAGTCCTAAAACGTTCTTATTCGATTTTAGTAGATAATACTTTCATGGTTAATTCGATAACTAAATAATATTATTTAACCTAACCTAACCTAACGTTTTTACAATATGTCATCAATGCTCTCTTATCTCTTATCTTATTATATTTACGGTCCTTGTTTAATTTCCTATCAATATAATATTAGGATTATATTTTTATTTGACTTTTTTTTTTTTTTACTTAAGTCCCGATCGCATTTTTAACTCGATCCCGGGGGTATTTATTTTTTCGACACTTCATTTCCTATATAAATATATTCTCTCACACATGTATAAAAAAAGGACCCGGAGAAAAAGGATGCCATTTTATTTTCCTCTTGCACCCCTTTCCTTCTCGCGCCCCGACGAACGCGTCACACCCGCCCATCGTATACGGTATTAGATATGTTGTACCTCTACATATATATAATATGTATATATGAGTCGACACGAGAAGTCGAGTCACTCCGAGTCGTAAATCATTTTCGGTTCCAAGAGATTTTTTTTCTTCTGTTTTCTGCTATAAAGTTTTTTCTCTCGATTTTTTCTTGCTCGACGGCGCACAAGCTGTCAATCACGAAACCACCTTATATATAATAATAATAATAATAATAATAATAATAATAATAATAATAATAATAATAATAATAATAATAACGTATAATACACTCGTGTAATGTGCTCGCGTGCGTGTATAAGCGGCATATAAATATACGATAATATATACAGGGTGTGAAAATTATCATTATCCTTTAGCCGTAAACTATATACTATATATATTACATGTATATAGAATATAATAAATATAACGCGATCGACGAAGTTATAAGTGTGTAAATAAAAGGGGAAAAATTGAATTTTCTTTATATGAGTGCGCTAGCTGCTCTTGGAGGTATAACACTTCAAATTAAAAACAATTTTTTTTTTTTAATTTAATCAAATTTCACCGTCATACGATTGTTAATATAATATACTCGTATATAACTTGAAATATTTACTGGGGAAATATTTTCATATATTAAACAGTAAAATACAAAATTTGGACTCGCCAAAGCCAATGTCCGACGCGTTATATTATTGGATTTTATATAACATACGATTGATATAAATTAATTGGTCGTCATATCGATTTTTTATAATAAACGGAGGAAAAATTTAAAAAATATAAAAAATTTTTAAGGAGAACGCGTTTTGGCCCGAAATCAATTTTTTAAATTTCGTGTCACGTTTAAACCCTCGTATATATCTTATAATTTCGTTAATATTATTATTATTAATTGGAATTCGTTATATTACCTACCAAACATCCTGTATACAATACATAGATAATATAATGTAAGAATATTGTTATTTTTTTTTTATTATTCCTGTTTTTCACTCTTTCCACCCCGCGAGAACTTTTGCCGTCCGTGACCTTATCTCGTGTACGCCAGGCCGACCGACCACCCGCTACGTCCGGTTTTGCGGAATATTTATTCAGAAGACTTGTAATGCGTGCTGGAAACGTCCCAAAACTATACACCCCCCGACGAGGAAAATCACCGGCCCGGAAAATGTTTAGGATTTTAAGAACCCGGTATAATAATAATAATATTCTATGAATTGTGTACCTAACCAAAATTAATGTATAAATATATCTAGGAGTTTATATATATAAATTACCCCCGTACGTATTATATGTACAAAATCGAGATATTCGAGGACGGGAAAAACATTTATTCGCATGCATTATACATAATTTATAATATATATAAGGCACTATTTCGTCAGGGGTTTAAAAATTATGGACGAAAAAAATATAAATAAGAAAACTGTACTGTTTATTATTGTATTTTACGCGAAAGGTACTCGTATTTATAATATATTATATATCGTATAATAGAACGATTCACAAACAATATTATATTGTTCATTGTTTATTGATAATTATTATTATCATTTTGTTTGAGGATTAAAAGTGTAATGTATTTATTTTGCATTCGGGAGTACACAGGGTGGTGCCGTGGCAAAAGAAGAAAAAAAGTACCATCGAACTCGTACAGAAAATAATATCAGACAAATGTTATTTTATTTTTCACGTTTTTAAGATGTAATAATTTTAAATTTATACTTTCTACCTTGTTTGCGCGTGAAGAACGGAATCGAAGATGAAAAGCACGAGAAAAAATATTGTTTGAAACTGTTCGCATATAATATAAGAAAAAGTTTACGGTGTGCTCGATAATTTATTTATTGTCGCGTGTATATACGTCGAATCTCCTTTGGCGCGCGTCAAATCCACCAAACCGTTTTCCTTTTATTTCACGAATGACTTAGGTACATATCGAATAATATTTTATTACACATATCGAATCGTTCCGGTGCGCTCTTTTGGACCGTTGGCAACACAAAAAAAAGAAAAAAAAGAACTAATATAATAATATACATAACATAGATCAGTGTTTCCCAACATTTTAGTTATATGGCGATCCACGAAATTAAAATTTTTGAGATGGCGACCCATAAAAAAAAAATATCTTAAAGTCATGTTCATACTATAATAGTGACCCTTCAATAATATTTAGCGACCCGTAAGTTGGGAAACACTGATATAATAGAGTATAATACGCTGCGTTTATTTAACGGAACATCGCGTTTTTCTCGTGTAATGAATAATTTTCCATTTGGTTTTCGGCTTATCAGCAAGGACCAGAATAACCTGACCACGATGATAAATTTATATTTATATGTATTATTATAACATGAAATAAATTGTGGAACTTGGGAAGATAAAAAATTCGCATAATTTATAAGTACAGCGAAGCGTGCTGTAAATTATTGTACATAATTTTCTTCGCGTATAAACTGTAATTATATAGTCGTCTTAAACATTTATCTTTTAAAGACACGGCGGAGAGTAAAAATAATATTAAATATAAATACCTTTTTTTTTACTATTTTCAGAGATTATTAAATCATTTTATACGAAATAATTGAAAATCACCTAAAGAAGATCGAAGATCAAATATTATATTATAAATAAATAATTATTTAATAAAATCATATACGTTTAAATTATTCCTTCGCCTAAACACGTCATAAAACAGGAGTGGGCCGCCAGGACAGGAGGAATTTATTTTTTATATAAGTCGCACGATTGTCCATATATTATTATATAATTAATAAAATTATTAATAAATTTAGAAATAATTTTTTTTTATACAATTCGATATTTAAAGAAAAAATATTATTATCAATAAAATATTAATAAAATGATAATTTATCATATTATTATAATAAAAAATGTGGAAATAATAATACACGAATGAAAAAAAGAGAAAAAAATATAAATGTATTGTTATTCTTTATTATTGTTACACCGTTTTATTCAGTTATATAACGTTTCTTTTGGTATAGCTACTGAATTATACGAATAAAACGCCTATTCGGTTATTTCTATATTACATAATCGTAAAATAATTAGACGATAATTAAAGTTTAGAAGAAAAAAAAACACGTGTTTTTCAATTTTTTTTTATTTTTAACATAAAATGATATTACATCATAATATTTTATGCATTGCAGTGAAAAACAATAATTAACGTGGTCTATCCTCCAGAAGTCATGGCTCATGGATTTGTGCTGGTAAAGTGTATATGTGTATATTAATATAGACGTTTCAAAACGGCTTAAATGACTACACTAAATGTATTCACCTTCGAATATATATTATTATATTATATTATTATGTATTTTGTTATCATTTTATAATATTATTATATTCGTATGTTATCATTAAAGTTATTAATATATAAATATTTTTAACAATAATTTATATATTATCATTATTATTATTATTGTTTCGTTAACGCCCTCGATTAGCAAATAATATAATATAACTGAAGTATTTTGTTACATATTATAGTTTACATTATACTTACTAAATATTCATCACAATATCGTTTACGTCTCGTTTTCATATACCTAGGTAGTAATAGTTTATAGTTATATAAAATGCAACAAAACAGTTATTTCGACATAGTTTTTTCTCGTTTGTATATACCTATTACTGCGGTTATAACCTATTTTTTCATCAGTGACAAACCGTATTTGTACATAATATTCAATAATTGACACTTATAATATTATATTCAATAAAAATAATATAATTCATTGGTTTCTATCTGACGTTTAATTTTAGTATTCACTTGTAATTAAATCGTACTTTTTCTTTTATTTTTTTCTTAAATAGCATATTCATATTACGAATTTACGATATAGACTTTATAAGTATAATATTATTAATTAGCTATTTTCCAAATTAGTAATATTACACGAGAAACATTTTAATTGTTTTATGTATATTATTATATGATATGTAGATTATAAATTATAATATTTAATTATTTATCTTTTTTGCAAAACTTATTATTCGATATCAAAACTATACTTTGTTCCTGCAGTTAAAATATATTTACTATAAATAATATTATATACCATAACCAGTAACCGCGGTTGAGCGTTATCGTTATTAATAAATAATATGTCGGACACTGAAAATTATTATTATTGATCCATATATTATACGGGTGTGTTTTTCATTTTCAAAGCATAAAAATATTGTTATAGCCGTACGTAGAAAAATTAAACGTCCGACTGATAATAATTTATTGTAAATTTGTAAATCGCGGAGAAAAAAAATTTATAAACTGAAATATATTATATATAATATAATATGGTTCTGAGAGATGGAAAATTAAAAATTAAAAACGTACGAGTATAACGAATAGAATAACGTGAACTCTGTGAAATAAATAAAACCATTTTAAAATCTGCAGGAATATACGTAGGTATGTATAAAAAAAAAAAAAAAAAAAAAAGATTATTATACATTAGAAATTATATTTGAATAAATAGTTGATATTTTAAAATCTGCAATTTTATTTTATTATATACGAACGAAAGAAACGTACTCGTATATATAATTTAATCAAAAGAAATAAATTTCATATTTTTAAAAATTGCACTTGACCGCATTAAGGAGTTTAACTTAAAAATCTTTACGCTTCTGCAAAATTTAATGTTAAGAAATTTACTTACCGTGCTAGCGAAATTAAAAATGTTTTTCATATTATACCATTGTAAAACGATTTATCGACGTGGACGAACAAAATTAAAAAATCTAACGACATAGTTATATTATAGCTACCCCGAAAGTAGTTTTTATGTTTTTTGATGAAATTAAAAATTACGAGATCCTTACATTCGAAAAAAGTGCCATCCGCTCCTTTTAATAAAACAAAAGAATATGATGTAATAAATATTCGAAATACTTTAAAACGCGTATCATCGTCTCGTGTTTTCTACTTTTCTATTTTACAAAAAAAAAAAAAAATTGGATATTACCACAATACCACTCGTCTAAAACGTTGTCCAGCTAGGACTATTAAATTTAATAAATAATCGAAGAACGCTTTTGTGCGAAAGTTTGATGAACTTATTGAAATTCTCGGTTTTTTTTTTGCGTTTGGTATGTGTGTATAATAATATGATAATATTGATAATTTATAATATTACGAGAGTACGGTCTCGCGATCACACGATTGGAAATCGAGTACATTTTATTTTTATTAATAATAATAATAATAATAATAATAATAATAATAATAATAATAATAATAAAATGGACCGAACGCGGTCTGATGCGAATTTACGTACGCGATTTGTTTGTTTAATAATAATAATATGACATCCGTGTTTGCGGTTGGACTCAGAGGTTAACAAAAACTGGTACTTGCCCATGTATAATGCATAATATATTTATATTGTACATAATAATATATAAAGACGAGTGTACACACGCACTTCGCAGAATCATAATAATATATTATATTATATTTATACGTGTGTAAGACGCAATAATTCGAGTTTATTACGTTTAAGTCCTTTTATATACATTTATAATATTATATAAACGTAAAAAATAATAATAATAAATAAATAAATAATAATTCAAAACTAGATTATTATCATACCATGCGTTTAATATAAAATATACGATACGATATGGTCGCGAGTTCCATGTAGAAATACTTTATACGAATATAATTATTATTTATAAATAAATATAAATATCGTCCGCCATGATCTCTGCACGTTATGTAATATATTTTTATAATCATTACACTCGGGTAAGAGTCGAAAAATTACGAATATTTTGCAAAATTTTTTGGAAAATCATGGAAGTCGTGGAAATTTTTTTATCGATATTTGAGATTTAAATAGTTATAATATGTGCCAGAAATTTGCACACTAGAAAATTTTAAAAAATTTTAAAATTTCATGTTCTGTATAACAACACGTTTTTAGATTCTGAGCGAAGCGAAGAATGTATTGGTTTTACAATGATGTGTGATTTTTTTTTTTTTTTTTTTTTTTTTTTTTATTCTGAAGACATTTTTACTACCCGAAATAATGCTCCGATTATCACGAATAGGGTTACCCGAAATAATGCTCCGATTATCACGAATAGGGTATGTTTCCGGTAGCAAAGTGGATCTAGTTGGTACTTTATTTAGGTCATTTTTCGAATTTCTCAAAATTTACTATAAGCGGTAGAAAAAACTTCGAAAAAATGACGAAAAAACGGCATTTTTCACGAAAAATGAAATTTTGACGAATTCAATTTCTACATTTCACGATAACTCAGGCAATTTTTTAGATAGAGACCTGAAATTTTTTTTGAAGGTTCACATAGCTATTATATATATGTGGTAAAATTTTGGAACCGTTTTTTAAATTTTTCTACAAAATATTGAACATTGAATATTTCGTAAAATTCTCGTTTTTACGTATATAATGTTTGATAAAATTGTCAATTTTTGGTATTAAGGTCTGAAAATTTTATTGAAGTATACTTACATATTAATTAACATCATACTAAAATATTAGAAAAATCCCTAATCTAAATTTTTTTTTATAGCTGTTTTAAGTTGATATTTTTAGTTCAAACGAAAATTATAATCTGACTGAACTTTGCTCAGAATCGTTTTTTCGAATGCAATGGTTTATCATTGCATTCAAATTATAAATAAAATTAAACGCTATGGTTCGCACACCTGTATCCTTTGCGGCAGGAGTATCAGCTCATCTTTTTTTTTTTTTTTTTTTTTGTCTTTTTTCCACAGAATTATATTCATATAGTTATCCGACCCTTATAACAGCTATAAAATCATATAAACGATATTGACGAGAGAATCGACGGATTTTTTTCCAATCGTAGTATATTATAATAAATATATCATATATTTACAGTGACGCGAGTGTCAAATGCGCGCGAATATAATTGACGCGTGTTAGGAATTCAAGTCGAGACAAGCGGAAACGAGTAAATGACGTATGAAAAAAAAGAAAAAAAAACATTCAAACGCGCTGTCACTTTCCGTGATCTCCACAGGACGAATTTCGATCATATTTTCCTCTGTATATTCACACAATGAGAAAAAATTACATACGAGTAAAAAAGTAAAAACAATGCTTTACTATACAGCGAGAGACTCGTAAGTCGGAGGGTTTTTTTTTTCAATCGAACGATTTTAAATAATAATAAACAAAACTAAAATAAGTTCAACGTGTACCGTATATATTATTTTATAATTGTTGAGGATTAATAATATAATATTATAATTTTATTATTTAAATTTATTATTAATTTATTTAAATTTTATTCATCGAAATGGTCGAGTTAAAAATTTGTGATAACGTTTTTAAACGATAAGATGTTGGCGTACACCCTGGAAATCGTAATATTCGGCAAAAAAAATACTAGTCCAAACGTATAATATTACGTCATAATCGTCGTGACTCGGTGATTGCAGTCGCACATTATGTCAGTTGTTCACATTGAAAATATATAAGTATAGGTATAATAATATAAGCTTATACTAGGAATTCGCGACACAGTTAAATTTCGAATGTCAAACAAAACGTATCGATTTTAATTAAAACCGTACGATTTTCAAAGTGAACTTAAATATTATGCAGATAAAAATAAAATTCACAGCCACGCATTATGCACTTTTTATAATATTATAATTATCTTATAATTAAGATATAAATTAATAATAATATATTAACTTTTCGGATAATAGGTAGTAAGGTGGTAATAAGATTTTACTTTTTTTAATTTGGTTTTAAGTACCTAAAAAAAAAATAATAAAATACTATCCTATAATATACATAAATGAATATTACAAAAATCAAATTTTAATAATACGAGTACGTTATAGATAAAAAGTTATTGGTTGTGTGGACAAATCTGGTGAGTCACCCTGTAGGTACGTTTCGATACAATAACAATCGGACACCGATATTCTTATTTCTTATACATACTTATACGTACAAAGTTTAAATTTATCACATTTATATAAGTATATTGATTGTATTTTTACGAGAGACGTATTAAAACCCAAGTCTTGCCCCCAAGTACTATCTCGAATTCTCAAGTATACTTGCTCTTCGTTTTTGAAAGTATACGAAATCGTTCGTTTTTTCCGAAATCAATATGCGCAGATCTTAATTTTATTTCGAAAACGTTGACAGATAAAACGCATATTATAATATTAATCCTTTAACACATAATAAATTGTATATTTTCCTTCTTGCATCATCCGGTGAAAAATCGCAAACATATTAATATTATATTATTATATAACTGCAACGAAGAACTTTTTGTTTGGAAACAAGTTTCCGCGGCGGCGGAGGACGCAGAATGTGCAGCTAGTGTTTATGGTGCGGGGATAGAGACGCGCCGGGTCAGCAAACTGGGAAAATGAGAACGTTCCATGCAGTTTTCCAGCGTCGTTCTCCTCTGCAGCCGACTAAATACCATTAAAACTATAGGGCGTTTATTATTAATGTTTGTTCCCTTTTAGATATAAAAGACCCGCTGCCGGCAATATATACATAACATTATATATATAGTATATACCTATTATATATATATATGAATAAAGGGACGACCAGCGGTGGCGATCCCTTTCAGAATCTCCAATTACGTTTTGCCACGATACGGCTACCAGTTACCGAGTTATATATAATATATACGTTTACCCAAGGAGTTTGGAATTTTCTTCGGTAATTGGACACCGCCACACCGCTGCAATCGAGTATACGTCGCGCACACGCACACGCGTCTATAGTACAGTAAAGTTTTGTAGTTTTTTCTTCTTCCTTTTTTTTTTTTTTTTTTTTTTTTTTTTTTTGCTTTTTTGCTTCGTCCTATGAAAAAATAAATAAAATAATAATAATAATAATAATAATAATAGCGTATATTATAAATATATATATATGAAAGATACGAATATATCTGCGCACGGCGGCAAAATTCATATTATTTTTATACGGTATCGATCGAGTTCACGCGTACACACACACTGTGCATCACACGCATGTGTATAATATAATATACGATAAAACGCGCGTATGCAGTACGAAAAATAATAAAAACGATATATTATGATATATAATATGTGAAAAAAATTAATAATAATATAAATAATAATAATAATAATAAAGTAAGCGAAGGGATACAGGTGTGAAAGGGATACAGATGTCCAATCATAGTGTTTAATTATTTTAATTAGAATGATAAACCATTGCATTCGAAAAAAACGAAGTTCATAGTCAGATAATGTAGGTTTCCGGTTTCGATGTTAAGCACACATTTAATAACCATCAATACACTACCGATTTCTTACAGCTAAAAACTTAGAACATTGATATTAGATGGTAAAAAAATTGAAAACTAAAAAAACACGAAATAGTAAAATACCAAAAATAAAATAAAATGAGAATTGTACGAAATATTCAAAGTACTATATTTTGTAGAAAAATTCACGTAACGGTTCCAAAATTTTATCACATATGTCTAATATCTATTTGAACACCCAATAAAATTTTCATGTCTCTAACTTAAAAATTGCCCGAGTTATCGTGAAATATTGAAATCGAATTCGCTAAAATTTTAGTTTTCGTGAAAAATGCCGTTTTTTCTAACTCATAGGGTCGTTTTGAAATATTTATATTATAATATTATTAATTTATCTAAAAGTTATTATGTTTCGTTTTTTTCCTAACGATTTCTTATACCTTACACGTTATATTATTATTATTCGCGTAATACGATATTTATTAATTCTCACCGTCGCGCGTCGTCGAAACGACAATAATTTCGCCGGACGTTTCCAAATAGTCAAATGTGCGCATTACGTAACTAACGTAAACAAAGTGACCTATAAAAAGAACTTTAATCAACACGTTTAAACCTATAATAAACTGCCGTATTATCTGTAATTATATAAATATATTATTATTAGATTGTGTATCGAAAAGATAGAGGAAAATTATCGCTTTCTCCGTCGTGGCTCGGGCTGATGAAACAATAATATTATATTATAATCGTTTGCAATCGATATTGCGAACTTGGACGATAATGCGTTTTTTCCACACTTTTGCACAACGTACAATATTTCATAATAAACATTATAACTTATTACGGTATATTATACGCGGATTGGTAAAACGAAATAAAGAAATTTCAAATGTATAATAGGTACTTAATTATTATCGTATCGCGTCCAACGTTCGATATAATTATTGTATATATTATGTAGCGAAAAGTGATATATAATTGTGTTAATTTTTTTTTTTTTTTTTTTAGCGATCCACAAAATATCAAAAATTAAATTGTATCCATTGTTTTCCAGACTTTCCGCACGCTACAAAATCGTGTCATTATGACTTGACCACGACGATATTTTTTCATATTCGTATATAAAGTTATAAAGTTATAACACTAAATACCGATTAAAATTTATATTTTTGGTTTTGTTCTAATTTTATGAAACGATTTTACGTAAAATATATTAATATAAGATATAACTTCTTATCTATATACAGACTTAACGGGAGGATATGGGTTTGGGTTGTGTGAAATATCGATTAAACTAAACTTAGAATGATAGTTTGTACACTTTTTAAGGTAAAAAGAGAAAATATTACGAACGTAATTCCAACTAAAAGACATTAGAATATTGTAGTGTCGTATTATTAAATCAAACTGTATATTAAACGAGTAAAAAAAAAAAAAACTTGTTTTAATTTATTATTTCAACCTAGGTCGGTTAATAATTTAATATTAACACCAAGTAACTATAAATAATAACTTCATTATTTTTCTCGAATATACATAAAAAATGAGTAAATATATGAATATATTATATGTTTCGTAATAATCATTCATACAAACGATATTTTTTTAATATTTTTCATATTATCTAGGTATTGTACGAGTATATAAATTCAAAATGGTTGTTTACTTTGCATCACCCTATAAAATACCACGTGATAACGATGTAAAAATATTACTTTAACCGTTTGTCATTTTATAATATCATAAATAATTATAAATTTATAAATATTATAAGCTTATCGCACACTTTCGTACGAGTAATAAATGTTACATACATACGTTTTCGTTGTTTTAATTGAGTTCTATATAATAACTTCCGTTTTGAATTCAAAATTAACATGTTGTTATCAAACGTATATATTTTATTTATTTTTTCAATTATTACAATATGAATCTTCAGCCGGTCGCCCCGCAGAGATATTAATTTAACCGAGACACAGCAGGTTAATTAATTACGTCGACCTGTGCTCGTTTATTTTTTGAGTTATTGTAATAAACCTAATTATAACGAGTGGTATTATTATAATATAAAGGAGCGTTATTTTCTTTTTACATTTTAATAAAATAAAAATCGTAATAATACAATTATTGTTTAATTAATATTTATGTTTTATGATAATGTAAATTTGTAATGTTTAAGCAATCTGCTTATTAAATCATTTCCCTATATATATATGCACGTTGTAATAATTTAATAAATTAAATAATTATATCATACACGGGTACGAGTTTTGGGTGTATATTGCATATTTTGTGCAAGTATGAAAATTAGTAATAATTATGTTATTATATTAATTATTAATATTAATTAAGCGAAGTTTGAGTACTACTTAAACGTATTATCTAAATAACAAAAAAAAACAAATAACAGAATTTTTATTATATTTTTATAATGTATGATATATACTTAAACACGTCCAAATATTTTCATTATTACACGAAGTAATTAATTGGACTGCGTAATAACTTAATAAGAATAAATATAGGAAAAATTTAATTTTTACGACCGTCAAGTTTTGTTCCGTGAAATTACGTGCTACCTTAGGATTCGTGTTCGAAAGCGAAAGTCCGGATGAATTTTTTTTAGTTTCAGAAAGAAAATTATTAAAAGGGTTATAAGTTATAACGTCATTGTCAACTTTAAAATTTCTAGTAAAAAACCTTCGCCCCACAAATATATACGTTACGGGCAAAGTATACAATTTGGGCATTTTATACATTGTCCGGACATTTTATACAATGCCCTTCGTATATTGGGCAATATAGAAAACGGATGATATGATTTAAGCAATATAGACAATTATTATCTCTGTGTATTGTATAATCCCGGACTTTATATGACCGTAATATATAGGTAAATATCCAAAGGTCTCGCGAAGGAGGTTTTAGGTCACACGAAACCACTGCCTATCCACACCAGCAGGGCCGGATTTAGGGGGGGCCCCCCACAAAATGCATATTATATGGGCCCCCACAAAAAAATCTACTTTTTGTAAATTTTGTCGTAAATTTTTTAATTTTATAATAAATATATTTGTTTTCGGGATCAATAAAATAATTACAAATTAATAGAAATAGTAAGTTGTATGTAACAATAATAACGTAATCAATGATTTTAATGAAATAATAGAGTAATGTTTTTACAATAATTGATTTGAATTAAATTATTTTCTAAAATATTTGTAGAAAAATCTTGGATTATAATTATAAAACTTTGATTTGTTAAGAGCCCCAGGGCCCCCACAACTCTAAATCCGGCCCTGCACACCAGTATCCGTTCTATGGGGTAGGTATTAGGTAGGTATGCTTTAGGCCCTTGTTTGTCCCACGGTTTTGACGAAGGTAACATTATTATTATATTACGTTAACGTCGAAGTCGAAAGTCTAAAATTTTATATAATAGGTACCTAATAAAAAATTTGAGAATTTAGCAAAAAAAAAAAAAGAAAAAACGAAACGAAACGAAAAATCAGAACGGAACGATATTATGATTCTCCTAGTAAACGTGCGCGCGCGTAGTGACTTGTCCATGAAAAGGACAACGGGTTATGTTGTCCGGTCGACGACGGTATAATAATGATAATAATAATAATGATAATAATAATAATAATGATAATGATAATAATAATAATAATAATAATAATAATAATAATAATAATAATAATAATAAGAATACGAATAGACCAAGACCAAGACGACGATGACGAGCAAACGTCAAATGAGCATCGGCGAAACATTTACATAATTTATGTGTCTGTGTCGGCTCCTTTGACGCGCGTGGCGAAGGGGGCAAAGCCCGGTAGCCGTTTCCGCCGACTGCGGTGGCGCGCGGGTCTGGCGGTCGGGCGCGACGTGACGGGTTCGCGGGCCGATGGTTGGGAGGCCGTCGTTTTTTATTATTATTATTATTATTATTTTTTTTTTTATTATTATTCTTTCGCTCGATTCTTCTCCGGCGTACACAATACATATTTATGTATGTATATAAATTATATATTATTATTTTTATATATTATTATTTATTTTATTTTTTATTTTTTTATTTTATTTTTTTTTATTCTCGGAATTTCCGCCGCCAGACTACTGGTTTTGGTATTCCGTCAAAGCGTTTAGCGCGGAGATTTATCGATGTAGACCGGTCTCGCGCGCATGCATGCACGACGCGCATATAACGTGACAATAATATTATTATTATTATTTTCATTATTATTATTCTTATTACTTATTATTATTTTCATTATTATTATTCTTATTACTTATTATTATTATTATTATTATTATTATTATTATTATTATTATTATT